>JAJOZX010003593.1:417500-482500 GCA_023014485.1 Bathynomus jamesi | reverse complement strand
GCTCCATTTTGTTGAAAGACAACAGTGTCGAGAATGCCACCTGAACGAAGCTGGGGTTCAAGAAACTGCTGAAGCACGTCAAGATAAATTGGCCCTGTTACCGTAGCTTCTGCAAACAAAAAAGGTCCATAAATCTTCGATTTTGTCGTACCCAACCAGATATTAACTTCAGGAGAATCTCTCTTCTTCCATTCGTAGAACTCGGTTAGTTTTTCACTAGCCCAGATACGGCAATTATGTCGATTAACCTTTCCGCATGTGTGGAATGTCGCTTCATCGCTGAAGAGAATGTGGAATTTTTCAATCAATTCTGTGCACATGGTAGCTCGTCTTGGATAATTCTCTTCATTTAACTCACGTAGCACTTGAATATGGTAACTTTTCTTTTTAATGTTGATTTTAAAATCACTAGAACAGTCGTTTTTGGTATGCTCACTGCTCAGTCTACGTGATGCTGTGCGAGTTGACATTCTAGGATTTGTTTAAAAACATCTTATCTCTTACCAATTCGACATTTTCTTGAGAGGTACCTGGATCTTGCCTCATCATGAACAGATCCTGTTCTTTCAAATTTATTGACTAGCTCGCGAATTGCTTTGTCTGTAGGTCCTGGTTTGTGAAATCTTTCAAATTTTTCTCGAATTTCTTTGCACTTCTTCCTTTGGATACGTAGTGTTACTACCATCCCACATTTCTGGACATCCATGATCATCTATGGCCTGTAGAAAATAAAATAGAAATATCATTATTTCAGCAAAATAGATAGCGGCTTTTGGACCACCCTACATATATATATATATATATATATATATATATATATATATACAGGGTGTCCCAGAATTAACTATCTATTTCAATGAAATCGGACAAATTTAATAAAAACTGACATAATTTTGTGTTTATTACTAAATTATGATACAAAAACAAATAGATTTATAAATCATAAGTCAAAACTTTATTTACTTGAATGTGATAAGCCTTTTTCATCAGTGTCGAACGCAAGATTCTATGAACTGTTGTCTTGGATATGTTGAGTCTTCGACCGGCCTCCCTAACCGAAGTTGTTGGTTCATCCTCAAACAATTGTCGTACCTGTTCGGTACTGTTACGTGCTGTCCTTGGGCATCCTCTTCCCACCTCGTCGTGTACGGATCCAGTTCTTTTAAATTTGTTCACAAGTTCACGAATCGCTTTGTCTGTAGGACCGGTTCTGTGGAATCTTCTTGTAAATTTTTCTCTGATTTCATTACATTGCATTCCTTTGATACGGGATGTTACAACAAAGATGCGTTCTTGTGTATTCATTATTAATAGGGTTCTGAAAGAGAATGAAAATAAAACTATGAAAAACTATGAAAAAATTATGAAAATAAAATTATGAAAAAAATTTAGAAATTTATACATTTTTAACACATATTAAACATGATAAACATAAATAAAAGTGTGTTTCTAAAAAATTTGTCCGATTTCATTGAAATAGATAGCTAATTCTGGGACACCCTGTATATATATAAAGGGTGTACAATCTGTTCAAAAAGTTTTTGTGAAATTCTCTTTCAAACCGATATTTATCGGTAAGACATAGATTTTCAGTACAGTCCTTTTTCAATCAACTGTACAATATAGCTTTGAATATGCAACAGGAATAACAATACATAGAAAGTCTGAATTGTTCTTTGTGTATGTTAGGGGTCTGGAACCTTTAACAGCCTGAAAGCCGCATTAGGGCATATTTAAAAAAAAATATTGTTTTATAATTATAATGCAATAAACACATTTATATGATATCGATAAATACATAATTATTAAATTAATACAAGGAATTTGTCTGTCTTATATTAAGAATAATAAAAAATAAAAATAATACAATGATAATGATATTATATTAGTAATAATATTAATATCTGAAACAAACCTTCTGTATTGTATTGTTCATACGTTTTACATTTCATTTTGTTTTCACACTACTATTAGTGAGGTACTTGATATATATAATATATATATATATTTATAATTAAAGAGCCACGGGAATAGGTCTTCGGAACCACAGGATCTCGAACTTTGGTGTATGCCAATTAGCAACATATAAATAGATAGTATTTTATATGATTTTTACAGGAAAACAGAAAGTACTTGGAACATTTAAACCATAAATTTTAGCGAACTTTACATAATTCCTTCAATCAAGTGTCTCGCGCATCTCTCTTTTCCTAAAATGAGGAACGAATATCCTTAGAATTTATTTTACTTTCCGTTCGCAAGCAAGTACAGGGTGTCCATAAATTATCTTTGCAAATTCAGTTAAAACTTAATTGAATTTGTAAAGATAGTTTATGGACACCTCGTACATTTGTGTTTCGTGAGCTAAATGTGAGGATATATGTATTTTGGGGTTGTTTAACCTTTTTCGTAACGCAGCAAAGGTCATATGACAGAGGGGACCTATAGCTTTACGTATGGTCCGAACCAAGGGTCGTTGCATCATCTGAACGTAGAGGACGGTCACCCATCCAACTACTACTACTACTATCTTCATCCATTCAACACTACAATGACATATACGGCGTCCGTCACATTTGGGTCAGACAACATTTAATTACGCTGCAGAGAAGGGGTTAAACGCATTCTGGTTTAAAAATTTCTGTTCAAATTTTTTTAGGATTTTTTTACGTGATTTCGCTATTTCGTTTCAAAATCATATGAACAAATTGCAGTTAAAATAAAATTTTTGCCAGTTATATATTTCATTATTGGTTTTATGCTAATTCTGCAACTAAATATCATTTTAAAAGAATACAAGGCAACCATTTATAATATGCTTCAGTGTGTGTGTGTTTGTGTGTGTGTGCGAAGGTTGTAACACACACACACACACTAGGTCGAAAACAAACAACAAACATAAAAAATATTTTATATTTCTACAATAACGTGTTACAGTATGAAGTTACACGCAAGATGTTCATAAAAGAATGAAATTAAGCATGATAAATTGATAAATTTAGAAAAGAATAGAACATAAACATCAGTTAAGCACCATAAACATTTGTTAAAAATTATTAGAATCTGCAAGGAAACATCAGGACTTAGAACTTTCACTGGATACTAACTGCAACCTCATCAGTCCCCCTCAAAATATAAAGAAACAAAATATAAAGGAATAAGCACTTAGGGGGGATATATATATATATATATATATATATATATATATATGATACACACAGATCGTGCATGGAACAAGGAACTCTTCTGGGAAAATTAAATCCACTATAGTCCGAATAAGCAATGGTAAATGACAAATACTATAGTTTTTTCTTTTTCATGATGTTAGCCCGACGTGGGCAACGGGTCACTCGCAAAGAGACCCCAAAAATATAGCTTCCCTCACCAGCTATCTGCAAAGCAGATAGGATCCAGCTTTGGGACAGGATCTAGGGGTTCCTACTGAACCTATTGAGGTTCTGGATATAGTAGGCTAGGTGTAGCTGTAACCCCTAGATCCTGTCCCAAAGTTTGATCCTATCTGCTTTGCAGATAGCTGGTAAGGAAAGCTATATTTTTGGGCCACGTCGGGCTAACATCATGAAAAAGAAAAACTATAGTGTTTGTCATTTACCATTGCTTATTCGGACTATAGTGGATTTCATTTACTCAGAAGAGTTCCTTGTTCCATGCACGGTCTGTTTGTATCATGAAAAAACCTCGGGGGACCATTCTGAGCTCAATCCCATATATATATATATATATATATATATATATATTATATATATATATATATATATATGCGGCGAAATCCATGGTTTTGGTTCAGTGCTGAGATATTTCATGCAGGAAAATGAAAGCAGGAGTAGCGACGTTTCGCTCCAATCACTGAAGCATTCTCAAGCTTTATTATTGTATAAAGCTTAAGAATGCTCCAGTGATTGGAGAGAAACGTCGCTACTCCTGCTTTCATTTTCCTGCATGAAATATCATATATATATATATATATATATATATATATATATATATATATATATATATATATATATATATATATAGTAGCAACTCAGTTACCAGTTTATACAGGCAGCTCAACTGTAGCAAGTTTATAGAGCTTAATTAATTTGTATAGGTTATCGATCCTTAATGGTGTTCATTAATTTGTCATTTTAAAAGGTTAACGAGATAATTTAAAAAATTAATTACTTGTTTGGGATCACCAGATAATTGTACCAATCAACAAATGTAAAACGCTAGACTGCACAACTTTTTCCTTTAATTAACAACTTTATAATCACAATGATTAATAAAGTACGGTACATACCACGAAAATTCAAAATTCGAAACTCAAACAATTTTATTCAGATATCAATACAAGTGACAGAGTTTTACAGTTTTTTAGATATTGAACATGACATTAGTATATTCACGGTACTCTCATCTGGATATGCCCATGAAAGCATGGAGGCTTTTAGACAAAAATTAATGGCGTTTAGTTTATTTATCACATAAAAATAGTGTAAGTGGCAAGTGATAGTAATAGTGATAAAAAAATAATAACAATAATAATAATATAAATACAATACGAAGCTTACAAAATATTACATAATTTTAAATTAAATGATTTATTGAAGATATATTTAGTATATTTAGTAGAAAATAAATGATGTTTAATAAAATTATAAAAAAAAGAATAGATTACGAAATTAAGGGTGCTTAATGAAATTAGCATATTTTAAATAGTTGATTACAAAATGGGAACTTCATTACTATGGTAAAAATGGCAGTAGTGAACTTATACTTCATTAGGAGCTAATGAAGTGCCTTTTTAGTGATTTGCGAAATACATTTAGTGATGAAACCTGCGTGATATGCATGGGAACTGCATTCCATACATCTGATGTATGTTGATTTTTATTGATAATTTTGAACATATTGACAGCAACGTTGAATTTGTATGAATCATTTAGTTTCCAAATATTTTGCTCTTTAAACATTGGGGAAATGTGACTTTGTCTGTTGTCATTATTCGAGAGAGTTCGCAGACATTTTTTACGAATTACTTTCAAAGAATGTTTTATATATTTCTTTGAACTACCCCACGCTGTAATGCAATATAATAAATGTGGATGGATGAAGGAATAATATAGGGTAAGGCGTGCGTTTTGAGGAAGGGTCTCTTTTAGTTTAAATAATATGAAGAAACATCTTGATATTTTAGATTTGATACGTTGTACATGACTTTTGGAATTTAGTTTTTTACCTAAATTATGCCAAGTGCTTTAACCTCATTCACCCTTGCAAGCGTAGTATTCCCAGTTTTTATTTGACAGTTTGTGTTTTGTGGTAATGATCATATAAGATGACTGTCAGGTTCAAGAAAAATTTATTAGCACGCATCCATTTGTACACATTTTCTAATTGCCTGTTCGTTTTATTAATCAGAAAGTCTGCGTTATGATGGGAAGAAGTAAGTGTGGTGTCATCTGCCCATTGTACGCCACTTAATGTGGTTGAAAAATGAATCAGAATTAGTAATGGGCCAAGAATAAATTCCTGTGTGACTTCACTAGTTAACATCTTGTCGGATAAATTACAGTATCTTTTAATCCGATATACTGATGACGATTTGACAGATATGATTTAAACTTATCGAGGATATTTCCTCTTATTCCGTATATGTGAAGTTTATTCAATAAGATTTCATGCGAAAGTGTATCACATGCTTTTGACAAGGCGAGGAAGGTCAAGGCAGTGTTTTTTTTTTGCTGTTTAAGTTCTGATACACATTTTCTAATAGCGTGTTTATGGCATCTTCCGTTATAAGTCAACTTCTAAATCCAAACTATATTTTAGGTAAAATATCGTATCTGATTAAGAATTTAGTAAGTTTATTGTGGACGATTTTTTTCAAATACTTTACTTAAAGTTGGCAATATGGAAATGGGGCGATAAATGGATGGAGTGTTCGGGTTTCCCGACTTAAATGCAGGGCATACTCTGGCTCCCTTTAAAGTTTAAACTGTCATGGAATGTACCTAGTGTTACTGGTTCATTCATTGCAATTTCATCGGATACTAATTTGTATATTTTTACCGGGATCGTATTGATGAGAGAATCTTTATTTTTTTAGATTTTTATTCCTAGAGAGATATCGTATGGTGGGACTGAATCAAAGAAAAATGAGTTTGGATTTGGTTGTGGAATGTATTATCGGTAGTCTTTGGGGTCACTGCAAGAATTTCCGCTTTCCTTGTATGAGGGAGGATAAGGGATTTGTTTTAACCTTCTTTGTGTTAATTAACTCATTCATAGTGTTCCATTGGTTGTTGTATTTAGTTTTAGATATTATTTTTGATTTAAGAGGAAAGTTTATGTTTAATGTATCCATTAGTGTGCCTGAGAACGCTTGAAATTTTGTTCCAATGTCATGGTTACTTTCGGTTATTCCAGTCCAATCAAAAGCTGTTATTTCGTTCAAGAACTTTAATTTGTTATTATAGCTGTAAGATCTATAGTCAACTTTTATAGTTTCCTCTGCTGAGTAATGAGTGATTAGCATGGTGTACGTAGGCAAGTGATCCATGATATTTAATATAATTATACCCGAGATGCAGTCAAGCGGGTACTGCACCCAGATCTGATCTAGCAGAGCCAAATTTCTAAAGCCATTGTGAAGTCTAGTTGGCTGTGTAATAGCTAATTTAAAACCACTCGCGGTCATGATGTTGTGAAGGACGCTTGCGTTATTATTTGAATGTTCTTTTGTGAGATCAATATTTAAATCTCCCAAAATAACACAATTGTTACCAATATGATTGGAGGTTAGAATTCTATCTATATTTGGAATAAAAGTTGTACGTCACCAGTTGGTGGTCTTAAATGCCTAAAACTGAATACTGAGTGTTAAGAATAAATATTTTAACTGCAAATGTTCCTGGGGTATTGTTTATGCTTGTCAGTTCTTCGATACCTTTAATCTCGTAGTTTGAGTCTAAAAATACACTTATACTTCCTCCCCTGTTGTTAGCACTACATACATGATATAGCTTGTGTACCCTGGAATGTTAAAAAAGATCTTATTATTTTAATTTAACCAGGCTTCAGTTAATATAATGCACGCGAATTTATGTTGTAATAATTTTAGTTTAGCTGTCAATTCGTCAAAGTGGCTTGGGAGACTGCGAATGTTTAAGTTTAGGAAAGACAGGTTGCCACTGTTGTATTTCTTAAGTTGTCTACTGAGATATAGTCGGAGATGACTACGTTTTCAGATTCAATAATTTCATTTACGGTATTGAGAGTATTTAAAATGATGAGCATGATGTGAAGATTAGGGTAATACGGTGAAAATGAAGATTTTCAGGTGTCTTCAATAAACTGTGACGAAGTTGTTTTTGTGTATTTACTGACTTTACTCAGAAGTTTCTACAGACATCTGAACCTCATTAAGTACGGGAAGGAATCTCCTTCGTAAGGGTGGCCTTTTATGATGCCATTCGATACACACCTAAAAACTGTATTACCTATCACATCTACGAAATTTCTGCAATAAAACTGAGCCTATAATGAGGTGTTTTATAACCACCTCTCTCTCTCTCTCTAGTGGGGTTCCTCAGGGTTCCGTTTTGGGGCCGCTGTTGTTTATCATTTACATAAATGATATCGACGGTGGCATCGTCAGTCGGATCGCCAAATTCGCTGATGACACCAAGCTTGGGGCCAATGTTGGGACGCCCGAAGCGATCGAGGAACTGCGTGCGGACCTAGGTAGGATAGGAGAGTGGTCCGAAAAATGGCAAATGCCGTTTAACTTGGGTAAATGCAAAGTGATGCACATTGGCTACGCCAATCCCAAGTCGGACTACTCGATGTTGGGTAGTAATATCGAGGTGACTGATTTAGAAAAGGACTTGGGTGTGCTAATTAGCAGCGATCTTAAGTTTACGAAACAGTGTGTAGAGGTGGAAAAGAAAGCCCAGAAACTATTGGGTTATATCAGGAGGCAATTTCAGTTTCGGAACAAGGAGATTGTGCTCTCACTGTACAATTCCCTTGTTCGGCCGCACCTGGAGTATGCTGTGCAGTTCTGGTCGCCCACCCTCAGGAAAGATATTGAGAGGCTGGAGCGAGTGCAGCGAGGGCCACAAAGTTAATCCCTTCCGTTAGGCATATGGGCTACAATCGACGGTTACGCGCCCTGAACTTGTTTTCGCTTGAAACTCGGAGGCTGCGCGGTCAACTGATCGAGGTTTTCAAGCTCTTACGCGGGTTCAACGATGTCGATTTTAGAAGTATGTTTAGTTTAAATGATAACCCAACTCGCAACAATGGTTGGAAGTTGGATTTGAAACGGTTTAGGACTAGTGTGTGTGGGAATTACTTTACGTATAAGATCTGTGACACATGGAACAGGTTACCTTCGGAAGTTGTGAACAGTTCCTCTGTGGATCAGTTCAAGAAAAGGGTAGACGAAATCTTGCACACTATTTGAGTGTGTAAAGACATTTAGGACCTCAGTCTGCGGAAATTTCTTTTCCTATAAAATAGTTAATATCTGGAACCAACTTCCCTCAGAGGTTGTTTCCAGTCAAAGTGTAAATGTGTTTAAAAATAGGCTAGACAAAGTACTGAATACTCTCATAGTTTAAGACTAAAACATAAGAAAACTCTGCAGGAGATCGCTTGCACGGTGTCTCTGTGAGCAAGCTAAATATAGAGCTATTTATATATTCTCCACTTTCCTGTAAAATTTCCTTGGCTACTTTTCCAGGGTCAAGGTATTTTCTTCAACCTTTTTCCGTACCTGCCTCTGGCAGGGAGGGAGCGGAGGGTGGGGAGAGAGCCTTCTACTTTTCTATCCAGTTTTCTACTACTGCTAGGATAGTTGAAAGAAAAATAAACTTTTACAAAATTTTCCCTGGCACCCGTTGCCATTGGTACCTCCTCGGTATGGGCCGCAAATTGAGGTACTTCTTTTCCTTGTAACTCTCTCTCTCTCTCTATATATATATATATATATATATATATATAGAGAGAGAGAGAGAGTTACAAGGAAAAGAAGTACCTCAATTTGCGGCCCATACCGAGGAGGTACCAATGGCAACGGGTGCCAGGGAAAATTTTGTAAAAGTTTATTTTTCTTTCAACTATCCTAGCAGTAGTAGAAAACTGGATAGAAAAGTAGAAGGCTCTCTCCCCACCCTCCGCTCCCTCCCTGCCAGAGGCAGGTACGGAAAAAGGTTGAAGAAAATACCTTGACCCTGGAAAAGTAGCCAAGGAAATTTTACAGGAAAGTGGAGAATATATAAATAGCTCTATATTTAGTTGCTCACAGAGACACCGTGCAAGCGATCTCCTGCAGAGTTTTCTTATGTTTTAGTCTTAAACTATGAGAGTATTCAGTACTTTGTCTAGCCTATTTTTAAAACATTTACACTTTGACTGGAAACAACCTCTGAGGGAAGTTGGTTCCAGATATTAACTATTTTATAGGAAAAGAAATTTCCGCAGACTGAGGTCCTAAATGTCTTTACACACTCAAATAGTGTGCAAGATTTCGTCTACCCTTTTCTTGAACTGATCCACAGAGGAACTGTTCACAACTTCCGAAGGTAACCTGTTCCATGTGTCACAGATCTTATACGTAAAGTAATTCCCACACACACTAGTCCTAAACCGTTTCAAATCCAACTTCCAACCATTGTTGCGAGTTGGGTTATCATTTAAACTAAACATACTTCTAAAATCGACATCGTTGAACCCGCGTAAGAGCTTGAAAACCTCGATCAGTTGACCGCGCAGCCTCCGAGTTTCAAGCGAAAACAAGTTCAGGGCGCGTAACCGTCGATTGTAGCCCATATGCCTAACGGAAGGGATTAACTTTGTGGCCCTCGCCTGCACTCGCTCCAGCCTCTCAATATCTTTCCTGAGGGTGGGCGACCAGAACTGCACAGCATACTCCAGGTGCGGCCGAACAAGGGAATTGTACAGTGAGAGCACAATCTCCTTGTTCCGAAACTGAAATTGCCTCCTGATATAACCCAATAGTTTCTGGGCTTTCTTTTCCACCTCTACACACTGTTTCGTAAACTTAAGATCGCTGCTAATTAGCACACCCAAGTCCTTTTCTAAATCAGTCACCTCGATATTACTACCCAACATCGAGTAGTCCGACTTGGGATTGGCGTAGCCAATGTGCATCACTTTGCATTTACCCAAGTTAAACGGCATTTGCCATTTTCGGACCACTCTCCTATCCTACCTAGGTCCGCACGCAGTTCCTCGATCGCTTCGGGCGTCCCAACATTGGCCCCAAGCTTGGTGTCATCAGCGAATTTGGCGATCCGACTGACGATGCCACCGTCGATATCATTTATGTAAATGATAAACAACAGCGGCCCCAAAACGGAACCCTGAGGAACCCCACTAGAGAGAGAGAGAGAGAGGTGGTTATAAAACACCTCATTATAGGCTCAGTTTTATTGCAGAAATTTCGTAGATGTGATAGGTAATACAGTTTTTAGGTGTGTATCGAATGGCATCATAAAAGGCCACCCTTACGAAGGAGATTCCTTCCCGTACTTAATGAGGTTCAGATGTCTGTAGAAACTTCTGAGTAAAGTCAGTAAATACACAAAAACAACTTCGTCACAGTTTATTGAAGACACCTGAAAATCTTCATTTTCACCGTATTACCCTAATCTTCACATCATGCTCATCATTTTAAATACTCTCAATACCGTAAATGAAATTATTGAATCTGAAAACGTAGTCATCTCCGACTATATCTCAGTAGACAACTTAAGAATACAACAGTGGCAACCTGTCTTTCCTAAACTTAAACATTCGCAGTCTCCCAAGCCACTTTGACGAATTGACAGCTAAACTAAAATTATTACAACATAAATTCGCGTGCATTATATTAACTGAAGCCTGTTAAATTAAATAATAAGATCTTTTTTAACATTCCAGGGTACACAAGCTATATCATGTATGTAGTGCTAACAACAGGGGAGGAAGTATAAGTGTATTTTAGACTCAAACTACGAGATTAAAGGTATCGAAGAACTGACAAGCATAAACAATACCCAGGAACATTTGCAGTTAAAATATTTATTCTTAACACTCAGTATTCAGTTTTAGGCATTTAAGACCACCAACTGGTGACGTACAACTTTTATTCCAAATATAGATAGAATTCTAACCTCCAATCATATTGGTAACAATTGTGTTATTTTGGGAGATTTAAATATTGATCTCACAAAAGAACATTCAAATAATAACGCAAGCGTCCTTCACAACATCATGACCGCGAGTGGTTTTAAATTAGCTATTACACAGCCAACTAGACTTCACAATGGCTTTAGAAATTTGGCTCTGCTAGATCAGATCTGGGTGCAGTACCCGCTTGACTGCATCTCGGGTATAATTATATTAAATATCATGGATCACTTGCCTACGTACACCATGCTAATCACTCATTACTCAGCAGAGGAAACTATAAAAGTTGACTATAGATCTTACAGCTATAATAACAAATTAAAGTTCTTGAACGAAATAACAGCTTTTGATTGGACTGGAATAACCGAAAGTAACCATGACATTGGAACAAAATTTCAAGCGTTCTCAGGCACACTAATGGATACATTAAACATAAACTTTCCTCTTAAATCAAAAATAATATCTAAAACTAAATACAACAACCAATGGAACACTATGAATGAGTTAATTAACACAAAGAAGGTTAAAACAAATCCCTTATCCTCCCTCATACAAGGAAAGCGGAAATTCTTGCAGTGACCCCAAAGACTACCGATAATACATTCCACAACCAAATCCAAACTCATTTTTCTTTGATTCAGTCCCACCATACGATATCTCTCTAGGAATAAAAATCTAAAAAAAATAAAGATTCTCTCATCAATACGATCCCGGTAAAAATATACAAATTAGTATCCGATGAAATTGCAATGAATGAACCAGTAACACTAGGTACATTCCATGACAGTTTAAACTTTAAAGGGAGCCAGAGTATGCCCTGCATTTAAGTCGGGAAACCCGAACACTCCATCCATTTATCGCCCCATTTCCATATTGCCAACTTTAAGTAAAGTATTTGAAAAAATCGTCCACAATAAACTTACTAAATTCTTAATCAGATACGATATTTTACCTAAAATATAGTTTGGATTTAGAAGTTGACTTATAACGGAAGATGCCATAAACACGCTATTAGAAAATGTGTATCAGAACTTAAACAGCAAAAAAAAAACACTGCCTTGACCTTCCTCGCCTTGTCAAAAGCATGTGATACACTTTCGCATGAAATCTTATTGAATAAACTTCACATATACGGAATAAGAGGAAATATCCTCGATAAGTTTAAATCATATCTGTCAAATCGTCATCAGTATATCGGATTAAAAGATACTGTAATTTATCCGACAAGATGTTAACTAGTGAAGTCACACAGGAATTTATTCTTGGCCCATTACTAATTCTGATTCATTTTTCAACCACATTAAGTGGCGTACAATGGGCAGATGACACCACACTTACTTCTTCCCATCATAACGCAGACTTTCTGATTAATAAAACGAACAGGCAATTAGAAAATGTGTACAAATGGATGCGTGCTAATAAATTTTTCTTGAACCTGACAGTCATCTTATATGATCATTACCACAAAACACAAACTGTCAAATAAAAACTGGGAATACTACGCTTGCAAGGGTGAATGAGGTTAAAGCACTTGGCATAATTTAGGTAAAAAAAAATTCCAAAAGTCATGTACAACGTATCAAATCTAAAATATCAAGATGTTTCTTCATATTATTTAAACTAAAAGAGACCCTTCCTCAAAACGCACGCCTTACCCTATATTATTCCTTCATCCATCCACATTTATTATATTGCATTACAGCGTGGGGTAGTTCAAGAAATATAAAACATTCTTTGAAAGTAATTCGTAAAAATGTCTGCGAACTCTCTCGAATAATGACAACAGACAAAGTCACATTTCCCCAATGTTTAAAGAGCAAAATATTTGGAAACTAAATGATTCATACAAATTCAACGTTGCTGTCAATATGTTCAAAATTATCAATAAAAATCAACATACATCAGATGTATGGAATGCAGTTCCCATGCATATCACGCAGGTTTCATCACTAAATGTATTTCGCAAATCACTAAAAAGGCACTTCATTAGCTCCTAATGAAGTATAAGTTCACTACTGCCATTTTTACCATAGTAATGAAGTTCCCATTTTGTAATCAACTATTTAAAATATGCTAATTTCATTAAGCACCCTTAATTTCGTAATCTATTCTTTTTTTATAATTTTATTAAACATCATTTATTTTCTACTAAATATACTAAATATATCTTCAATAAATCATTTAATTTAAAATTATGTAATATTTTGTAAGCTTCGTATTGTATTTATTATTATTATTATTGTTATTATTTTTTTTATCACTATTACTATCACTTGCCACTTACACTATTTTTATGTGATAAATAAACTAAACGCCATTAATTTTTGTCTAAAAGCCTCCATGCTTTCATGGGCATATCCAGATGAGAGTACCGTGAATATACTAATGTCATGTTCAATATCTAAAAAACTGTAAAACTCTGTCACTTGTATTGATATCTGAATAAAATTGTTTGAGTTTCGAATTTTGAATTTTCGTGGTATGTACCGTACTTTATTAATCATTGTGATTATAAAGTTGTTAATTAAAGGAAAAAGTTGTGCAGTCTAGCGTTTTACATTTGTTGATTGGTACAATTATCTGGTGATCCCAAACAAGTAATTAATTTTTTAAATTATCTCGTTAACCTTTTAAAATGACAAATTAATGAACACCATTAAGGATCGATAACCTATACAAATTAATTAAGCTCTATAAACTTGCTACAGTTGAGCTGCCTGTATAAACTGGTAACTGAGTTGCTACTATATATATATATATATATATATTATATATATATATATATATATATATATATATATATATATATATATGATATTTCATGCAGGAAAATGAAAGCAGGAGTAGCGACGTTTCTCTCCAATCACTGAGCATTCTTAAGCTTTATACAATAATAAAGCTTGAGAATGCTTCAGTGATTGGAGCGAAACGTCGCTACTCCTGCTTTCATTTTCCTGCATGAAATATCTCAGCACTGAACCAAAACCATGGATTTCGCCGCATATATATATATATATATATATATATATATATATATATATATATATATATATATATATGGGATTGAGCTCAGAATGGTCCCCCGAGGTTTTTTCATGATACAAACAGACCGTGCATGGAACAAGGAACTCTTCTGAGTAAATGAAATCCACTATAGTCCGAATAAGCAATGGTAAATGACAAACACTATAGTTTTTCTTTTTCATGATGTTAGCCCGACGTGGCCCCAAAAATATAGCTTTCCTTACCAGCTATCTGCAAAGCAGATAGGATCAAACTTTGGGACAGGATCTAGGGGTTACAGCTACACCTAGCCTACTATATCCAGAACCTCAATAGGTTCAGTAGGAACCCCTAGATCCTGTCCCAAAGCTGGATCCTATCTGCTTTGCAGATAGCTGGTGAGGGAAGCTATATTTTTGGGGTCTCTTTGCGAGTGACCCGTTGCCCACGTCGGGCTAACATCATGAAAAGAAAAAAAACTATAGTATTTGTCATTTACCATTGCTTATTCGGACTATAGTGGATTTAATTTTCCCAGAAGAGTTCCTTGTTCCATGCACGATCTGTGTATCATATATATATATATATATATATATATATATATATATATATATCCCCCCTAAGTGCTTATTCCTTTATATTTTTGTTTCTTTATATTTTTGAGGGGGACTGATGAGGTTGCAGTTAGTATCCAGTGAAAGTTCTAAGTCCTGATGTTTCCTTGCAGATTCTAATAATTTTTAACAAATGTTTATGGTGCTTAACTGATGTTTATGTTCTATTCTTTTCTAAATTTATCAATTTATCATGCTTAATTTCATTCTTTTATGAACATCTTGCGTGTAACTTCATACTGTAACACGTTATTGTAGAAATAAAATATTTTTTATGTTTGTTGTTTGTTTTCGACCTAGTGTGTGTGTGTGTGTTACAACCTTCGCACACACACACAAACACACACACACTGAAGCATATTATAAATGGTTGCCTTGTATTCTTTTAAAATGATATTTAGTTGCAGAATTAGCATAAAACCAATAATGAAATATATAACTGGCAAAAATTTTATTTTAACTGCAATTTGTTCATATGATTTTGAAACGAAATAGCGAAATCACGTAAAAAAAATCCTAAAAAAATTTGAACAGAAATTTTTAAACCAGAATGCGTTTAACCCCTTCTCTGCAGCGTAATTAAATGTTGTCTGACCCAAATGTGACGGACGCCGTATATGTCATTGTAGTGTTGAATGGATGAAGATAGTAGTAGTAGTAGTTGGATGGGTGACCGTCCTCTACGTTCAGATGATGCAACGACCCTTGGTTCGGACCATACGTAAAGCTATAGGTCCCCTCTGTCATATGACCTTTGCTGCGTTACGAAAAAGGTTAAACAACCCCAAAATACATATATATCCTCACATTTAGCTCACGAAACACAAATGTACGAGGTGTCCATAAACTATCTTTACAAATTCAATTAAGTTTTAACTGAATTTGCAAAGATAATTTATGGACACCCTGTACTTGCTTGCGAACGGAAAGTAAAATAAATTCTAAGGATATTCGTTCCTCATTTTAGGAAAAGAGAGATGCGCGAGACACTTGATTGAAGGAATTATGTAAAGTTCGCTAAAATTTATGGTTTAAATGTTCCAAGTACTTTCTGTTTTCCTGTAAAAATCATATAAAATACTATCCATTTATATGTTGCTAATTGGCATACACCAAAGTTCGAGATCCTGTGGTTCCGAAGACCTATTCCCGTGGCTCTTAAATTATAAATATATATATATCAAGTACCTCACTAATAATAGTGTGAAAAAAAAATGAAATGTAAAACGTACGAACAATACAATACAGAAGGTTTGTTTCAGATATTAATATTATTACTAATATAATATTATCATTGTATTATTTTTATTTTTTATTATTCTTAATATAAGACAGACAAATTCCTTGTATTAATTTAATAATTATGTATTTATCGATATCATATAAATGTGTTTATTGCATTATAATTATAAAACAATATTTTTTTTTAAATATGCCCTAATGCGGCTTTCAGGCTGTTAAAGGTTCCAGACCCCTAACATACACAAAGAACAATTCAGACTTTCTATGTATTGTTATTCCTGTTGCATATTCAAAGCTATATTGTACAGTTGATTGAAAAAGGACTGTACTGAAAATCTATGTCTTACCGATAAATATCGGTTTGAAAGAGAATTTCACAAAAACTTTTTGAACAGATTGTACACCCTTTATATATATATACAGGGTGTCCCAGAATTAGCTATCTATTTCAATGAAATCGGACAAATTTTTTAGAAACACACTTTTATTTATGTTTATCATGTTTAATATGTGTTAAAAATGTATAAATTTCTAAATTTTTTTCATAATTTTATTTTCATAATTTTTTCATAGTTTTCATAGTTTTATTTTCATTCTCTTTCAGAACCCTATTAATAATGAATACACAAGAACGCATCTTTGTTGTAACATCCCGTATCAAAGGAATGCAATGTAATGAAATCAGAGAAAAATTTACAAGAAGATTCCACAGAACCGGTCCTACAGACAAAGCGATTCGTGAACTTGTGAACAAATTTAAAAGAACTGGATCCGTACACGACGAGGTGGGAAGAGGACGCCCAAGGACAGCACGTAACAGTACCGAACAGGTACGACAATTGTTTGAGGATGAACCAACAACTTCGGTTAGGGAGGCCGGTCGAAGACTCAACATATCCAAGACAACAGTTCATAGAATCTTGCGTTCGACACTGATGAAAAAGGCTTATCACATTCAAGTAAATAAAGTTTTGACTTATGATTTATAAATCTATTTGTTTTTGTATCATAATTTAGTAATAAACACAAAATTATGTCAGTTTTTATTAAATTTGTCCGATTTCATTGAAATAGATAGTTAATTCTGGGACACCCTGTATATATAATATATATTATATATATATATATATATATATATGTAGGGTGGTCCAAAAGCCGCTATCTATTTTGCTGAAATAATGATATTTCTATTTTATTTTCTACAGGCCATAGATGATCATGGATGTCCAGAAATGTGGGATGGTAGTAACACTACGTATCCAAAGGAAGAAGTGCAAAGAAATTCGAGAAAAATTTGAAAGATTTCACAAACCAGGACCTACAGACAAAGCAATTCGCGAGCTAGTCAATAAATTTGAAAGAACAGGATCTGTTCATGATGAGGCAAGATCCAGGTACCTCTCAAGAAAATGTCGAATTGGTAAGAGATAAGATGTTTTTAAAACAAATCCTAGAATGTCAACTCGCACAGCATCACGTAGACTGAGCAGTGAGCATACCAAAAACGACTGTTCTAGTGATTTTAAAATCAACATTAAAAAAGAAAAGTTACCATATTCAAGTGCTACGTGAGTTAAATGAAGAGAATTATCCAAGACGAGCTACCATGTGCACAGAATTGATTGAAAAATTCCACATTCTCTTCAGCGATGAAGCGACATTCCACACATGCGGAAAGGTTAATCGACATAATTGCCGTATCTGGGCTAGTGAAAAACTAACCGAGTTCTACGAATGGAAGAGAGATTCTCCTGAAGTTAATATCTGGTTGGGTACGACAAAATCGAAGATTTATGGACCTTTTTTGTTTGCAGAAGCTACGGTAACAGGGCCAATTTATCTTGACGTGCTTCAGCAGTTTCTTGAACCCCAGCTTCGTTCAGGTGGCATTCTCGACACTGTTGTCTTTCAACAAAATGGAGCTTCATGTCACTATGCAAACATGGTTCAGGCGTACCTTGATGAGCTGTTACGAAATCGCTGGAGTGGACATGGTGGAAACAGGCCTAGGCAGCACGATCTCCGGATTTAACACCATTAGACTTCTTTGCGTGGTGATTTATAAAGTCTGACGTTTATAAAACAAGAGCTACAGAGCTGCAGGATCTGCGAACCCGCATCGTCGCGACAGTCGCTAAAATAACCCCAGAGATGCTTGAGAATGTGTTCCGCAATGCAGTGGACAGATCTGAGATTTGCAGACACACACTGATGGACTGATGGTGCTCACGTCGAATCTTAGATCAAAGATTGATAAATAAATATTCATCTAATTATGTTACTACATTTTCATCCTAAAATACTATTATTTCAGTAAAATGGAGAGGGACTTTGGACAATCCTGTATATATATATATATATATAATATATATATATATATATATTATATATATATATATATATAATATACTGTGTGTGTGTATATATATATATATATATACACACACACTGTGTATATAATATATATATATATATATATATATAATATATATATATATATACACACTGTATGTATTACATATATATATATAGGGGATGATACATACCTACCCTATAGGGGATCCATACAAGTAGTATAGCCGCAAAAGGGGAGAGTGCAAGAATGTTGCAAGTTATTATGTAATGTTGCAAAGGGGGTGGGGGTTGTTGCAAAGGGGGTGTGGGGGTGTTGCAAAAAATACAAAAAGAAAAAAAAGGAAAAAAGAAAAAAGAAAGAAAAAAAGAGTACTGGCCTTTGTTGCCAACTGGGGTTGCAAGGGGCATGCAACTTGGGGGCGGAGTTCTCCCCCAAGCTATTCCCCCCAAAGGGCCAGAGAGAAAGGAGGAGAGGTGTTCACCTGGCAGGAGCCAAGTGCATATTAAGACTTCAGCCGAGTAGGCGTTGTTTTATAGGCTCCTAATCAGCCAGAATCAGCCAGTTGGCTGAGCCAAGGGGTAGGGGTACACCTGAAGGAGAGAGAGACACCTGAAGGAGAGAGAGAGAGACACCTGAAGGAGAGAGAGGAGTTCTCCCCCAAGTTATTTTCGTTTACCTAACCTAAGAGGCCTCTAAGGGGTTTTCCCAAAGGGCCTGAAAGAGAAGGACCAGAGGTCCTTGCTCGGCTGGGAGCCGAGCTTGAATGATTCTTTCATCAGCTTCTCGGTCTTTTATAAACCTCTATTCTGGCTGAGTTGCCAGATAGCGCAATGTATTCAGTTGCCAGATAGCGCCATGTGTCCCAGAAAACCATATATTAATCATCCATTGTGTACCACAATATATATGACGGTAGTTAATCCAATTAAATTCTGTTTATTAAATAAATAATTTTTACACACTCAATCTTTATTATTATTAAACCTGGAATTGCATACCTTTCCAGTTTTTTTGCAATGATCGGATTGTTCTTGCTAGATATATATTATTATGCATCATTTTAATGAGAAAGAAATGTACTTTAATATTATGTTTATTAAATTCTCCTAAAATAATTATATAAGACCAAAGTAATGGTCTGGCGTTGGAAGAAAAAAAAGTAGAGAGAAGTTTAGTCTTGGAGGCTTCTTAGCAAGACAAGTCTCCCAGCAAAATTAGTTTTCTTTACTTACTTTAGCTTCAAATTTTATGGGTAACGCATATCTGAAAAGAAAATGAGTTTCACTGCCTCAATGAATCATTACACACGATGTCAGTATCACTCACTTCAAGACATTATTGT
Source organism: Bathynomus jamesi (assembly GCA_023014485.1). Classification (NCBI taxonomy): domain Eukaryota; kingdom Metazoa; phylum Arthropoda; class Malacostraca; order Isopoda; family Cirolanidae; genus Bathynomus; species Bathynomus jamesi. The sequence continues at coordinate 462,741 of JAJOZX010003593.1, read as the reverse complement.
ATAGAAATAAGGTAACACAAGTGCTACAAGAAATAAATAAAAAGTACCCACAAACAAATCTGTAGTGAAAAAAAAAAAAAAAGCAAAACAGGCCGCGTGACCCTGAACATTTTAATGAGAAAGAAATGTACTTTAATATTATGTTTATTAAATTCTCCTAAAATAATTATATAAGACCAAAGTAATGGTCTGACGTTGGGATGAATCCAATTAAATTCTGTTTATCAAATAAATAATTTTACACACTCAATTTTCATTATAAACATTCGAATATCAGTGGGGAAAAGCGAACGGAAATGAAAATTTATGAAACAATTCAAAACAGACGATCGTCATTCCCCAAACCCGTATATATATATATATATATATATATATGTATATATACTGTATATATATATATATATATATATATATATAATCTAAGTTGTATCATTATGTAGAACATTACAGTATTCGCATGAAGGAAGGAGAGGTTGCAACCTCTACTTGAATAAATGTATTTACTTAAACTGCACAAAGATTATTCTCAAATCACTATTTCATCTTATCTCATAAATAGGGTTTCGTCGTGGTCAATGGGGTTCCCCCCAATCCCTGATAAGTATCCCTTCACTCCATACGAGATGAAAATTTATAAAACACATGAGCCTCATTCCATGCGAAATTTTTTTTAAAAATACGAGAATTTGCGAAAATTCATTTAAAAGTTGAAATTAACCAAAACACAATCCGCTAGAGGGAAGGAATTCCGAGAATCTGCCCAACTCGATTGACCATAATTTACCTTTCTACCAGTCAAATCGATCAAAACCTCACCTCACTCCGACTCTTAGAAATACACACAATTATATTAAATAGCAATCAGCGAAAGAAATAAGGTAGGCATACCTGAATGTACTAATAATTATATATATATATATATATATATATATATATATATATATATATATATATATATAAGAGCGAGAGTTTTGTTCAAATAAAGGAATCCAAATAATATTTCCATTTACTCAGTTTTTCCCAAAATATTATTTAAAATTAAGTGTACTAATTTAAATTTACTTTCTTTTTCCAGGTTAACTATACCCACAATTATAATAATAATCGAAAAATGGCAGAGTTTGTTTCTAGTGAGAAAGGAAAGCCAATGCTCTTAGTGAATGGGTTTTTATATGTAAGAGACCTAACCTAACCTAACCTACGAAATACATCTCGTCAGGGAGTCGTTGCTTACTCTTCCACATTTCAACATAACAGGATTATTGAACCGGATTTAAAATAACAGGATCATTTGACCCGAGGCAGTAGTATGCCCGAAAAACGTGTTAATGCATTATTTGACGAGTCAGTAGTATGACCGAAAAGCATGTTAATGCATCATTTGACGAGTCAGTAGTATGACCGAAAAGCATGTTAATGCATCATTTGACCCCGAGTCAGTAGTATGACCGAAAAGCATGTTAATGCATCATTTGACGAGTCAGTAGCATGACCGAAAAGCATGTTAATGCATCAGTTGAAACGAGTCAGCAGTATGACCGAAAAGCATGCATGATTTTCTCTTTAGTAATAATAACAACTAGCTCGAAGTGACAACGGATAAAGTTTTCACGTCACCTTAGGCCCACAGTTTAATGTGGAAACCGAATGCTATTTTAAAAATATAATTAGGATATAATTTCTTTATTATAAAATAAGTTAGCAATTATGTTAACACAAGAAAACAATACTATTAACTTGTAAGTACAAATATAATATAAGGGACTACCATAGAAATGTAAGTGCCTATAATTCAAGAAACACGATTTTATATATATGTTACTCATCCGGTCCCGTTATAGCGGATTGGTACACGTCATAGCTCCACCCAGCTACATCGGCAGCCAATCACTACGAACATCTGGTCTTTTGGGCGGAGCTTGGCGATTGTGCATATCTACAGATCTACAGAAGCTAAGGCTCACAAAGACCCTAAGATCCACTCTAAGGCTAGCCCGAGAGAAAGGAGAGAGTAGGGGGTTAAGAGAAGAGAGGAGAATAAGGGGTTAAGTAAGGAGCAACACCTATCATTCGTGGGTTAACATTCATTCAGAAAAAGAGGGAAAAAGTCTCACCATCATCATCCGCTGGCCACTGCCGACAAGTCAGAAAAATAGTCGGAGAATATAGGAGAGGGGTGAAAGATGAAAAGAAGTAAAATAAGAACGCTTACAAACCATGCAAACACAGTCTTAACTCACTGTCATACCATGCAAACTACAAACATGCAAGAAAAGAGTTAGAGACATGCAAAGTAAGGAGGATAAGAAAAAAAAAAAAAAGTAGGTAAAGTTAAACAAAAAGTGGGTTAGTTTACGCTATGAGCTACATCTACATTCGTGTTAGTCTAATTTTTTTTTTTTTTTTTTTTTATTGCTGGCATCACACGCTGGCATGTCACAAGCTGGCATTCATCGTCAACAGACTCATCCTCGAGCACCACCACCAGAGCTCCTGTTGTTAACTTTCTTTTTTAATTTTAAACAACGCTAATATTTTTAAAATGTCTGTCAAGACGGTTCTTAAACACATTAACGCTGGTAGAATGAACGACTGACGCGGGAAGATTATTCCATTTATCAATTACTTTAAACGTAAAGAAGTTTTTAGCGATATTAGTAATGAAACGTCTGCCACGCAACTTGAATCCGTTATTGCGAGTATTACTATTATCGAAAGTGAACAATTTGTCAAAATTTACGTTATCGATGTTATTAACGATTTTGAAAACTTCAATAAGCTCCCCCCTTAATCTCCTAGTTTCGAGTGAATACAAGTCTAACACTTTAATCCTATCTTCATAAGGCTTATTGCGCAATGCCGGAATAAGTTTCGTGGCACGACGCTGAACCCTTTCTAACCTATCAATATCCTCACGCAAGTACGGGCACCAAAACTGAACGGCATATTCCAAATGAGGCCTGACTAGGGACTTGTAAAGGGGCAATATAATATCCTTCGATTTAAATTCGAAATTACGCGCTATGAAGCCTAACATCCTATTAGCTTTTGCGCAAGACTCCAGGCACTGGTTCCTAACCTTTAAATCTTTAGTTACGCGTACGCCTAAATCTACTTCCTCGTCAACGCTCGCTAAATCCCTATCATCCATCGTGTACACGTAATTATTGTTGCGAGAACCTATATGCAAAACTTTACATTTATCTACGTTAAATTGCATCTGCCACTTATCCGTCCACTCCATAATCCTATCTACATCGTCTTGGATCTTATTTCTATCGTCCTCGTTAACAACCTTACCGCCTATTTTAGTATCGTCCGCGAATTTTGACACGTTACTAATCAATCCTACATCTATGTCGTTAATGTAAATTACGAATAACAATGGGCCTAACACTGAACCCTGTGGGACACCACTACCTACCTCTAACCACCCCGATTCACTACCATTAACTACGACCCTCTGCCTCCTAGCACGAAGCCATTCTTCCAACCAGTTAGCTACCTGACCGCGGATACCGTGCGCTTTAACCTTCGCAATTAGTCTCCTATGCGGAACTGTATCGAACGCCTTTTTAAAATCTAAATAAATAACGTCAGCTGCCCTATGCCTATCGTATTCGCGCACTATTTCGTTATAAAATTCTAACAAATTTGTTAAACAAGACCTATGGCGTCGAAACCCGTGCTGACTACTATTAATCAAACCCCTACTTTCTAAGTGATCGATAATACGATCCCTAACTACGGATTCCAAAAGTTTACCGACAATTGACGTTAAGCTAATGGGCCTATAATTGCTAGCTACCGCGCGGTCGCCTTTTTAAAAATAGGCGTGACGTTAGCTAATTTGAAGTCTTCAGGAATAATCCCCGTTTCGAGTGACTGATTAAAAATCTTCGCTAAGGGGCCTACGATAACGTCTTTCAAATCTTTCAAATGTCTAGGATAAAAAGCGTCAGGGCCTGGAGCCTTGCTAACTTTTAGCCTATCGATATAATGCGCAATCTCAGCCTCGTAAACAGTTATTTCATCTAAAATAGTCTCGCTACTAAATGGAACGATATCGTCAACGTCGGGGACATTATTTACGTCCTCTACGGTAAAAATTGTCGCAAAAAAGTTATTGAAAATACCCGCCATCGCCTGAGCGTCAGAAGCCAAAGCGCCATTTACATCCAATAGAGGGCCTATGTTATCCTTTACCGGCTTACGATTATTTACGTATTCATATAAAAGGGGATACTTTTCAGTTGGGAGTAACAGTAGCTATTTTCGCATCAGTGATTAATCATTCCCTCCACCATGGACCTGTACGTCTCCCCAGACTTGTATGAAGAAAGTGACGCTGCAGCATTAACGACAATTAGTCTTTTTAATGCGATTGACCGTGATGAATTATTCCCAACGCAAACCGTAGAAGATATTTGCAGTGATGCTCCTTACAATCCGACGCAAGGGACTACCATAGAAATGTAAGTGTCTATAATTCGATTTTATATATATATATGGAGAGTTGTAGTATCTCATCAAATAGATACTATCCAAAAAAATTTTATGTCAATCAATGTTATTTGATTATCCCCATTATGCTAAAATCGAAATTTTTTATGGCAATCAATGTTATTCCTCGAACCAAAGATATCTTCACATAATGGGGATCTGTCTGTATACTCTGTATATGTTTTAAAAGAATGAACATTATTCCTTTAAGGTCCGATGAGGATTTGACACGTGTTATACAATCTTTTGAAGAATCTCGGAATACGGGGGGTATACTGAACAGTCAGCAATGTCACATCCTCCACCATGGACCTGTACGTCTCCCCGGAATTGTATGAAGAAAGTGATACTGCAGCATTAACCGCAATTAATCTTTTCAATGCGATTGACCGTGGCGAATTATTTCCAACGCAAACCGTTGAAGATATTTGCAGTGACGCTCCTTACAATCTGACGCATGGGACTACCATAGAAATGTAAGTGTCTATAATTCGTTTTTATATATATATGGAGAGTTGTAGTATCTCATCAAATAGATACTCGCCAAAAAATTTTATGTCAATCAATGTTATTTGGTTATCCCCATTATGCTAAAATCGAAATTTTTTATGGCATTCAATGTTATTCCTCGAACCAAAGATATCTTCACATAATGGGGATCTGTCTGTATACTCTGTATATGTTTTAAAAGAATGAACATTACTCCTTTAAGGTCCGATGAGGATTTGACACGTGTTATACAATCTTTTGAAGAATCTCGGAATAGGGAGGATATACTGATCAGTCAACAATGTCACACCGAAATAATGTAAGTGTTTTTCGATCTTTTTGGGATAAGAAGACATAATATATTTTCATAAATTTATTAAATGAAAGAAATCAGTACAATAAACAACTACAGAATATATCGTTACAAATATACGAACAAAACATTATAATATACAACGAGTACGTACAATTGGAAAACGGTTTTTTATCTGTCTGCATACCATTTCATCGTTTCGGCGAGTGTGACACGGGTCAAATAAATTTAAAAAAATTATAAATTCTTTATCATTTGACATATGCATGAGAAATGAGACGCAGTACATTCCGCAAACATTAGTAAAATATCTTGCATGCGAAATGGGGTCCATACAACTTCGGGAATATGTAACTGAGCGAGAAATTTTACAATAATAGGGTCACTCCAGGGTTGAGTACCGAGTGAATCAAAATAGTACAGGCGCTGTCTATTTTTAAAATAGACAGCGATCCAGTGAATCCCTTCATTACCGATGATGTCTGTGTTCACAATAAGACTACCGCATTCTCGCGTACTTGGCAAACTCAATGTTTCATTCTTCGCAAACGCCGATAAATTTGGAACGTGTGACTCGCTCCATTACTTTCTGAAGTGTATTAGCATCCATTTTAAAAGTCAGTGATAACGCTCCTAAATCTATCTACTTCTATTAGGGCTTGCGATTCGAGATATACTAGTACACTAATAGGAGCGTCTATAGGCTTGGCGAATTCCAGCCGCACTGAGATGTTTCCGCTCTGCTGTGGGGTTAAATGGGTATTTACGCTAGCAGATAAGTCAGGTGTAATGTCAAACGGGTAAAGGTTAAATTGATCAATGAATTCTTCCTGCGTTACTCCATTACCAAGCTCATCACAATCACCTGCAATATGGGTCAGATTACTATAGGCTCTGGCACAAAGAGGTAACACAGCGTCTGATGAATAGTCCGTACCCATTGTTCCACCCAAAGCAGTGCCATTAACGTATAGTTATATTTTTAAGTCCGAAATTCTCGAATTTAAAGGCACTCTTTCTATATTTTCCATTCACCGAAGCGTGGTCCTGCATGCCGATTAATATCCTTTTAGGAAGATTTCCCAGGGCAATGTTTTCTATCTGCTTCGATGCCAACCCTGCAGGAACTGTATATAGTTTGATCTGCACTCTGTTAATAGGATATTTCACTGTAGCGTTTAGTAAATTTTTCTCAATTTCTAGTTGTTTTGGTGAACTTAATTTCACTCGCCGTACGCGGAGGTATGTGTCCATAAGTGAACCACAACGGGCTTTGCACCCTCTTCTTGATCCGCATCCAGATTTAAGCAGATCTCAGGACTCGTGCGGGTGAGCTTTATTTTCATATCCACCCCGTTCACAAGCAACTTCTCCTGGAAAGTGAAATCTGTGTGCAACCGTCCAAAACACTCGTATATTTTCTTTTTAGAATTTTTAAATTTGTCCTTTTTACTATTTTCATCTTTAGTTTGATAATATCCCTCGGCACTTAAAAAGGTAGCCTTCGCTTCTTTGGAAAAGTTGAGGACATTTTCCAGATAGGCTCGTAGATGATAGTACCCCGTGCCTGCCGATATGTTGGTCTGATTTAAATATACGTCACACTGGTTGAATATGGAGTGCAGAAAGTTTGTTTCAGGGTATACAGCATATTTGTCATCGCAGACCGTTCCATCAGAATGGGCTATACGTAGCTTAGCGTACATGTGCACACAGCTTGGATCAAAAAGTAAGGGCCTGAGCTGGGTATCACGAATTCTATAGGTGCACTCGGTGAACTAATTGTGTTTAAAGGGTTAATTGTAATAAAGTCACTGTGCTCAATAGAAACTTGGGTTGGAGGTAGCTCAAAAAGGGACAGCTCCATTTACAGCATTGTGAACTACATGGGTGGATGAAGCGTGCCATGGCGAAATAGTGACTCCTCTCTCGACAAGTGGTACACAAACTATGATTCATGAGATCAATGTCCTTAGCTTATATCAGTCAAAAAAGTGGTCAACCATAGGTTTCATTCGCTTACAGCACTTCTTTTTTGATAGCCTTTTACGTTTAATACCACGTGACCCCTTCTTCCGGGCAGCCCGCTTCTTCCCGCCACCACGCATTTTTCTCTTTGCATCTTTGATGATTTCGTCCCGTGTACACTTTAAATGTTTTTTTTAGAGCTTCTTTAGGTTTAGCCCCGGCCAATATGTCTTCTGCAGTGTTAAGGCCTGATTGTAGCGCTTTCCTTCCGAGGTATCTGGCACCCCTCTTCAGCAAAGGAACAGCCGTACGTAGTATGGATGAAAAAATGGACCCAAGTCCACTACCGCGCTGGTATCGCATCCCTCGATAGACGGTGAAAGGCTTTCTATCCATTATAACTCAGTGCGTCGAAAGTGTAGCTTCACTGTTAAGCTCCCGTTACCGAATGGGAAGTTTTCACCCTCAATCGTTCTTATATATATTGTGATATTGGTTATTAAATTAGTTGCGACATTCACATAATGGGGTCTGTCATATGTAATACTCAAACTCCTTCCTCTATGGTTGGGGATGTGAGCAATGCGCAGCAGGCGTGCCTGGGTATCCCCAACAAACTGGTGCTCCACTATATTACTGTAAATATAGCACATGTCTGGGGACCTTTCAGCCAATTTCTCCATCTTCAATTGATACATTAATCTGGACAAGTCATGCTGTGTCTCGTGAAATGTGTCTCTTTGGAAGACTGCACTATAGCGGCCATTGGCTAGAATTTGGAACTTTCTATGGTCTTTAATACGTCTGTTTAGTCTTTGATTTTAGGATTAGTGTATGTGCAGGGTTGTTTACGATTTCGTATACTAAATCATTCGTAAGGTTTGAGTTTCTTAAACTTACGTTTAAGCCTCTCACAACATCCTCGGCCGAACCATATTGACCCGGCCCTAGTCTTACTTCTGTACTGTAATACCGTGCAATCTTAGTCCGAGCGATGCGCATAGTTTCATCCATAGCTACCCCAGCTTTTTCACACTCGTCAATGTCTCTAAGAATCGTAAAAACGGTTTCTTTATGTTCAATATTTAAAAAGACGGTGTCCAGCTGAATTTCGCATATCCCCTCCTCATACGAATCACGACCCAATTCAATGTGCCCATGGAGTTCTGTTACAAAGTTGGCTAGTGTGTTGTTAGGTGTACAGACAGGGACGAGGAGGACGGGAGTGTGACGTAGAAATGGTTAGGAGCCATGTTGCATACTATTTAAGCTTCATTATTGCATCAGCTTTTATATAGGTGTTGAAGCTTTCTGGGTACCCTAGCCATTTCACCAGGTACATTTTTCTCTTTCCTGAACCTTTGCTTCCTAAAATTTTCTCAATTTTAAACACATTTTTTCCTAAATTAAACGCAACTTTCTGCAATTCCTCGCGGTAAAAGCCTCCTGAGATTTCTTCTCCATTCAAATCTTCAATGTAATACATCATTATCTCACCTTTAGGTCTCACAGCCCTAACTTTAAAAATCTCGCGTGTCCATCCTTGCTCAAAACCCTTTGCGAATTTGTTCCCCGAACGCGACAGCCTTACATAATCATTGATTTTGAAGCGCGCAGAGTGTGGTGGTGGTGGGTGGTGATCCATCTCTCCTCGGAGCGTACCTCTTTCTAAAACTTCGTTAGGTGTTGTCCCAATCGTTCGATGGTGTGAGCGGTTGTAGGATGACGCCAATGATTCCAGAATGTCTAGAAATCTGTATGTGTTTTTATGTGTAAAATAACGGTGCATGCGTTCCTTTATGGTGCGCTGAACTCTTTCAGCTAAAGAAGCCTTATGTATAGAATTGGTTGTGTAATAGCTGATATTAAACTCTGTCAACATGTTCTGAAAAGCACGACCTATAAATTCCTTCCCCATATCCGTACAAAAATAGCCAGGAACCCTGTTTTCTTTTAACATTAGCGTTTTGGTGGCTTTAGCAACTTTCAGGTGATTTATTTTTCAGAGGAACTAGCCACAGATATCTAGAGAATACGTCTATTATGAATAGAATGTAGCGGTAACCATCGTTATGCACAGAATATCTTTGCATGTCTGTTAAATCTGCTTGCCAAATAGAATCAATCGAGGAAGCCGTTGTCTTGGCTGTTTTAAACCTTTTTCTCACAGGCTTATGAAGCGTATAAGTGTCCTGCTCCCTCAAAAATCTTTCAACATCTTTTTTTCCTACTCCGTAAACACTTCTGTACAGTCTATCTACGCCGCCGTAAAAGGATCGGGTAGAAATGTCATAATAGCGTTTAGTTAATACGTTAGCCATTTGCGTATTTTAGAGGCACGTGGGTAGGGTTGGTTTAACCTCTTCTTGCTCCTCTTCAAAGGTGTTACCGCCGGGGGTGACGGCGCCTTCAATTGTGTCACAGGCGTTGCATGCTCCAAGTCTTTTAACCTGTTCAGATTTCCTATCAACGTTTTAGGGACATTTATTTGTTGTAGTCTTGCTTTAATATGCTTCCATCCTGATGGTGACGGCCTATTCCACTTTCTCACCAGATCATGGACAATGTCTACGATATTCGATTCCTGTACCTTTGATCCTTCCACAATGATCTCCCCTGTATCGGTCCATTGTATGGCGGGATCCTCATTCAATAGATTATAAAGACTTAAGCCTTTACTCCTCAATGTAAGTGGGAGGGTATTTTTTAATACATGTTCGATATGTTGTGTGGCTAATCTTTTTGGTTGGTCAGCTGTATCGTCGGGCTCAGATTCTATGTCGCCATGTCCATCGTCCCCCGTGCTGTGCCTAATAACCACAGGAATCTCTGTAGGGCTCTTATAATTTTCGTACTCGTGAAGAAATTTCTGCAGAGCTTCTTGGTATAAGATTCTTTTCTCATCAGGTGTTTTTTCACTGTTTAATAGGGCTAACAATTCGCTTTCCATTCTTTTAGGTCTGCTTTTACGGGGATCTAGATACGTGTCTGGATTCCTTTGCAGTGAAGCGTACACCTCGTGGGGAATCACTACCACTTTCTTCATTATATTAATCTAGTCATTAAAGGACCCAAAACTGAAAATAAGATGGGGAGAAATGACCCTCCTGTTTGTACAATAATTCGTTTTTTGTTCGCTACAGTTTGGCTTTTACGAGCGAGTGCACGTATTATGTTCTTGTAGCGGCGTAGGCGAGCCTTCTGATGGGTTTTCATTGATACATTGCAATTTTTAACGTTAAGACAGATTTCACAGATGCATTTTAAAAAGTCGGCATCGATATTTTTAGTAAACATCTGCTGCAATGCCCGGGGCAGTCGATGATAGATTTTTATTAATTCACGGTATTTCTTTAGTCTCTTTGTCATTCTGGAATATACACCGTTTCAGGCTCGTTTGGAAATATATTCGTTCGCAGAAGCACTCTAAACGTGTTTCGCGGATGAAGGTCGCAAAGCAAATGTCCGTAACGCGTGCTTGTAGCTTCTTTATAAACTTCCAAAAACTCCTTACGCTGATTCGGGAACATTTGATTGGCTAATACCCCAATTTGTGATACATCTCTACGTTGCGCGAATAAGACTAGATATTGCGTATTTAACGACACATCGCGCATGTATCTATTTTTGAAAAATAGATTCTGATTGATGAAGAACACGCTTATGTTAAGATGGTGGGAGAATATTGTAAATGTCTCGGCAAACGTTTTATCCATCTCCAACATGAGATCGTCAATTACAATGATTGTATGTTCATTTCCCTTTAACGAATTAACGTCATATACGCCTTTGTGGGACAAAATATCATCTTGGTACTCGTTGAACACTGATTGATACGTCGAATAGCACCATATAACTTTACGCACAAATTTCGAGAACATCTCTCCCTTTTCTTTAATGATTTTAAGCAGAAACACAGTTTTACCACATCCTGTAGGTCCAGATATAATACATGTGGATGGGCTCGTGAATCTGAATTTTTCTACAGAGTCCATTTCTAACACGTCACACTCCTAAGTGGGTCATTTACAAAATATTACAAATTTTGAGTCCTGTTCCTTATATTTCTTCTCCCACAGAACCGTGAATGACGATGAGGTAGAGCAGCCCATCATTGACATTACGGATGACCTCGACGACAGTGTAGTTGTGATCTCCTCCCCTGCCAACGACCCCTCACCAGCGATACCGGTAGCACATCCAAAGCGGAGGTATGAGAACCCCACGTCAGGTATAAAGCGCCCGAAATACGCGCCTGTTGCAGCGGTAATAGATCCCCAACCCTCAACCTCTTACGCAACAAGCCCCCAGCAGCACCTCCCGCTAATATATCCCCTTATTCATCCGCCGCCCCCCGTTCTGTTAAGTCTACAATAATAGAGCCCCAACCCCAACCTCCTACGCAACAGACCCCCCAGCAGCACCTTCTAATATACCCCATAATTCATCTGCCGCCCCCCGTTCTGTTGAGGATGGTATAACGCTCGAATTGGTGCGATCCGCAGCCCCCACCCAGCCTTGACTAGAAATCGGTATAGAGTCAGGGTCGACCCTAAAGTCATGTATAGCAATGGAATTGAGCGCGGGTTACGCCGGGTTGTACAGCATATTATAGAGTTTGTTCTTCAGAATCGTGACGAGCGTGAAGTCAGGACGAGTCTGTCCTTTGGATTCGGGTCAGATGACGGTGATGTAGACGATTATTGGGTGATAGTGCCATTTAGACGTTTGGCGGCTGAAGATGTAGAATATATATTAGGACGTATAATGCAAGCCGCCCAAAGTAGTATAGCCTTCAATATGGACAACTTCACGGTAAATATTGACCATGTATACCGTGTTGCGGGTCATAGTGCCATACCGTATACTCTTAACTTCAATTCTCCGACTATTTACCGAAAGCATATAAACGTCGATCGTGGTTGCGGCTTTATAGCAGTACTCTTAGCACGTATGTTTACTGTACAAAATACACGAACTCAAAAAATTTGGTTGCCTACAGTCGTGGAGCGTGCCCGTAAACTAGCTGTAGACTGTGAACTTTAATTTGACTGTAATATAGGTCCTGAAGAGCTGAGAAGGGTAGAACAGGAAATGAATGTCCGCATAGTTGTGTTTGGGTTGGATGATCGTCGTAGGACTGTGTATGTTTTTAAAAGCTGTGTGAGAGACCGTACAAGACCCCTACTTATTTTAGGATTGTCAGGGACAACGTATCTCCCCATCCGTAATATAAGGGGGCTTTACGCTAGTTATGACAAAAGTCGAAAATATGGAGACATCATGATTTGTGTAAGGGGTGCTCGAGTTTGCGGATGATATAGTGAGACATTGTAAAGAATGTCACATGGTATGTGAGCAGTGTAAAAGCACCAAATGTGAAAGCCGTGTAGTTGAAGCTGAGAAGAGAGACTGTGATGTGTGTAGACGCGCATTTTTCAATAATATCTGTTTTGATTTCCATAAATCAATTGGCACGTGCAGGAAAATGAGAATCTGTGAATGTGGTATGTTTCACACAATGGATAATTGGGGGAAATTTAAGCACAAGTGTGACATAATTCACTGTCCTACATGCCAGGAGGAATATAAGGCGGATGGAGTAAAGCATGTATGTTATATGAAAGATGCTAAGCCTAAAAATAACCCTTGTATAACTGTATACTACGATATAGAAACATATACGAACGCTGAAACCAAAGAGGTAATTCCACATTTACTTGTGAGCCAGACCATCTGTGATGAGTGTATGGGTATCGAATGTGACGAGTGCCCCAAATGTGGTAAACGGACAAACGTTTTTAAAACGAATGTCCGCGATAGTCCTGTCAAACTATTTGTGTTCTATATTGTCAAGTTAGCCGACAAGTTCAAAAAAATGACTGTGTATATCTCGCCCATAACGGGGCAAAGTTTGACACGCAGTTCCTTTATAAGGAGTTGCTTGAACACGAATCCTCTGAGATATTTACAGGTGATCCATTGAAAAGAGGCAACAAATTAATACAGATGCAGATAAGAAGCAATGTACAATTTAAAGATACTTTATTATTCACACCTTGTAAATTAGCAAAGCTACCCAAGGTGATGGGAGTAGCAGCTGAAGTTTCCAAAGGATACTTCCCTTACACTTTCCTCACCAGCGAGACTTTAAACTACGTAGGCCCACCACCCCCAAACATTATTTTGACTGTATGGATGAACGTGAAGACTTTGATCGATACTACGACAGTTTTAATGAAAGTAACCCTTATAATATAGCTGATGAATGTGAGCGTTATTGCGTGAATGATGTGCGCGTGCTTAGAGTATGTTTCCAGCCTTTAGAAGGATGTACATAGCCCGTTTCAAATGCGATCCACTGCAAGTCGCAACCACCATCGCATCATTATGTTTTACGGTGTTCAAGAATAACTTCATGCCTAAAGACACCTTAGCCATTATTCACCGAAACAACCCCCGCAGTTACGGACACAAGGCTATTTACTGGCTCATACACCTACAGCAACAGACAGGTGTATACATAAAGCACGCCCGCAACACGGGTGAAGTACCTATTAAGATTAATGGACGTGTTTTTGGTTGATGGGTTAAGTGAAAACCGTGTCACTGGTGTGAAGACTGTGTACTCCTTTAACGGTTGCTGGTGGCATGGATGCCCCCGTCCTGAGTGCGGAATCACCGGAGATATCCACGGCAGGTCTCCTGCCGACTGTCTCGCATCAACCCGCACCCGCGATCAACTTATAGGATCACAGTTCACTCACAAAGTCTTGTGGGAGCATGAATATGATGCACGGATGGAGACAGACGAGGTGTACCGTGAGGAAATAAAAACGATCAAGCGTTCAATGGTGCTGGATCCTCTCAAATGTGGTGATAGCTTGTTTGGAGGACGTACAAATCCTTTCAGACTATACTTTCCACCTACGGAGGGCGTGAAGCTCCATTACTACGATTTCTGCTCTTTATACCCATACGTGATGAAGAGCAATCCGTACCCCGTGGGCGCTCCTGAGAAACTGGTGGGACCTAGCCTACCCTCCATCAATGAATTTTCAAAAAATTTGAATGATCGTTACTTCGGGCTCTCTTTCGTAGACGTACTCCCCCCGCAATTTATGGATGCCGATCTTACCTGTCGTTATCGACGACAAGCTCATGTTTTTCCCTGTGCGTGAAGTGCGCGGAAGAGGATAACGGCGAATGTAACCATATACCCCACCAGCGTAAGATCAGAGGCGTATATACAAGTCCTGAGTTGGCCCTAGCCGTACGCCATGGTTATAGAATACTGAAGATACATGAGGTGTGGAGGTTTCAGAAGCTACCCAACCTTTTCACACCATATATAAACACCTTTTTGAAGGATAAGGTTGAGGCATCAGGGTATCCGCGAGGAGTTGATACCGAAGATGAAAAGTCTGCCTATATTCAACGTTACCGCGACCGCGAAGGTATACAACTTGATCGTGTCCAAATTGTAAAGAATCCAGGCAAGCGCTTTAGTGCAAAGTTGTGTCTAAACAGTCTATGGGGAAAATTTGCGCAGAATACCGGCAGAGGGAGCATTCATTTGGCACAAAGTTATAGCGATGTCTGGGATTATGTCAATGCCCCCGATAAAGAGGTCATGGAGATCGTAAATGTAGGTAATACTTACGTAATAAAGTACAACAACACTGAATTTGCCACAGATACCTCAAGGGTTACAAACATACCTGTGGCCAGCTTCACAACAGCCTATGCCCGTATAAAACTTTGGGGTCTATTGCATTCTATTGGGCGGAGAGTATTGTATGCCGATACAGATAGCGTGATATTCACAGAGAGGGAGGGTGAATACATGCCCGCTAATGGGGAGTTCCTCGGCGAGCTCACTGATGAGATCAAGGATGAGTATGGGGACAACGCATACGCCGACTCTTTTGTCTCAACAGGACCTAAGACTTATGGGGTACGGGTCAGGGTGGGGGAGGAAATGAAATATATCGTGAAGGCAAAGGGTATTACGCTCAACCATGCGAATCGGCAGGTTGTTAACTTTGAATCGTTGAAGGATCTAGTATGTTTGGACGATGATGAACAACCACCCCCAACTAATTGTAGGCACCCACAATTTTCGGGCGCAGAAGCTGGGGGGCGTGAAGAAACTTAGGGGTACGAAGGTGTGCCGTAACACCTATAGGAAACGTTACCAGTTACCTGGTACCTATGATACCGTACCCTTTGGATACCAATGATGCTTCTATTGTTAACTCACACTTCTTGTATATAATCGTATCTATTGATTTATTACACGTATTTGTAAATATATATAACTTGAATATCTCGTTCATTAAATCGTATTTGTAAATATATATATATTGATTTATTACACGTATTTGTAAATATATATATAACTTGACTATCTCGTTTATTAAATCGTATTTGTAAATATATATAACTTGAATATCTCGTTTGTTAAATAAATCATGTTTCAAAGAGCGTTTCACTTTCTCCTTTGTGTGTGTGTGTGTGTGTGTGTGTGTGTGTGTGTGCACAGGTGAAAGTTCTAAGCTCCGCCCACTGTAAGACCGTGAGTCATGCTACTATCTGGGAGTCCCTGCGTGGTCAGTCGACCGCAGTAAGCCCGAGAGATCAGACGTGTATTCAGATCAGACGTGTATTCAAATGGCTACCTTTAATATTGCTTGCACAACGTTTACGAAATGATATTCAGTAAAGTGCCAGGATGTGGTGGATACCGAAGAACTTCCTATTCCTCCCTCCTATGCCTCTTTTAAAAACACATTGGATTGTGCGAAGTTCCAAGATGTACAAATACTCTACGGATGTTCTGGTGAGACCGTTGAAGGCTTTCGTTGCACAGACGATGTGCTGAAGTATACTGCAGAGCTAAACTTTATAAAGTCTCACATACACCGTGAAGTAAAAGAAACAACGCGTGCAGAAGAGAAGCAGCAGGTATGGATAATGAGTCTTGCTGATGGGTGGTGACAAGCGGTATTACGTCATGCTACACCATGTCGATTACTCATACCCTACGACTGAAAATGTGAATCTCGTGATCATGGACAATCTTAAGTATTTTTATCACTATATTAACGTATATCATGATGAGGTTCGTAGTGAGGTTGTGGCTAGTGCCCTGCGTGAATTTTTAACAGAGTTTAGAGACGAGTATCGTTTGATGGGCAGAAAGGAAAAATATGAACATATGTTCCTCTCAAATAGTGCGCCGGAGTGTGGAGATGTTTAGTAAACATAAAATGTTCCTAGTTCTTATCCAAACTGTCTGGTGCGTAGGCTGGTAGTGATGAAATTAATTCTTGTACC
Organism: Bathynomus jamesi; assembly: GCA_023014485.1. Classification (NCBI taxonomy): domain Eukaryota; kingdom Metazoa; phylum Arthropoda; class Malacostraca; order Isopoda; family Cirolanidae; genus Bathynomus; species Bathynomus jamesi. The sequence goes on along the minus strand of JAJOZX010003593.1, from coordinate 446,129 downwards.
GAAATATGTACAACAATTCGACTCGCGGTCATACGAACAAGCCCATTCACGTATCATCGAGTCAGCCGCCCGTCGAACCATTCCTGCCTACCTGCGTGCCTCACACGGCTCATAGTTATCTCAGAGCTTGAGCCGAGTGGACGTGCGCTCCTCGAATACGATGGAACTTCCTTTGAGCAGCATTCTCAACGCCTCGTACGATGTGTCCGTGACGAAATCGTTGCGCGTGTTCAGGCGTAATTCCGGTACCATTAGCTATGTACTGGAAACGGAATGTAGACCGACAAACAAACGGGTTTATTTAAGTATCGAGGAGATGAATAGAATCTTCGTGATAGTTGAGAAGTGGAGTGAAGATCGTTATAAAATACCTGCTAACGTAGGTACAAGAGAGCAGATTAGTGACGCACCCTCATACGCCGTTGTATGTACGTTGTGTATAAATAACGATCGGCCGTGCATTGATATACGGCTGATGTGGAAGAATGCTTCTGATAATAACGCTCTTGTTCCTACGCGAAACCGTTTCATCCTCGACAGAATGTTTGAAATCGTCGGATTCCGCAAGCTGAAACCTATATTAGACGCGCGTGTTACGGACATGCTTTATTTTGATACAGTACTTGAATACGCCTACACCGCTCTGCTCGATGGGCTTACCGAGTGTAGGGCTGGTGAGAATGGTCTAGAGCTGGACGTTTATTTAAAAAGTTTAGACTTTGAAATACCATGAACTTTGGTACAAAGCAATTGATCGGTACAAGGCTGAGCTCACCTACACCGTTCACCCTGAAGAACTATTTCTTTATATAACGCGCAGTTGTCGTAACGATTTAGAAGATTATTTCAATTGCCGCTATGTTGAGTGAGTTCACGATTGAAAAGCTCGAGTCGGTAGAAATAAACCCTCGATTGGAAAAGCGTGTTTATAAACTTGTGTTTAATAATGTAGCTAACGATGAACTCTTTGTGCGTGCTTTTGATTGTATTCTAGACGTATTTAAAGATGACTTACCAACCGGTTGTAAAGTGGGAACAAAAATAGTACTGAACGATATGAAAGCACTTCATATCGAATACAGGTTTCCCTATACTTTAAGCGGTGAAATATTATTAAGCCGCATATACTGCGTAATGCAGAGCAATAATGATGTAATTGTAAACTCGATTAAGACCGAGTTTAGTATTTTGAAAAAAAAGTGAAATGTATTTATATATATTTTGCGTGATATTTCCCCTGTACGATTATATGCATATTTCTATTATTATTGAAATGTATATTTATTTCTATTTGAAATGTATATTTATTTTATATACTCGATTAAGACCGAGTTTAGTATTTTGAAAAAAAAGTGAAATGTATTTATATATATATTTTGCTTGATATTTCTCCTGTACGATTATGTACATATTTCTATTGAATTGTATTTATATATATTTTGCGTGATATTTCCCCTGTACGATTATATGCATATTTCTATTATTATTGAAATGTATATTTATTTCTATTTGAAATGTATATTTTATTTTATATACAGGGCTATTCAAACTGATTCATTCGATTTCAACTGAGAATACTTCCGTACCTATCAACCGTGCATCAACTGGGCATACACCACATGAAAGAGGAAACCTCCGAGTTTTACAAGATCACCGCGAGAGGGCTCCAAAGTCACGCCGTGGCCTAGCCTAGCAACAAACAGTTAGTGTGAAAATGGCGTCCGCACAGCAGAAGGCGTTTTGTGTGTTGCAGTTTTCGAGCTGTAAATCGACCCCTAGGTCGCCGGATCTTACACCGTGCGACTTCTTCCTTTGGGGGTACGTTAAGGATACTGTGTACGTGCCACCGTTGCCCACATCTTTGGATGAGCTCCGAACTCGCATTGTTACTGCCGTAGAGTCAGTGACAACGGACATGCTGGAGCGAGTATGGGAGGAATTCGACTATCGTGTCGACGTTGCTCGTGTAACTAGGGGAAGTCACATAGAGCATTTATGAGGTGAGACAAAATTTGGACAGTTTTTCTTTTGGTTGATGTATCACAAATCATTCTGTATTTGTAACATTAAAAAATATTCTCATTTGAAATCAGGTGAATCATTTTGAATAGCCCTGTATATCTCCATAATTGTGTATATATATTTCCTGTACTGTTATATGCATATTCCTCAATTGAAATGTATATTTATTTTCTATATATTTATAATAAACAGAATGATGCAATGTTGTTTTACTTAATTATATCATGTTACGCCTTCTAAACCTACTACCGGTATTCTTTTAAGAAATATAATAATGCATACAACGGTATTGCTAAAAGTGGTATCTGGCAATATTTAAGCCTTCTAAGCCAACTGGCTGATTAGGAGTCTATAATAGTGTATACAATGGTATCTGGCAACTCAGTCTTCGATTAGAATTAAATGAATACATGGCGCTATCTGGCAACTCAAGCCATTTACGCCTTCTAAGCCAACTGGCTGATTAAGAGTCTATAATAGTGTATACAATAATAATGCTAAAAAGTGGTATCTGGCAACTCAGTCTTCGATTAGAATTAAATGAATACATGGCGTTATCTGGCAACTCAAGCCATTTACAGCCAACTGGCTGATTAGGAGCCTATAAAACAATGCCTACTCGGCTGAAGTCTTAATATGCACTTGGCTCCTGCCAGGTGAACACCTCTCCTCCTCCTTTCTCTCCTCCTTCTTTCTCTTGGGGGATAACGCCGCCTCCAAGTTTTCCTTGTTGCACCTGCAGCATCCCCCCTTTGGGGGAATTTTTTTTTTTTTTTCTTTTTTGTTAAATTTTTTTGCAACACCCCACCCCGCCCCCTTTGGAACAACCCCACCCCCTTTGCAACATTACATAATAACTTGCAACATTCTTGCACTCTCCCCTTTTTCGGCTATACTACTCATACATACCTATAGGGCAGGGGTCGGGAACCTTTTTGGCTGAGAGAGCCATGAAAGTCAAATATTTTTAAATGTATTTCCGTGAGAGCCCTATAATATTTTTTAACACTGAATACAACTAAATGCGTGCATTTTTTAAGTAAGACCAAAAAATTTAGAGTATAATAATTATCTGAATTTATTCTTTTTAATAACGTTATACTGAAGCTAACCAATAATAAATTCAATACTTCTTACCAATATGACTAATGTGACTTCTGGTGCTGCATGGTTTTGCTGATGGCTTTGTAGTCTGGTTGATAGTTGGTCAGGTTAAGCTTCATGCAGGCATTGACGCTTCCATCCGTTAAACGTGACCGTAGGTTGGTTTTGATGTTTTTCAGATGTGAGAACGACTGCTCACATGCATATGTAGAGCCAAACATGGTCAACACGGCAATACTCACACGCTGCAGTGTGTGGTATGCGACTGGAAGCGCGTTCCAAGTTTTGAAAATCAGCTGGTCTTCGGATTGAAGTCTTTTCATTTCTGTCCACTTGTGTTTACTCGACAGCTCTGCTCGCTGACGCGCAAGTCCTTCCAAATCTTCGTTCAATGACTTGAATTTATTCACCCACATGTCTGAGGCTTTCAGGTCAGCAACTTCTACCTCAAAATCTCTTATGGAGACATCAGGGATGTAACTCAGGTCGGCTTTGTCCACTGCACACTCGTGTGGATGAGTGATGAACTTAAAAAGACGAGTGCGCTCACGAAATTCTACAAAGCGTGCTTTGAATGATTGCAGGAGATTAGATGTGAAGCCAGCTAGCTGCTGGAGATCACAATGTTGAGCGGGGTCATTTGCTGTGCACGCATCTTTAAATTGTCCCAGTCTTTCAAAGTGTAGTAAACGACCTGTTTCAATATCCCCGATAAAGAGTTTCAGCTTGTTTTCAAATGCACACACTGCTTGTTGAAGGGATAAGACTGTATTTCCAATGCCTTGCATTTTCACGTTGAGTTGATTCAGATGTTCAGTCATGTCCACGAGGTAGTAAAACTTCAGGAGCCACTCAGTGTTAGCTAGCTCAGGATGCTTGACGCCTTTCATTTCAAGGAAAGTTCGGATTTCGCTCAGGCAAGCCGCAACACGGCTGAGAACCTTCCCTCTTGACAACCAACGCACATTGCTGTGCATAAGCAGACCGGGGTAATTATTCCCAATTCATCCAGCAGTGTTTTAAACTGGCGATCATTTAAAGCTCGAGCAACAATAAAGTTGACCACCTTAATCACCAGCGACATCACCTCACCAAACTGCTCGCCACACGTTCGAGCACAAAGCGCCTCCTGATGTAGAATGCAATGAAAATTTAGGATGGGTCTATTTTCATGTTCACGAAGAAGCGCTACAAATCCTTTGTTGCTCCCCACCATACACGGAGCACCATCAGTACACACTGAAATAAGTTTATCCATCGGTAGATTGTTCTCTTTAGCGAACTCCATGAAAGACTTGAATAAATCCTCCCCTCTTGTTGTCCCTTTCATTGGCAAAACAGCAAGACTTTCCTCACGCAGTGTCACCGACGGCATACCTTGCAATCACACTGAACTGGGATAAATGGCTTACGTCTGTTGACTCATCCAAAGCGAGGAAAAGTATGACGCTGCATTTATGTCCTTCACTTGTGTTTCCGCCACTTGATTTGCCATCATGATGGTACGATCGTGAACAGTTTTTGCTGACAGGGGCATTAGGCCTGTTCAAAAATCAACTTTTTCTTATTTTCATAGGTTTCTGTACATTTTCCCATGCTTTTTGACCTGAAAAAGCCGAAAATCACAACTATTTTGACCTAGGATGTTGGGAAGCATTGCCGCATGGAGCTTTAAATTTTCTGCCTTGAAATCGGCCAAAGCGCCAATTCCGGGGTCCCTTGAATTATGTTTTGCACTTTAACTTTGATCTAAACAAGATAGAGCAACAAATTAGGTATCAAATGAAAGAGCATAAAATTAATAATAATAATAATAATAATAAATAATAATAATAATATAATAATTAATAATAATAATAATAATAATAATAATTATCTATCATTTTTCAGGAAACAACAGAAACTCAATCAGAATCTAGAAAACCATCTACAAGTTACAACTTCACAATGGCATTAAGCAAGTTGCTGATGGAGCTCCGTGGGCGCACAGTTGATATATCAGAACCTCCACGTACTGTCCACAGGCAGGTGTCAACTGGGCCATCTACCAGATCTATCACTGAAACTTTCCTGGTTGGATACCCTTCAGCTTTTATCAGTGGTTCCCAGCTTCCCACCAACAGACAGGCGTTCCAGTATTTCCTTAATCTTCAGAATTTACCGGAAAATGCAGGAGGCCCATGGTTCAAGACCTTGCATATGAAACAGTTGAATCTATCATCCATTCTGGCAGATGGCTAGGATCAAGACAATGACCAAGTACAACGCAATGAAGCTCTTCATGAAACTACATGAGAAACATCGTGCTCTGGTGAAAAGCAAAGGAAGAGCAAGTAACCCTGGAGGAAAAAGAGGAGCATTTGTGCTGGAATTAGACAGCCTGTTCGATATAGGAGCTCCAGATGCAATCCAGGAAATAAAGAACAACAGACTGTTATCCAGAGAGAAGAAAGATGAGGATATCAGGTTCTACGAAGACCAAAAGACTGAGAGGAAAGGTCATATGTCTGGTCATGACAAGATTTTTGAGACAAGATCCCTGCAGCAAGCAGCGAGGAATGAAAGACTGCAGCATAGACAAGAACAAGGTAAAACTAATTACTTTGAACGTCACAAAAAGTTTTAAGTTTTACTCCATTGCGATATTTAGCATGTACTTAACAATTACTGTCTTAACATGTTGTACTATTTTACAGCTGCAGCAGAACAAGAGGCAGTTGTTCATGTGGATGACATTACCTGGGGTGACTCAACTGACAACGACGCTAACACAGAGGACATGGATTACCATCAGCCTCGTCCTGGATGTTCTCACCATCAAGACACTGTGACTAGTGTGACTTTGACGTTTCCAAGGAAAGTCATGGAATGTGATGTCATCTGCAATACAGCTGATCGTCTTGGTTTATCAGACAATCAAGTTACTGCCATGGTTTCTGCCACCTTGAAAGCTGGAGGGGCTGATCTGGATAACTTCGTCATCTCAACTTCAACAACACGTCGCAACAGAATGCTGTCCAGGTATAATATCAGCCAGAGTCACATGTCCAAGTTTTGTGAAAACCCCTCACAGTACGCTGCCTTACACTGGGATGGAAAGTTGCTCAAAGATGTCTTGGGCAGTGAACCTGGAAGTACCTCAGAGACTTTAGCTGTGCTAGTATCTGATCCACCTTCATACCTGAAGGAAAGTTATTGGGAGTACCTGTCATCGACAATTCTTCTGGCACAGCTCAGGCTGAGGCTTCAATGGATTTACTGGAGACATGGGAACTTACGGATAATGTTACTGCCCTTGTTTTTGACACTACATCCAGTAACAGTGGAGTTCACAGAGGAGCTGCCAAACTGCTAGAGAAAATGCTGAACAAAAAGGTGTTTTATCTGGCCTGTCGACATCACATCCTGGAAATCCTAGTAGGAGCAGTTTGGGAGAAGCTGTTTGGGAAGGTGAAGGGGCCAGATAATCCCTAGTTTGAGCATCTGAAGGATGTTTGGACGGACTTGTCCAAGGAAAACCCAAAGATGCTGGCTATCAACAGCAAATGGCTGAAGGAAAAGAAGAAGAACAGTGAAGAAATACTCCAAGACATTCTAACAGCAGAAAGGCTTCCAAGAGCCGACTACAGGGAAATGGCTGAACTGACAGTCATTGTTCTTGGAGGAACGCCTCCTCGAGGTATTCACTGGAGTCGACCAGGCGCCATTCATCAGGCCAGATGGATGGCCAGAAACCTGTACTCCATGAAAATGCTGATGTTTGCAGATCAACTTGAGTACGACGAAGACACTGTATCAAAGCTGGAAAGACTCAACACCTTCCTTGCGCTGTTCTACATTCCTGTATGGATGATGTCAATGTCTGCTGCAGATGCTCCCGTGAATGATCTGAGTCTAATCCAGGACATGTTGAAGTACAAGAAAACTGACCCAGAGCTTGCTGATGCAGTACTTAATAAGATGGAAAACCACAAATGGTACCTGACGCAGGAAGTCGTGCCATTTGCCCTGTTCAGCAGTAGATTGAGTGACACATTGAAGCACGGCATTGCTGCCCAGTTTACATGCCACTGAGAAGTCAGACAGCTTCAGAACAGGAAAGCCTCTATTCCAGAGAGTCACAGCTAAGACCACCCTGGTTGATCTCATTGGCCCAGAATCACATTTCCTGCTGGACACACTGAACATTGGATCCGAGTGGCTTCTGGAACCTGTCACGTCTTGGCCACAGAATGAGGACTACAGAAAAGCGTTGGACTATGTTAAGAATCTGAAAGCGGTGAATGACATTGCTGAACGTGGTGTCAAGATGATGAGCGACTTTGCAAATGTCATAACAACAGATGCCAAGCAAAGGGACTATCTCCTTCAAGCTGTGGAGTTCAACAGACGCCGCTTTGACAGCTTCAAGAAACAAACTCTCAACAACTGACTGTGTAAATGTCATTATGAAATTAATCATGTAATGCTTTCACTTCTTGATCGATTAGACTTGTGACAAAATGTTAATCTCAAATTTGTGTCATGAATAAGGCGCCTTGTCTGCCTTGAGTGTGAGAAAACGAATTTTGTGATATTTCTGAAAACTTTGTATGTACCAATGTGCCATTTCTTGTTCCAAGACTATCATAATTGTATAAGTTAGAAAGAGGATTAAAAACACTTTAATTTGGTGCCTATTTTGTTGCTCTATCTTGTTTAGATAAAAAGTTATAGTGCAAAACATGATTCAAGGGACCCCGGAACTGGTGCTTTTGGCCGATTTCAAGGCAGAAAACTTAAAGCTCCATGCGGCAATGCTTCCCAACAACCTAGGTCAAAATGGTTGTGATTTTCGGCCTTTTCAGGTCAAAAAGCATGGGAAAAAGTACAGAAACCTATGAAAATAAGAAAAAGTTGATTTTTGAACAGGGCTACAGGGGCATGTCTTTTATTCGTTTGATTATCTTGTCTTTATCTGAAAAGTCGTCAAAAAGTTCATTGGCCACATCAAGCATGAATGTTTTGGCATACTCGCCATCTGTGAATGGCTTTCCGTTCCTCACTATTGCTAAAGAACCAGCAAAGCTAGCCGAATTCCAGTTACCTTGTCGGGTCCATACACTGAGTTGCTGTTGACTGGTTTGCACTCTGCGCAGTAGCTCTTGACATGCCTTCTTCCTGCTGTCTCCCGCTGGATATTTCGATGCAAATGTAGCATGGCGTGTGTCGAAGTGCCGCTTTATATTTGACCGTTTCATCGATGAAATTTTATCAATACATATTAGACACACTGCAGTACCTGCTCTTTCTACAAAGGCGAATTCCTCTGTCCATTCGTCCTGAAATGTACGGTGCTCCTCATCCCTTTTTCTTTTCGCCATCTTCGTCAAAAGGGTTTGCTCTGCATAAAATAGCACTACCACCCACTACCACTGCTGAAAAGCGACTGACTGTATATGAATATCAGTAACGTCACGCACAAGACAGCCAATCACAAGAATCCTACGTCACTGAGTGGGAGGAGCCAAGGCCGTGGTTAGGAGCGTGATATTTATCGTACACTTTGGACGGCAAATATCGTCGTGTGTGGCCGTAGCCTAAAAAAGGAAGGAATTACTCATTACTTATCGTGTTAAGAAATGTCAGCTAAGATTTATCTGCGAGCCAGATGCAGTCATCAAAAGAGCCAGATCTGGCTCGCGAGCCATAGGTTCCCGACCGCTGCTATAGGGGATGATACATACCTAAACGGCTAGGATAATCTGCACTAAATTTAACATGTATGTTTAACGAAGAACCAGGGAAGGTTTTAGTAACACCCTCCCTTCCCAGTACCCCTGCAGGTTGTGTCGGGGAGCTTTTGCTGCGCAAAGCGCGGCGAGCGTTGTAGTGTATATAAACTTAGGTTAGCTTCCGGCCGAATTGTTCATTCTGACGACGGTCAAGCTTTTCACCCCACCTTAGACCTACAGTTTAATGTGGAATCCGAACCACGCCCCACCAGCAGCCCAGCGTCTTAACCACTAGGCCACCCATTTATCTACCAACCACATTCTTTATTGTGTGGAAAGATGAACAGCTGGGTTTTGCTGCGCACCGGCTGCCGTCACCGGGTCTCGATCCCGGGGCCGATGGATTCGTAGTCAGTAACGCTAACCCTTACACCCAGAGCTGGGCATTTGCGGCATATTTTGCGGTACTGCGGTACTTGCGGTACCACCGCACTACCACCCCGGGCCCCCATAACGCAGTACCGCAAAGGATCGCTGAAAGTACCGCTACCGCATTCAAATTTCCGCGTACCGGTTTGGTACCGGTTTGGTAGTGCAGCAGTACCGCAGTACCGCAATATGCCGCAAGTGCCCAGCTCTGCAGTTACACCACCGAGGCGCATCATATATATATATATATATATATATATATAATTATGAAATTTGTAATTGTTAACCCTTTCACTCCGAGTGTGGCACATGAACTACACGTTCAATTTGCGCTCAGATCCGGCTGTGGTAAATAAACCAGCTCCTTATCTTTTCTGAACTCTGGGTGTAGTTTATAAACCAAGGGTATATCCCTCTCTTTCCACCCTCTGGGGTTGAAAATTGGGGATATATGTATTATAATTCGAATTCATATAATTCGCTTCAAAGCTATGCCCGTTAGTGAAAGGGTTAAGGTTTATTATAAAGTCAAACTTTTTTAAAAATACCAAAAAAACAAAAGTATGATTTTATTCCTTCCTGTCATGCGACTAAAGAATAGAATGCTCAAGTACAGTTCGGTTCAAAATGTCCTGTGATGGAACGCCATGTTTCTCACTGATAAATATTGGTTAGAAACGTAGAATATCGGGAGAGGCCGTTTTTAACGAACTGTACAGTGAATAGGAAACTTTAGATACATGGTGAATTCCCAGCCCATGAGAGAGTAAAAACATTAGTTTAAAGTATCATTGCCTTTTAAAGTATTACTGATTTTTTTGTATTATAACATTGTATTGCAAAACATCTCGGATCACCTGAAGATCAGGGCCTCCAGCCTTCTTTAGTTAGCTTTATAGGCTAACTAACGAAAATATCACGACCTAACCTAACCAATCGTTAAGGGCGTACAGTTGACCTAACGACTGGTTAGGTTAAGTCGTGATATTTTCGTTAGTTAGCCTTATGAGGCTAACTTAAGAAGGCTGGGGCCTTGATCTTCAGGTGATCCAGTAAATATAACCTAACCTTGCATAGGAGCTATTTGGACTACCCAAATTTGGTTAATTTTAACTCGGTAGTTTTGAGAGTGCATTTACTTTCATTAGAGATGTTGGATCACCTGAAGATCAGGGCCCCCAGCCTTCTTTAGTTAGCCTTATAAGGCTAACTAACGAAAATATCACGACCCAACCTAACCAGTCGTTAGGTTAACTGTATCTCCATGACGATTGGTTAGGTTAAGTCGTGATATTTTCGTTAGTCAGCCTTATAAAGCTAACTAAAGAAGGCTAGAGGCCCTGATCTTCAGGTGATCCTATTTACTTTACTTGTGAGTTAGATGCCACTATTTTAATTAACATTTGAGTTGTATATCCTCATTATGAAAATAACCTACCTTGCATGGGAGCTATTTGGATTACAGCAATTAATTAATTAATTTTAACTTACGATGTTTGAAAGTGCATTTCAGTGCGAACAGTATCAAATTAAGATAAGTGCACGAAGATACACCCTTTATCCATTTTTCTGCTACCTCATTCAATTATATTATTTAATTTCTATAAAGAAGGAAACTGAACAATGAGTTGTTTTTTAAACTCGAAATATTGTTCAAAACAACATGAAGATTTAATGAAAACAATTCTGACACGTTTCTTTTCAAAGCTTTTGTTGCAAATAACTTTACAGTTAATTTAACGATTAATTACGAGTGTTTTAAAGGAAAATCGTGAAACAGTCAATCCAATATCGAATAATAAAACTGATTCAAATATGTTTTATTCATCGGATTCTTCGATTATGGTTGAACTGGACAAAGGAAACATGCCCTGTTACGTCATTCTTACATCCTAGATACGTGAGATATAAGAGAGAGAGAGAGAGAGAGAGAGAGAGAGAGAGAGAGAGAGAGAGAGAGAGAGAGAGAGAGAGAGAGAGAGAGAGAGAGAGAGAGAGTTTATTGAAGTAACGGAAAATATTACTACATGTAATAATTACTTATGATTTATGATCTTTGGGATTTAGCCAGCTATAATCTTCTCTCAAGGGTCAAAATCACGACTTCGATTGAGGATATTTTTACTCGTATATGTTTTAGCTTGACTCCGAAATTCATTTTCTGTGCAATCAAATTTTAGGGGTTTTTAATCCAGTTTTGCCCGAATTATTACTTTTCTCAAACTGAGATACACTTTCTTTTTTGTTTCAGTTTTGGAACACTGGGCAAAAATGGGTTAACGTTAACCTCGAGATAATTGTGCAGTTCAATTAAATCTGAACTCTTCTATAGCGAACCGAATGATTTTTAGTCAAAAGATTGATTTCTTATCTGCTGGGGATTAATAACCATAAATCACTTACGAGTGATGTATCGTTCTTCCTTTGATGAACATCGTCAAACAATCTTCGAACATTTTGTATTTTTTGGTTTATGTGAAATTGAAGACACTGAATATAATTCTTATTTACTTTAAACATGACTTTGAATTAAAATGATAGCCAGATCTATTCATTCTTAATAGGATTTTTTATTCAGTGAAAAACATTCTTATTCCATTTTAACATGATTTTAAATTACGATAGTAACCTCACAAGAATTTGTTTACTTTTAACAAGAGTTTCTTTTTCGCTCCATATGCAAAATTCATTCATGTATTCCCGATTATAACCCTTTTGTTCAATACAGACTTATTGATTCGGTCAAGTAGTATCATTTTTGGATTACCTGAAGATCAGGGCCCCCAGCCTTCGTTAGTTGGTTTTATAAGGCTAACTAACGAAAATATCACCACTTAACCTAACCAATTGTTAGGTCAACTGTACGCCCTTGACGATTGGTTAGGTGAAGTCGTGATATTTTCATTAGTTAGCCTTATTAGGCTAACTAAAGAAGGCTGGGGGCCCTGATCTTCAGGTGATCCGCATTTTTAGTTTCTGGACCAACTGGAGAGTTTTAAAAAATATTTTCATCTCTTATAAATATATTACAAGCGCAATAACCGCCCTTATATAAGATGCAAAGTGAAATGGCAATAAAATGGGAAACTCGGAGCTAGTGGGGCTCGAACCTGCGTGATTAGTAGGACCGGAGTGCTAACTATGAAACCACTAGTTCTTGGCTTCCTACTGTTTTGCCTTTTATTTCTTTCCATTTTCATCTCTTGGTATGGGTGTGGTGGGTGTCGGGTCCGGACAAAAGCCCCCTAGGACAAATTGCTGGGTAGGGCAAGTCAGGTGTCACATCTAATCTGAAAAGATCAGAAGATATTTAGGTGAAGTAACCAATATTAACCTGTTATGTTAATTGAATGCCCGGTTAGGTCAACTGTACGCCCTTGATGATTGGTTAGGTTAAGTTGTGATATTTTCGTTAGTTTAAACGAAAATGACGAGAGCCAAAATACATAAACTATAAACATAAACTGTAAATAATAAAGAATAAAAATAATGATTAAAAAAATTCTTATTATTATTTTTCCTAGGGGGCTTTTGTCCTACACTCGGTGGGTGTGGCCTAAGACTTTTGTTTACTGTATACAAGTCTATAACTTCATTTAATTCCTATACTATGATGCCGGGCTTCCACGCAGAGAACCGGATTTTGTTTCATTCACATAAAAAAAAAATTGTTTACGAGAATGCCTTTCTTTTTAACAAAATATTTTTCATTTTATTCAACATAATATTTTTACATTCACTTCAACATACATTCATTCTGTTGAAATTTTTGTAAAAAAAATGGGAGCAAGTGTAGTTTACGTCCCCCTGACGCAAAAGGGGACACAAACTACACTAGGTTAAAGTTGGGGGTAGTAAATTACACCAGGATCTTTAGGAGACATTTTTTAAATGACTCCATCAAATAAAACGTTAAAACTAACGAAAATATTATGATTTACCCTACCCAATCGTCATATATATATATATATATATATATATATATAAATGACGATTGGTTAGGTTAAGTCGTAATATTTTCGTTAGTTTTAACGTTTTATTTGATTAGGTATACGCGGACAAACTACATTCGGCACCGCAGGGGGACGTAAACTACACTTGCTCCAAAAAAAGTATTAATTTGCTGTACACAATTTTTAAATTTTTATTTCTTTAGTTTCTAATTTTTTTTTTAAGTTACACATTTTGGTACTTACGTATTATCGGGACTACCAAACTTTATTATATATTTTTACTCTCGTCATTTTCGTTTAAACTAACGAAAATACCACAACTTAACCTAACCAATCATCATGGGCGTAGAGTTGACCTAACCGGGCATTCAGTTGACCTAACCGGGTATTCAATTAACTTAACAGGTTAATATTGGTTATTTCACCTAAATATCTTCTGATCTTTTCGTATTAGGCACTCACTGCCACATTTCGGGCGAGTTAAGGATGAGAGAATAACGCCGTAATTCATAAAAACATACAGCGCTTTGGTCAACTGAATGCCCGGTTAGGTCAACTGAATGCAGGGTTAGGTTAATTGAATGTCCGGTTAGGTCAACTGTACGCCCTTGATGATCGGTTAGGTTAAATTGTGATATTTTCGTTAATTTAAACGAAAATGACGAAAACAAACAGACATAATAAACAGTTTGGTAGCCCCGATAATACGTAAGTACCAACATTTTTACTCGCAGAAGGAAATAAATAGGAAGTTTTACTTACATATTTAAGTAGTTCAACCTTCGGAAATTGTAATTACTGATTTAAATTACCAAAAGGTTGAAATTTAATTTTTTTTATGACAAATTCAGCATTTGAGATTTTTAGTTATGTTATATTTAAAAGAAACGAAAAACACGACTGTAGAGCAAATAAACAAAGAAAAAAAACATGAGTTACGAACGTATTTGAAATTTTATATATTCATAGATTAATAACCTAATTAGGTCTACACTCAAAGAGACCAATCTGATTATAAAATTCAGATTCCACGATTAACTTATTCCGAGTCTTAACGAGGTAACTACAGGGTGTCCATAAAGTCACGCATCGTGCGAAAATGTATTTATTTTGTTTATTTATTTATTTTGTTTTATTTATTTGTTCGAAATGATTCCCACCAATCTCGAAACATATTTGTAAACGAAAAAGCGGGTTTCTTTGAATGCTCCTCAACATATTTGGTTTGATAGAGACATAAATAAATAGACATTGCTTATGTTCCTATGACGCGTGACTTTATGGACACCCTGTACATTCGAGTCTCATGGGCGATGTTTGATAAATACGAGTACATTTGAAGACTTGTTGGTCGTTTGTTCAATTTAACTCCTTTTAACCATAGTTCCTTTACCAGTCTGGAAATCTTTATCCACACACACACACACGTCTCAGTGTTCTCAGTTAGACGAAGCACGTAAAACAGATCAGGCAACTACACGCATTCTTTTTGTTCATTCACAATAGATAAATAATTTACTTTGAGGACAAATCTAACAAATAATATTTCTTCATTACAGTCTTCAATCAGTTGGAATTTTGTTAAATTTGATTTTTTCGCACTTTGAACATAAAGAAAATTGTATGATTCAAATGGAAGTTGCCTTTAACCTAACAAATTCATTTGAAAATACTGGATTCAACAAAATCTTGGTTCTCTATGTAAGTTTATAGAAACTCTTCTTTAAGTTTCCACAGTTGTGGTAAAAAAAATTTCGGAACTATTTTTTAAAAAGTCTCAAAAGTTACTAATTCATGGCTTTGTTTTTTAAAAAGTTTCGGCGTACTTATTTCCCCAAGCGTAAATTTGGCATTTTCTTAACATACTCCCAAAGCTTCTTTAATTTATTAAGTTTTTATTAATTAATTATTAATTAAGTTTTTATTCTTTAACAACACATCAAAATTCAGTTTAACTGAATAAAAAGTATTGCCGTGATTACCTTCTAAAATTTACTAAAGTATCATCATTCTATAATCCGTTCGTTCAAGGGGAGCAAGTGTAGTTTACGTCCCCCTGTAGTGCCTAGTGTAGTTTACGTTCCCCTACATCAGGGGTTCCCAAATTGTGTCTCGCGGAACACTTCTCACGGTATACAAGTGTTCCGCGGAACACCAATTTGGGAACCCCTGCCCTACATCATTCAAGTGTAGTTTGCGTTTGATGATTGGTTAGGTTAAGTCGTAATAATTTCGTTAGTTTTAACGTTTTATTTGATGGATTCATTTAAAAAGTGCCTCCTAAAGATCCTAGTGTAGTTTACGTTCCCCAACTTTGAACCTCGTGTAGTTTGTGTCCCCTTTTGCGTCAGGGGGACGTAAACTACAGTTGCTTCGTTGAAGGCCATCTCAATATGACGTCACACCATCACGACTCCTTTATTCTATAAAACTCTAAGGATATTTCCGCACATATTTCATTAGCTACGATTACAAAACAGCGTGAAGTTTTGTAGACTTCTGAAAAACTTCCTTCTATAAGTCATTTAAAATTACGCAGAAAACTGTCCTCGCGCACGGAACGCTATAGAATGTAACGTCGCAAACAACGATTCTAATAAGAATTCTAATAGAATGCTTATAACGCTTATTTATTGTCAAGAATTCTCAAAGCTTCGTAAAATCGTTGTTTCATGAAGAACACTTCATATTAGATTTTTTTCAAAGTATATAGAAGGTGCCTTTTTATTATTAATGTAAGGCCCTGTTTATCGTTTAATTATCATTTTATAACCATTTTATATCTTTAAATTAAAAAGAATGGTATAAGAAATATTAAATTCATGTAAAATAAGGGATAACGCAGACCTCTGTAATTAGATCTTTTAAAAAGGTTACCAAAAAAGTAAAAGTTTTTTGTGCGGTTTACAGTTAAATTTGTTATTAGGTAAATTCTGGGTTTTTTTTTGTTTTTTGCGAAAATGTAAAACGTGCGTTCACGAAAATCGAGTTAATAACTGGTAAAGAGTGAATAGGGATTCCTTTATGAGATTTCTTTTGGGATTTTCTTTACATTTTTTCTTTTTTAAGATTTTGGCTTTACTGGGCTTACAGTGATATGTAACTATATGTAACAAAAAAAGCATAATTTTAGTAAATAAGGGAATTATATATATATATATATATATATATATATATATATGAAAATTATTTCACGAAAGTAACACGTGAAAAATATTTATGATGAATAAAACCACGAAGGAAAGGAAACACAGAATGGTGCTCAAGCGCTTTCGTCTAATGACATCCTCAGGAACACTGAAGTACATAGAGAGTTACAGCCTATATATAGGTTACAGAAAAAAAAAAAAATATATATATATATATATATATATAAATTATATATATATAAAGGGTGATCCAGAGAAATGGGACCCAAAAGAAACCCCTGTAACTCTTAAAGTATAAGTCCTTTTATAAAATCATACGCATCATTCGAAAGAGGATAGTTACAAGTTTGTACAGGATTGTATAGGTTTTGACAATACAAGACAAGATAAGATACAAAACAAAATAAAAGTGTTAGTTAAAACTAACCCTTCAAGATGACTGCATGGACTGTGGAACAGCTGCGTTTCATAACTGAGCAATATTATGAGCATGGAAGTGTAGTTTCAGCTCAAAGATCTTTCAAGACAAATTTTCAGATGTCAAAATCACCTTCTAAGAGCTGAAACTACACTTCTTCCATGCTCATAATATTGCTCAGTTATGAAACGCAGCTGTTCCACAGTCCATGCAGTCATCTTGAAGGGTTAGTTTTAACTAACACTTTTATTTTGTTTTGTATCTTATCTTGTCTTGTATTGTCAAAACCTATACAATCCTGTACAAACTTGTAACTATCCTCTTTCGAATGATGCGTATGATTTTATAAAAGGACTTATACTTTAAGAGTTACAGGGGTTTCTTTTGGGTCCCATTTCTCTGGATCACCCTTTATATAATAAACGGAGAAATAAAAAACAAAAATTAAAAATTAAAGGATTGTGGGAGGAGAATACAAATTTGTAAGGAAAAACTATCGATTTTTAGCACAAGATCAAATGAATTGTTTCCAACCAATGTTATAAAAAAAAAAAAAAAAAAAAAATTTATACTGGAAATCTGCCCGGGTTTTAGCACTTTGCCCTTCTTGTTTAGGTTCGATGTATATAAAAATAAATTAAAAAAAATACAAGTTATTTGAGTAGCATACAAGTTTACCAAAGATTTAGCGTTCTACCCTTCTTATCTAAATCTGTTCTGAAGGAATTCAAAACACAGGATCGAGTTGAAAAAGACCTTTGCTTATGTTGAAGTTATTTGTAAGTTGGATAATGGCAGACTCAAGAATATTTCTATTAACAATGTTGCTAGAGTGAAATAAAACTGAAGCATTATTCCAATCAATACATTGGGATAACTCTGACAAATGGACAAAAAGGGCACTGGACGACTGTCCTGTTCTAACGGAATATTGATGCTGTTTTATACGTGTGTGCAAATCCTTTCCCGTCTGACCTATGTAAAAGGAATCACATTGTTTACAACCAATTTTATAGATAATGCCTGAATTATTGGTAGGGCTATTTTTTACTATATTTTTCACAATATTGTTATATGAAAATACTACATTAATATCCAAAAGTTTAAGTACATTAGCAATGCCTAAAAAGCCCGGGAAAAATGGAAGTACTAAAATATTTGTTGACAAAGTACGAGTGTTATTATTCACACGATAGAAAGTTCGTTTTGCCTTGTTGAGACAAGATTCCATAAACGCAGATGGATAACACAGATCACTTCCAATACCGTTGATTTTTTCTAATTCGGCATCGATGTATTCCGGACTGGCGATCCTAAGGGCGCGGAGAAACATTGAAGAAAAAATGACCTTCTTAGTGGGGGTGTCATGTCCCGAGTAAAAGTGTACGTAGGACAAATTGTTTTTTTTTTTCCGATAGATACTAAACTTAAAACCTGGGCTTTCCCTATGTACGCGCACATCCAAAAACGGGATTGAGTTGTCTTGGTCCACCTCTAAAGTAAACGTAATGGAGGGGACTTGATCATTTAACTGAAGGAGGAAGTTATCCAGGTCACGATTCATGGGCCAGATACACAAAATATCGTCGACGTACCGCAACCAAGGGATGCCAACCCCCAGGATTCTCGGAATGTAAGTAATTTTGAAAAACTCCATATATATATAGGCTGTAACTCTTTATGTACTTCAGTGTTCCTGAGGATGTCATTAGACGAAAGCGCTTGAGCACCATTCTGTGTTTCCTTTCCTTCGTGGTTTTATTCATCATATATATATATATTAAACAACGAAAATATCATGACTTAACCTAACCAATCGTCAAGGACAGACAGTTGACTAACCGGGCATTCACTTAACCAAAATCGGACCTTTTTTTGCAAAAAGGCTGATTTCGCGAAAAGGCCGTAATATATATATATATATATATATATATATATATATATATATACACACACGTCAAAATTAGTGAAAAATACACAAAATAAGAGAGAAATATGTGGAAGATATTTTGTACACAACAAGAATACAAATTAAAACGTATCCTCATTTGTATTCAGCAATTAGAGGTGATTTTATTTTTAATTTAAAGCATTTAAATTCTCAACATTTCAGTTGTCTGTGTAAAACGTAAGATAAAAAAATGTATAGATGTAAAGTTGGGAATTGTTAAAGTTGGAGTTCTCAAATTTATTTTCTTTTGTACAACCTACAACGAAACAGAAAACGTACCGTACCACAGCCCTAAAATGTTTTCAGGGCAGATTTATTATACACTACCATTATTTTAGCTTTTCCGAGTTACACACTCCACATTTATCTTCGCTTTCAATATACAGGGTGTACATAAAGTCAGGATCCATTTTTGTGAAGCACTTGGAAATTATATGGAATTCAATCATAAAATGATAAAGTGGTAACATTTATTAAATAATTAAGAGTAGGACTCGACGTGACGCCCATCAGTATCCCTGCACATCTCAAATCGTTCCGCAGCATTTCTAAACACATTCTGGAGCATTTGCGGGGTTATGTTATCTGCAGCAGTTCGTATATACCTGTATGTAAGTTTTCAAGACTCGTAATCTTCGTCTGATAGACGTGCGATTTGATAAAGCCCCATGCAAAGAAATCTAAAGGGGTTAAATCTGGTGATCTCGCTGGCCAAGGTCTGTTGCTTCCGCGTCCGATCCAGCGATTTGGAAAACGTCCATTTAGATAATCCTGAACAATTTTGGCATAGTGACAAGGAGCACCATCATGTTGATAGACGACGGTACTAACAATCTTATCCCCGTCGTCTATCAACATGATGGTGCTCCTTGTCACTATGCCAAAATTGTTCAGGATTATCTAAATGGACGTTTTCCAAATCGCTGGATCGGACGCGGAAGCAACAAAAGACCTTGGCCAGCGAGATCACCAGATTTAACCCCTTTAGATTTCTTTGCATGGGGCTTTATCAAATCGCACGTCTATCAGACGAAGATTACGAGTCTTGAAAACTTACGTACACGTATACGAACTGCTGCAGATAACATAACCCCGCAAATGCTCCAGAATGTGTTTAGAAATGCTGCGGAACGATGTGAGCTGTGCAGGGATACTGATGGGCGTCACGTCGAATCCTACTCTTAATTATTTAATAAATGTTACCACTTTATCATTTTATGATTGAATTCCATATAATTTCCAAGTGCTTCACAAAAATGGATCCTGACTTTATGTACACCCTGTATTTATGTAATACTTGGGTATACAGTATACTCCCAAACAGTACAGTAGTTTGCGTACCACACTCTGGGAACCGCTGGGTTAAAGTATAGAATGCTTTACGATACTTATTAAGAATTTCTTTTAATTAATACATCGTTAAACGTTAATTTAACGTAACACAGTCTGTAAACTGTTTAGTTATATTAATCTAACTTGGTAAGCACCGACTCATTAAGCAGAGTTAAAATTACTAAGTTACCACTGCACAGGGTGTCCACCAGACTTGTTTTTAAGTCATTTTTATCGAGTCCGAGTCAAGTCACGAGTCTTTAAGCGCCAGTCTCGAGTCAAGTCTGAAGTCAATATGGTTAAACGAAGAATAGATGCAAGCTGTGTGGAGTGATGCCATATGTAAAGGTTAAATCTTGTTAAACCGCATTATTAATGCCAGAGATGCAATTAAAATTGGATAATAAAAAATATAAACAGTTCACAATATTTCAATATCATCTACCAATTCCTTTTTTTAATTTATGAGAAAATGTCACTGTAATACAGTACATATAAGGAAGAAACAAATGAGTATCGGAAGTCAAGATTTTATATTTAACTAGTTTTTATATATATACTGTATATATACGCGGGTTAATATCTTAAAAAGAGTTGGCTCCCAGTTTTATCACTAGTTTCAGTCAGAGAAAGTTTGTGTTCAAATAAATTGAGATATACCCACACGATTGAATCGGTCCTGGAAGTCTGCACGAATATTTTAAAAAGTTTTTGCCATTACATGGTCACTCATGGACCCAGGAATAGTTGCTGCTACCACATATTTCAAATGTGTCTGAAAGTAAAACGAAAATCAGTCAGTATTTTACTGGGGTGACAAGACATTGTGGACACCTTGTAGTTTCGAGAATAAAGAATCTTATAACTTTCCTTAATCTCAGAATTAATGAAGTGATGCAGCAGTAATCTTGACTACTTATTTGACACACCACGCTGGGTTCAAATAAATCAATAGTTTTAAGAGTGTAGAGTTTCAGTAAAAAGGTCGCTTGGATACTGTGATTCGTAAAAGGTATAAAAAATTACTAATTATAATTAATGATTGCGTTTTGTTTTTTAAATTTATTACTGTCACCAAAAAAAAAGTCCAAATCAAAACAGAATATTACCAATTAGTAATTTTTTTGTTTTTTAAAAATGCTTTATTTCTAGGCAAACTTTTTTCCCGAAACTTTACGTAAGATTAAATTAAGCTTAAATTTTGATAAGTACAGCACATGATTTAGCTTCCTTCCTTTGAGGTCATATCATAGAGGGTACCTAAAGCTTAACACGAAATGGAAATAACCACCAGTCGCTATATCATCTAAATGAGAGAGTACAGTTCCCCATCTCGCTACTACCGAACCCGAACGTCGCTTAACTTCTCTTATCTTCTGCTGGAATGGGCGTAACCACACGCCTACGAAGCAGCCATTACTGTACATAAGCTGAAATAAAGGAATTAAAATGTCTAATATAAATAACAAAAAGAAATAAATTCTGATTCCCTTTCGCCCTCATTACGAGGTTTTCCGTATCGAAGACTCGATTACCCGTTAAATCAAACATTCATGTGTACGAAAAGGAACGAAAGTAGACACGTATACACGCATATATGTGTGCGTGTGTGAAAGAAGAAAAGAAGAGAGAAAGCTCCACGCAACAAATGGGGAAATTCATCCAGTCATAAAGACGTAACTGAAACATCCACATTTTTTCGCCTTGAGCTAATAAAGTTTCCCCCAAAATCGTTAAACCAAATAAGACAAAAAAAATGAGTCCGAATTACGATGAAGGAAAAAGAAAGAAAAAAAGACAAGGGTTTCTTTATTTTTTATTTTTATGCAACTTGTTAACTTCAAAATACAAAATTTTACAAATTGGAGGTCTTTTTTTTCTAAAAGCTAAATGATGCTTAAATTGAGGTTAATAGACAGGGTGATCCAATATAGGCGTTCCCGAAAATATTAATGTGTATATATAAAACAAGTTATTTCTTTACCTTTTTGGATCACCCTATATATATATATATATATATATATATATATATATAATCCACCGGCCCCGGGATCGAGACCCGGTGACGGCAGGCAGCGCCCAGCAAACCCAGCTGTTCATCTTTCCACACTATAAAAATTGGTTGGTAGATAAATGGGTACCCTGGGTAGCCTAGTGGTTAAGACGCTGGGCTGCTGATCGGGAGGTAGTGAGATCGAGTCCAAGCGAGGACTTTGTAATTTCTAATCACCCGTGGTGGGTCGTGGTTCGAATTCCACGTTAAACTGTAGGTTTAAGGTGGAGTGCCAAGTTTTACCTTCGTCAGAATGAATTTGGGTGGAGTCACAACGAAATGTCATAACTTCGGGAGCTTATAGCTGAGGTCATTCCCAGTCAAAAACTTCTTAACATAGATCCGATTCTTAACGGTTATGGAGCTATGGATGTTTGACTTTCAAGCATTGCGCATGCGTGACCTTGAACTGAATTGACAGTTACTTACCGAACCGAACTAACTACGCACCAGAGTGTTGTGTTTTACAGAGTGCAGTTTTACGTTTTCAAATGCCGAATCTGCCAATGTGGTGTATGTTTACGGATTTTGCGATGGAAATACTACTACTGCTGTCGCTGAATACCAGCGACGTTTTCCAAATCGACGAGTGTTTAGCAACGTTTTCCGGAGATTACGAGAGAGCGGTTCATTTCCTAGCGTTACTGTTTTATCTGAGCGTCCGGTACAACAAGATGTGGCTGAACAAGAAAACATTATTCAGATGGTACAGCGGAGTCCTCATGTTAGTACGCGAAGGATTTCCACACGTCTTAGAGTTCCTCAAACGAGAGTATGTAGAACGTTACACGAAGAACGCATGTATCCATACCACGTACAGCGGGTTCAGCACCTCCAACCTGGAGATCGTGCCCAACGGCTGGAATTTTGTAATTGGCTCAATGCCGATCGAAAATTGCATCACTCCATCTTGTTTTGTGATGAGGCTCAATTTACCCGCGACAGTGTCAACAACACTCGCAATTCACATGTGTGGTCAGAAATGAATCATCATGCCATTGTGGGAAGTAATTTTCAACATCGGTTCAGTGTCAGTGTGTGGTGTAGTATTTTCTACGGTCAGCTGATTGGTCCGTTTATCTTCGAAGGTGGTCTTACAGGTGACATCTACGATTTCTACAAGATGAACTGCCGCCACTGTTAGAAGATGTACTTTTGGCAACACGATTGCGAATGTACTTCCAACAAGACGGAACTCCTTTCCATTTTAGCCGTGCAGTGAGAACGCATCTCGATGGTCGCTTCCCTGATCGATGGATCGGTCGTGGTGGTGCACAAAATTGGCTACCCAAGTCTCCGGACCTAACCTCTCTAGATTTTTATCTGTGGGGGCGCATGAAAGAGCTGGTGTACCAGAGAAAAGTGGAAACACGAGATGCATTGCTCCGTCGCATTTTGGATGCTGCAATCCTCATAAAGGACAATCGTAATGAACTAATGCGAGCTACACGCGCGACTCACAGACGAGCTGCGATGTGTATTGAGGCCGAGGGTAGTCATTTTGACCAGTTATTATAAATCAGGGGTTCCTAACCTTTTTGGCACTGCGACCCCCTTTGGTCAACCTTGTATCCATGGCGCCCCCCCCCCATACCCAAAGGGCGAAAGTTTTCATCAGTTCCATATGGACGTCTAGAGTCCAGATAATTATAGGGTTAATAATAAAAAACATCAAAGCTCATGTGTTTATGAGATGACGGATGTCAAGTTTTCCCTAACGAAGTAAATTACCCATATATATTTTTGGGGATATATATTTGAATGGCATTTGTTGACCGTTGACCACCTCACGCCCCCCCACCCCTAGGAATCTCAAACGCCCCCCAGGTTGGGAACCGCTGTTATAAATTCATGAATAAAAACTTTAGCAGCTATTTGTTCGCTTATTCTTATTTTTAAACATTGAAACATCCATAGCTCCATAACCGTTAAGAATCGGACCTATGTTCATATGAGGTTTTTGACTGGGAATGACCTCAGCTGTAAGCTCTCGAAGTTATGACATTTCGTCGTGACTCACCATGTGTATATACAACATACTAGGAAAATTTAGGATAAGTTAAATCGCATATTTTTCTTCATGCAGGAAAGTGGGACCAAGGCGAATACCCGTAAAAACGACCCCCCCCACCCTCCCCATAGAGGAAGAAGAGGGCCAAAATCAAGGTCCAAGGTTTTCAAGATGCCTAGACACTTTGCGTTTGAAAGTTTGGAGGTCATAGACACGGGGAAAGATGGACTGAGGAAGATTGTTCCAGAGCTGACCGGTTGAGTAGATGAAAGATTGAAAATACCGATTAACTCTCGCGTTAAAGAGTTGGACGGAAAAGAAATGAGAATGTGTCAAAATTCTGGTACTGCATATGCTCTCCTTAAAGGAGGATGCATGCAGTTAGAGAGTTTAGAAGAGCTGTGTATGTTATAATAGCGATAGTAACGAGAGAGTGAGGCAACATTGCGGCGGAGAGAGAGGGATTGAAGACAGTCAGTAAGAGGCTGGGAAGTGATGAGACGAAAAGTCTTTGATTCCACCCGGTCAAGTAGGGGTGTGTGGGTTGAGCCACCCTACACACGAGAAGCATACTCCATACAGAGGCGGACAAGATCCCCTGTACAGAGACAGCAACTGAGTGGGAGTGAAGAAACTGCGGAGTCGGTACAGCACACCTAACCTCTTAGAAGCTGTTTTGGAAAAGATCAGCTAAAGAGGACAGTGAAAGGTGAAACGGGAGTTCCATCACTCCCTTTCTCCTGCCTAACGTCCAACCCCGGAGCACTTCCCTGGTCGATTGGTGGGTTGAAACGTATTATCTGAAATTACTTATTACAATTAAAATAGTTACTATTTGTTGTTACTATCACCATTATCATTATTACTATTATTAATTAGTAATATTATTATTGTTACTATTCTGTTATTGTTTTTATTACGAATGTCTTGATTTTGAGGTTGAACAGCATAATACTTTCACGCTATGAGCGAAACTAATCGTATTGAAACTTTCCCTATCGTGCTTCGCGCAGTTCATAAGCAGAAACCTTCGATAGGACGGTACAGCGTACTGTATAAGCAGTAAAGATCCGCGTGACGCGAAAATTTTAAATCGTTTGGTTCCGTATTACGTATTAGAATAGGTTAAGGAAAGGTTCCTCCCAGAATTAGGTTCCAAATTGTGGACCGCATAGTCACTAACCAGGAATGTACTTTTGACATTATATACCAAAGGGCTGTAAGAAAAAGGAAGCCTATTCGGTCAGTGTTACGAACCTTTTATTACTTAGAACATTGAATTTAACAAGGCCATTAGACTTAAATGTTTTATGAATTTTCCTATTTGCAGAGTTAAATAGAGGGTCTTACATGAATTAGGGGATTTGCACGAAAGAGTAAAAGACAACCCGCAACTATTACTTAAAACGGTTCCAAATTTCAACCTATTTGCCACAAAGTTTATTTACGAACATTTTCTGGCGAGAAATATTTTTAAAATACTACATAATTAAACGGTAAATAATTTAATCCCTTTTTTTATTTAAAAAAAAGTGGATATCGTTTAATTTATTTAAAATATTTTGTTTTCCGTGTTCCTAAAATTATTTCAAATGCAATACTAGTCAAATCCAATAAACTGAATCGAACCAATTGGAAATTTTTGTTTAGTATCGCCGTTCTGCCTTCCTATTGGCTGAGTGGTTTGTTTATATTCTGAAAGTGTTTTTTTTTATTTGCTCATCGATCATACAAAGTTTGGTAAAATAAAAAAGTTATTCCTTTTGACACCTTAGAAGATATCTTCAAAGGGAGAGCCAACAAGTAACATTTTCTACACGTATTTAGAATGTTGGAAATGTTGGAAATATTTGTTGTTTTGATGTACGATCAGGTTGCAAATTACTACGTAAATACTGATGCTAATCGTATGGAATTCTAGGGTCGAAGCTTTAGCTTTAATTTGGACTAAAACCAAATATTACAAATATTTCTGTGTGTGTGTGTGTTTCTATATGCATACTGTATATATATATATATTAGTGATGTAGCGGATGTCATTTTTTTCACATCCGCGGATGCGGATGCGGATGAGGATGTTTGATTTCAACATCCGCGGATGCGGATGTCTACATTTTCGTTATTTTTTAGGATATATTCGAGATTTGTTGTGTTTAACGTATATAATAAGTTATTATATAGAGAGAGCTGTAGCTATAATGTAGTATAATTTATTATTTGTACAATAATTGCTGTACTTTTCTCTGAACATATAAAATAATATCAAGCATCTAACTAATATAGAAATCAATCAGTGAATTCGTCTGCAAATAAATTCGTTATATTTTGTTGAGTTTCAGCCACAATTAGAAACCATAATTGTGTTACCAGGATGCGGGACGTGAACCCAACTCAAATGCACCCACCGACCTCTTTCCCCAACCTCCACCCTTATAGAAAGAGATCTTTAATTAGCTTGATAACTATTTATATTAAGTTTAAAGTTTTATTAGGCATATTTATAAATGAGTAATTAAAATAAAGTAAACTAAGATGTTCATCGTTTAATGTTCAAACTTAATTATAGGAAGGTTATGCTTAAGGAACATTAATTTTTCTGCCTTTTGCTGCCAGTCTTTCTCTTTTCATCATATATTAATCCAGCACTGCTAAATAATCTCTCGCTTGGTACGTTTGTTGGAGGACAGGCTAAATGTTTCCTTGCAAGTTTACTCAAGTATGGATAGATATTCTGCGTATTTTTCCACCAACTAATAGGATTGTCACATGCAGCCAGGCGTTTTTCTTGGTGATAGCTCTCGATCATTTTTACTACATCTTTTGACATCGCGTAGGTCTCGTCATTGCTGCTTGACTCAAGAAACTGAGAGACAGATTCTATGATAGATTTGCTTGTTGAAGGTGTTGGTTCTGTCACTGAAACTTTTATTCTTTTGGTGGGTGGCGAAGCGACAGATTCAAGAGATTGAAGCTCTGCAACTGCTTTGCCAAGTGATGATTTAACTCGTTCTAATGTACTAGGTGAAAATAACTTAGCTTTGTAACGTGGATCTAAGTAGGTTGCAAGAGAGTAACTTCATACAAGAACAGCCTCTCGTCTTGTCGCTTGCATCACTTTTGCGCACAATGAACTAGTTCTATTAATATAGTAGAATTTGATAATTTCCGCTTATTAATGGTTTTATCTCAACGGTCCACATCCGCACAACATCCGCAGTCCAAAGTGCGGATGCGGATGCGAGAAAATGTGCGGATGTTCCGCGGATGCGGATGTGACCTACATCACTAATATATATATATATATATATATGCCGTTCCGGATTAACTTCTACGGGGCCGAGGGACTAAAGCAAGTTTGGGGACCCTTTGCCCCCTCAGTAAAAAGACAAACAAACAAATTTTGGTATAAAATTTTGGTGCTCTTCCAATATGTACTCTACCGCGAAACTGTGATCTACCATATTCCAATACGTGCTCTACCGTGAAACTAGCCTTATAAGGCTAACTAACGAAAATATCATGACTTAACCTAACCAATCGTTAGGTCAACTATACGCCCTTGACAATTGGTTAGGTTAAGTCGTGATATTTTCGTTAGTTAGCCTGGAATATGGAATATTAGTTGGAATATGGTAGATCACAGTTTCGCGGTAGAGCACATATTGGAAGAGCACCAAAAAAAAACCCGTCACAACAAGGAAAAGAATGATGTGACAGTAATGACAATGATTAGAACTTGTATGCCAAGAAATAACTTAAATAACACGAATTTCAGTGTCACAAAAGGGAGATAACTACTTTTTTTTGGCAGTTTTGTCAATATTTAAAATTTATAGAAAAAAATGTTAGACAATTTTTCGCTTTTGTTTTTTGGGGCCCCTCTTTATTGCAGGGGCACTGGAATGTAGCCCGTTATCCCATGCCTTAATTTGGCCCTGTCTATATATATATATATATATATATATTATATATAAATATATATAATATGAAAGTAAGATGAGCAATACAGCTAAAATTTTGACCTTGTCATGCAAGAGTAAAAATTAAGCTTATTATATACACGTGGCTAACTCTCAAGTACTTTAAATTATAAGTCTTGGATTACGTACGAGTAAGTGGCAATTTGTAAGAGTAAGTTAAGTGATTTTCTGTTCCCACTTACCCTATCTTCTTATTATCTCTTGACCGTTGAACCTTTGGAGTTACTGATTGCACCGTTCTCATGTTACACAGTCAATACTGCATGACGTCACTCTTTGCATTATGTTAATAATAAACTAACGATCAAAACTAATTAATTCTTTTTCGAGAGAGCGTTGAAGGTTTTATCAGCATTTTATTGGGTTATCTTAATTTAGGTTAGGTTTGATTAGGTCAAGTTAGGTTAGGTTGATAGAACTTGTTCATAAATTTCCGATCCATAAAATGAGTTTAGGTCATTTTCACGTCAATATAATTTATATTGTTTGTTTGTTGTTTGTCTAGTTGGTTGG
>JAJOZX010003593.1:167500-412500 GCA_023014485.1 Bathynomus jamesi | reverse complement strand
GACGATTGGTTAGGTTAGGTCGTTATATTTTCGTTAGTTAGCCTTATAAAGCTAACTAAAGAAGCCTGGGGGCCTTTAACATGTTATGATTTACTTTTTATGCCTTTACTTTATTAAAGCGAACATTTTTTATCGTACTCCTTATCCTAAATATTGGGAAGCAATATGTTAAAGTGATTAACACTGGGAAGCAATATGTTAAAGTGATATACACTGGGAAGCAGTATGTTAAAGAGAGGTTCCTGGGAAGCAATATGTTAAAGTGATCCGGAATTTGCCCATTTAGGAAAAAAAATATATACATATAAACATAAACTCTAAGGAGAAAGAACACCTTGAAATAGCACAACTTGTACTGTAATCCTGAAAGTCACGATTCGAGTCTAACTTGGTGTGAAGATTCAATTGGCGCGCATATCCCATTAGTGGTTTGAATGCCATTAAAACCGCAGACCTCCTTCGTCATATGATCTATAACATATTCATCAACCATAAAATATCTCCCAATTTTAAAATATCCTTTTTTTTCCATGGAGTGATCATTATGCAAATTCAATTTAAAAATATTTTTATTAAAAAAAAAAAAAAATACAAACTTCCTTTTTTTAAAACACCATAAATGGAAAACTTAATTCTTTCAAAATGTTTTTTAAATCTTAAGTTTATAACTTCAGAATATCTTTTTTAAATGGTAATAAACAACTTTCTCATGCAGAAAAAAGAGTATTATCCTTATGGAAGCAAATCCCAAGAAAAAAGTTTTTGACTATAACCTCTCCCCCGCCCACTATTTTTTTGTCATATATACACAGTGTAGTGCCTCGTTGGCACTATAATAATAATAATAATAATAATAATAATTAGGTTAAGTTGTTAATATTAATGATTATGATTGCTTGAGGCTTGGATCACCATGATCTTGTCAGACCAAATAATGTTATTAATTAAGGAAATTAATAGTGAGTTTTCTTCCTTTGTTAAACAAAATAAATGAGATTTAAGTGAAACAAATAAACGTTGCGGGTCTTTGAATGAAAGTTGCATTGAAATGTTATACATGTGCACTTGATTAATGAATTCAGTATTATACAGGGTGTCCCAAAAATCCCTATCTATTTTGTTGAAATAGGCTGAATTTCAAATAAATGTCACACTGACCTGAATACAAATGTATTTCTATACAAATTACAAGTATTACACCATTAAAATCTTTAATTAGTAGTTTCCACATGTGCGCCATCTGTATCTCTGCAAATCTCAAAGCGGTCAGCTGCATTGCGGAACACATTTCCGAGCATTTCAGGGGTTATTTTCTCAACTGCTTGCCTAATGCGATCTCGCAGATCTGGTAAATCTCGAATATTTCTGCGATAGACCTCTGATTTAATGAAACCCCAAGCAAAGAAATCCAATGGGGTCAAATCCGGAGATCGCGCTGCCCAGGGCCTATTTCCCCCACGTCCAATCCAACGATTTGGAAAACGCTCGTTTAGGTATGTCTGAACAATTCTAGCATAATGACATGGTGCCCCATCCTGCTGAAAGACTACATTGTCGAGAATGCCATCTTCAAGAAGTTGAGGTTCTAGAAAATTTTGAAGCATATCAAAGTAAACAGGCCTTGTCACTGTAGCCTCTGCAAAGAAAAAGGGCCCGTAAATCTTAGACTTCGTCATTACAAGCCACACGTTGACTTTAGGTGATTTTCTTTCCCATTCAGTGAACTCAGTTGGCCTTTCATTAGCCCAGATGCGACAATTATGTCGATTGATTTTACCACAAGTGTGAAAAGTCGTCTCATCGCTAAACAAAATGTGATCCATTAAATTGTTATTTTGGATTTGCTCGACCAGTTCCGCACACATTGCTGCTCTTTTTGGAAAATCTTCCTCGTGTAAGCTGTGTAATAGCTGAATGTGATAACACTTCTTCTTCAGCGTCGAACGCAAGATTCTCTGAACAGTTGTTTTGGGTATGGTCAATCTGTGGGATGCTTGGCGAACTGACATTCTTTGATCGTCTTCGAACATTATGCGAACAGATTCAATGTTTTGTTGTACTGTTCTTGGGCGTCCACTTCTTCCTTCATCATGCACAGATCCAGTCCTTTTGAATTTGTTCACCAATTCACGAATTGCTTTATCTGTCAGTCCAGGCTTATGAAACCTTCTTGAAAATCGGTCTCTAATTTCACATTTCATTTCTTTTTAAATTACTTAATCACTTTTTTAGATTTAGCTTAATAATGTAATCTTGTTAAATTCTGCAATGTTCATTTTCTGTATACATTCTCTCTTCGTTGTAAAAGATGAAGTTATGTCTTGCTTAACGTTTAATTTTTAAATCTTAAGAATTTAATTTTTGGTCATATATATATGTTTAATTGTAATTCATAATAAAGTGCATATTTCATTTTCCATTTTTAATTAACTCGGCAAATATGATAACATAAGATCTGTCAATATGCGGTTTAAAACAAAAATATGGCGTCATCTTCAAATAGCTTGCTTATCAGTCGACATTGCTGCAGCTAAAATATTTACCTTATCTTCAAATATTTTGCAATATAATTCAGCCTATTGAGAATAAAAAACAAAACAGGTCAACATTAAATAATAATGATGTCACCAAGAAATTGCCTATAAAAGTAAAATAATTTTTCAAATTGTCATTCTGACTTGTCTGATCTAACTTAAAGGCTGAGCATTACCTGTAACATTTTAGCAGTAAACTACAGTAAGAGAATATCTTTGTCTTCTCCTTCGAGCCTTGCTCTCTTCAGATGACTTAGTCTTAAATAGAGAAAAATAATTTCCCGATACGTTACAAGAAGAATCAAAGAACCTTCAGAGAATTTAGTAAGCCTCACAGAATCTTCCAATCCACTACAAGAAGAGATCGGAGAGTAGTATAAGAGAAACTTCTGCGATTCCCTATACGGTACCAGATACTCCAGAGTAACAAATCCGTTGGTGCCACCAATCAGAACCCCTGTCAACTTCGAACCGCCCAAGGCAATAGGCGGAGGGGTTAACATTTGCACAAAATGTACAAAATCTTTAGGAGTTTCATTTTTCTGTCGCGTGCTATAGCTTGAAACCTACGTGTTTCTCGACCTATGTTTATATGGCCTTCTTTCTTTACTTTTGTCTCAAGAATACACCCTGCTGTTTATGCATCACCCTGTATACAGGGTGGCACAAAAGTCAGGAGCCAAAAGAGCCAGAGAGAATGGATCCTTTCTGTTCTATGGCCGCTACTCTTTTTAAATAAAAATGACTTTTTAGTTAAAAAAATTATAATTTATGCAATGATGACCCTTTGACTCCTGATCTTTGCGCCATCCTCTCTCTCTCTCTCTCTCTCTCTCTCTCTCTATATATATATATATATATATATATATATATATACGGGGACTATATAAATATAAATAAATTATATATATATATATATATGTATACACACACACACACACACACGGGACTATATAAATATATATATATATACAGGGTGTCCGAGAATTATCTGTACAATTTTTGGCTGTTATTAAAAGTCAACCATGAAGTGTAGAAATTCCAGTGTTGTCCCATTTTACAGAGAAACTCATTAAGTGTTTGGTGATAACAAGTTTTGACAAGTTTTTTCTTTTTTGTACGCGGGTGACAGACATTGATGATTTAAAAGCAAGAATCACAGCTGCTATTGAGCGAATTGATGTGGATATGCTGCAGCGTACATGGCAACATTTGGATTATCGATTGGATGTTTTGCGAATCACTGATGGTGCACATATCGAATGTTTGTAACAACGTTACTTTAATAAAAGAAACTTTTGAAAATACAGATTCTAAATAATCTTGTTTAAGAATTTTACATGTGTTATGAAGAATTTTATTAAAAGATGAAATTGTACAGATAATTTTCGGACAAACTGGAATTTCTAAAAAACTTGTTAAAACTTGGTATCAGAAAAAAACTTAATGAGATTCCCTGTAAAATGGGACAACACTGGAATTTTTACACTTCATGGTTGACTTTTAATAACAGCCAAAAATTGTACAGATAATTCTCGGACACCCTGTATATATATATATATATATATATAATATATAATATATTATATATATATATAATATAAACCTTGGTTTTCCTTCCACCCGAATTGTTCATTCTGACGAAGGTCAAACTTGTCATTCCACCTTAGATCTACAGTTTAACTTGGAATCAGAACCACGACCCACCACGGGTGATTAGAAATTACAAAGTCCTCGCTCGGACCCGATTTCACGACCTCCCGATCAGCAGCCCATCGTCTTAACCACTAGGCTACCCAGAGTACCCATTCATCTACCAACCAATTTTGTTTATTGTTTGGAAGGATGAACAGCTTGGTTTTGCTACGCGCCGCCTGCCGTCACCGGGTTTCGATCCCGGGCCGATGGATTCGTAGTCAGGGATGCCAACCAAAAAGTAACAGTTAAGACTGTTGCATGGTTTGTAAGCGTTCTTATTTTACTTCTTTTCATCTTTCACCCTTTTCCTATTCTCTTCGACTATTTTTCTGACTTGCCGGCAGTGGCCGGCGGATGATGCTGGTGAGTCTTTCTGTCTCTTTTTCTGAATAAATGTTAACTCACGACTGATAGGTTGTGCTACTTACTTAACCCCTTATTCTCTTCTTTTAACCCCCTACTCTCTTCTTTCTCTCGGGCTAACCTTAGAGTCTTTGTTAGCCTTAGCTTCTGTACATCCGTAGATCATTATTACAATATATATGTCGGTATTGTCACTACGTGTACGTTTTATTTTTATTTCCTTTTTTGTCTTTTTATAGTGTTGGCTGTGGATAATTTTTATTATTACTTGATTCATTACGTGTCTTATTTTTATTTCTCTTTTACTCATAATTTTGAGTTTTTTAAATTTATTATTGTTTGATTTATCTTATCGTTTATTATCTTCAACAATATTGTACTATTTTATGGGATTTATATCCTGCCAATAAAGCTTATCATTATCATATTATTATCATATATGTACAGATGGTTGACAAAAGTAGATAGACACTTTGGGTTTTTCCATAGTTTTTGATTTGATAATAAAAGCCAATAAATACCAACAGATTTATTGAATCAATATATTTAGAATTGTGTTGCTTTCTCCTTCGCATTAAGTAAAGCTGACACACGTTCTGGCGCTAAATTGATGTCCTTTGCCATTTGCTCTTGAGGACGATCATCGTGGTGTCTATTTACTTTTGTTAACTCTCTCTCTCTCTCTCTCTCTCTCTCTCTCTCTCTCCTCTCTCTCTCTCTCTCTCTCTCTCTATATATATATATATATATATATATATATATATATATATATATATATTGTAATTAAATTCTCAGTTGGTTCTTTATAATATCCATAGAATGAAACGTATCTCTTCTTTTTCAGACTATTCTGAGCGGGTACATTTCCTTCTTCCGAATATTTAACCAAATTAGAGAGAGAGAGAGAGAGAGAGAGAGAGAGAGAGAGAGAGAGAGAGAGAGAGAGAGAGAGAGACTTTTCATCGCAACTGAAATTGAATGTAAATTGACTCAAATTTAAACAATAAATTTACGGAATTGCAACGCATATCACATAACATTCAGCGAAGCGAAAGACAGTTTGACCAACTTTTATTTTCTTTTTCAACACCAAAAAATGTTCAAGTCAGTTTATCCTTGTTTAAATCTAATTCACTTTATGTATCTGTAACTCGAGTAAATCTTGAGAAATAGACATACATATTAAGGTTAATGGTAATACAATTATTGCGCTTTAAATAATTTGAGGGTTTCCTTTATCAATATCTGAGATCATCATTCGACGCTTGTTCAACATTCAGAATGATTTTCTTTTATGTTTATTTCTGGTAATAATAATAATGGAAGTT
The DNA here is from genome assembly GCA_023014485.1 of Bathynomus jamesi. Lineage (NCBI taxonomy): Eukaryota > Metazoa > Arthropoda > Malacostraca > Isopoda > Cirolanidae > Bathynomus > Bathynomus jamesi. Next base: position 406,577 of record JAJOZX010003593.1, on the reverse strand, counting down.
ATCTGATACAAAAGTTACTTCTCTCTCTCTCTCTCTCTCTCTCTCTCTCTCTCTGTATATGTATATATATATATATATATATATGAAAGCTTTCTTTTACCATGGTGAACTTTGTCCCATTTTTTTTCGGATTTTAAGTGAGGTTTTCGGTGGATATTAATGAAGTTACATATTTCGTTTATCTCGCTTCAAAATAAAGCTGCTTTGATCGCAATAATGCAGCGTTCCGTAACGCATCTGTGAACGAAAGATGAATGTCACTTAAACTAATTAACGCGGAGTTGAGAACGCTTGTGTTTGTTTAATTTGTGTGTGCGCTCGCGCCTTTGTGTGTATCGTATATGAGAAGATAATTACATCTGACATTCATTATTCGAGATTTACGTCGAGTCACGTGTGATTTGCGTCAGTCCCGTTTCATCGCAGCTCCTAATTAGTAGATAGATGCTAACTGCCGTGCGATGAAGCATAACTCTATTCAATGTATTTCTATAAAGACCATTCTTAACTGACAAAATAATTTTCCTTCAAAAGGTTACTGATGATTATATATACATATACTGTTATGGGCTGCTGCACCTTTTTTCGTACGAGCGGTACTACAGCGTTACGTGAGGTCCGAACCATCTAAAGGTCACTACATTACCTGATCGTAGAGGAGGGTCCCCCATCCAACTACTGATTAGATCCAACTTCGCTTAGCCTCGCGTATCTCAAAAAATACTACTGACGAATACATGGATCGACGGCAGAATTTGCTTTACTCTTAATTGAGGCCCTCCTAGGATGAAGTGGCTAAGCGACAAAAGTAAAAAACGCCAGAAAACGCAGTTAAAGTTGTACCAATTTAAAAGTTCCATAACTTTTGGACTTTTTCAAGATATTTCGTCGAAATATTTTCAAAAGTTCAAAAGTTATTCCACTTTCAAATCGGTACAATATTTAACTGCGCTTTCTGACGTTTTTTACTTTTGTCGCTTAGCCACTTCTTCCTAGGAGGGTCGCAATTATATTCGGAATTTGACCATACAGTATTTGCCTTTTGCATAACATATTTTAAGGGTTCATTAATGAGATACTTCGTTTGGAATTAAATAAAATATTTTGTTTGCACTTTCAAGCAGTTTTTTATAAAACGAATAAATGTCTACCATTCAAATTAATGGCTATAGATCAGGGGTCACCAATTATTTCCTCCGAGGTCGACATCTATTGAATGCGTTTCCGCAACTCGACCAAAGTCCGCTACTCACAATTTAAAATCACCACTTTTAATTTACTGAATGAGATTACAGTTGGAATTTATAAAAATAATAGAAAATGTTTGACTTCGGTTGCCTTGCTGAAGGGCTAAATCAAATAACAAATAATAATAAAAAATATTTTTTACAGATCAGTCTTCTCGTTATTTGTTACCAGTGTTATTCACTAGTATAGGCGCTTATTGTTCAAACGTGATATTAGTTGTGGCAAATTAATTTTGATCGGGGAACCCCCCCCCCCTTGCTACAATCCTGGATACGCCCCTGGATAGGCCCTGCTAAAGAAAGATTATCAATTTGATTTGAGTTGAAATTACAAATGTAGAAAGAAGTTCAGCGAGTAAATGAAAGTTGTGGAAAAAATTCTAAAAATTTAAAAAATCAGCAAAAATTCATAATCAGTTGAACATAATCCGACCAGTAAAGGAAACAAAGTTGGATTCATAGTATATTGGGTACCTAATAGCAGTAGCAAAAAGTGAGACTCTCTGGCCAATGACATAAAAAAATTTTCCCAACCAGTTAAGTGACTAAATTTTTTGAGGGATTTTGAAATTATCAGCATTTTTTTTCGTAGACTTTCCTCCATCGACGACGAGTTTCTTTCTACAACTGTATATTTATCATTACCAACTATATATATATATATATATATATATATATATATATATATATATATATATATTATACACGGTCTCGAACGTTTATTGAATACATAAACCATTCCATTATAAAACACTATTCATTTATAAATGAACCAAAAAGTTTTTTTTCCACCAACTTTGGCCGTATTCTCCTCCCCCCCAAAATAATAATAATAATAATAATAATAATAATAATAAATAAAAATAATATAACCAAATAATTTTCTATGAATCCCAAATGGGTAGGAAATTTAATTTTGTACTTACCTGCGCATCTTAATGAACTACACGTCGAAAGTAGAGCGTCTTGCGTTTCTATCTAATTAAATTTTATAAAATCTATTTAAAACTCATTAATTGAATGTCAAAAGCAGATATTATAAGGATTCAAACTTACCTTTTATACCCATTACGGAGATACGTCAAAATTGATGCAATTACTATTATTACTATTACTATTACTATTATTATTATTCATAACTTCCAGAACGAAGGTCGTTATATATCGAAGGAATAAAAGTTGGGATATCTTTCAAATGCGGTTAGAGAATGGTGACTCCTTGGAACTAGACAATTTTTTTTCTGTAGAAAAAGCTAAGGAAAGATATTTTAGCGTGTATACATATATAGTTTAGGAGTTATATGCAGTGGTGTAGTGCTAAATAAAGAAGTGATGGAACGCAATTTGAAAGTGTTACTCAGATGCGGGGGGGACAATGGCGAGCCCATACAGCTGGGGGTCCGGGGGCACTGTAAGCCCACCGGGAAATCTTTTGAAATCTGACCAATTTCAGGGATATTTTGAGGTCATATGCACTGGATATTAGGATATATTCCAAGGTTGAAGATGCAGTATTTCCAGTGTCATTAGATATATGACATCCAGTACGATCAATAAAAATAGCTAACAACTGGAATGATTAACTAAAAAAAGTTAACAACTGGTACGCCGTGGTGACTGTTTCATCAGATCTTTATAGGCTAGCATTGCCTCAGTCGAAGCTAAAAGAAATGAAACAGTTAATGATTCTTTCTCATATTTCTTCTAGGGGTGGGAATTAAAATTTCATGACGTTAGAGATTTGTAAGTTCGGATTTATTTGAAATAGTGAGGGAACGCCGTTCCGTCTACCAAAAAAAGTAAGGGAACGCCGTTCCCACACGTGCGTTCCCACAGCACTACACCACTGGTTATATATATATATATATATATATATATATATATATGCCTCGGTGATGTAGTGGTTAGCGTCGCTGACTACGAAGCCATCGGCCCCAGGATCGAGACCCGGTGATGGCAGGCGGCGCGCAGCAAAACCCAGCTGTTTATCCTTCCACACAGTAAAGAAAGTGGTTGGTAGATAAATGGGTAGCCTAGTGGTTAAGACGCTGGGCTGCTGTTGGTGGGGCGTGGTTCGGATTCCACGTTAAATTATAGGTCTAAGGTGGCGTGACAAGCTTGACCTTCGTCAGAATGAACAATCCGGGCAGAAGCAAAACCAACCAAACCAATGTTAGATTAACATATAGGTACAGGGTGGCCCATAATTCAGGAACCTTAGGAATAATTGTATTTTTTTTTCTAATAATAATTCTTGTACTTTCTAATAATTTTTTTTTTAATTTCCTTTTTAATGAAAAAAATCGAGTGGAGTGATATCTGGTGACCTGGGTAGCCATTCGATAGGACCTCTTCGGCCAATCCACATGCTGGGGAACTTTTTATCAAGGTATTTGCAAACTCGCATGGTAAAATGAGGAGGTGCACCGTCTTGCTGAAAAAAACATGGCAAGTCGTTTGTTTATTGGTACGTCATCCAGGTAATTCATCAAAAAGAAAATAAAGAAAAAACAATTGAAAAGTACAAGAATTATTAGAAAAAAATAGTTATTCCTATGGTTCCTGAATTATGGACCACCCGGTGTATGTATATATATATATATATATATATATATATATATTACAGTCAAAGTGTGTATGCAGCCATTTCGCGTAATGGTTGAAACTTTTAGTTATTTCGCGAAATGGGTGTTTCACTTGGTCATTTCGCGAAATGACTAAAATCTTCAGCCATTACGCGAAATGGCTGAAATTCCACTTTGATCATTTCATACAAGATCATTTGCCCGGTTAGGTCAACTGTATTCCCTTGACAGTTGGTTAGGTTAAGCTGTGTTATTTTCGTTAGTTTTAACGAAAAGAACACGACTTAACCTAACCAATTGTCAAGGGCGTACAGTTGACCTAACCGGGCCTTCAATGGCGGACATCAGAATAACATTGAAGGCCCGGTTAGTATTTGAAAACCTCTATATTATAAATTCAAATTCAAATGTGTTCAAATGTGTTCAAATGTGTATTTGAAGAGTGTTTCTCACTTATTTGAACAGACCTGTGGATGTAAGTATGTTTTAGCAGATTTAGTTAAACAAAAGTTTCCTATTTTCTTGTGACATTTGTTATTTCTATAAATTCATGACAAAAGTCATTTTAGCCATTTCACGAAATGACCAAGGTTGAATTTCAGCCATTTCGCGTAATGGCTGAAGATTTTAGTCATTTCGCGGAATGACCAAATGAAACAGCCATTTCGCGAAGCGACTAAAAGTTTCAGCCATTACGCGAAATGGCTGGTTACACACTTTGACTGTAACACATGTGTATATATATATATATATATATATATATATATAGAGAGAGAGAGAGAGAGAGAGAGAGAGAGAGAGAGGAGGTTTTATCAGTAAAAGTAATAATGTGACGTTATATTAGGTTAGGTTAGATGAAATGGGGTTGAAATACTTTCCGTCTGTAAAAATGTTTTTCTCAGAAGTATATAGACTGTCTTCATTTCATGAAAAAAAAAGTCTTAACATAAAATTAATGAAAAATGAAAAACTTAGAAGAGATATTATCCTATAATGAAATGGGTTGCGCGGATGAATTGAATTCAAAGTCTTAGATTTCACGCGAAACCACCAGCCAAGATATAGTATGGGACACCTAACTGTTGTCTTTAAAGGTCCCGGGTCCGAGTTTCGGTTCGGACTTCAGAGTTAAGCGATTGAGGTGCTTTTCCGGGTCTTCTTTGGTGGGGTATAGTGGTTCGGGTCCCACGTAAAGTTGTAGGTTTCCACCGTTATAAGATCATAGAGATTACGAGGGAGGTTAAACGACCGAAAATAATTATTTCCCCAAAACCACAGTCGCCCAAACCACTTTTCAAGCTAACTGTATTCATACAGGTTTTAAGTAACTATTTCTTTTTTTGATGCAGGAAGGAGGGGTCAAGGGCGAATGCCACAAAAGCGCCCCTCCCTCAATAAAGGAAAAAGAGAGCCAAAATCAAGGTCCAGGGTTTTGGAGATGCCTAGACACTCTGCAGTTTGTTTTTAAACTTATCAGTTTAAAAAAAACGTACATTTGAACTGTTGGTTTACGTCGTCGTCGTTGGCCTAGGCAAGCTACGGCTTGGGACCGTAGCGCATCTATCCGGTATAGGTTAACCTGGATGATGTAGCCATAAGCACTGCCGCTAGTTAAGTGCCAACCAGTGATTATCTCACTAGCCGTATTGAGTCCGTTAGGCGAAACTGCGACAGTACCAAAGGTGGAAAATATAACCGTTGGATTTCTATTGTTTATTTGTAAAATGGACATGGTATTAGATTAAAATAAATATTTGAATATAAATAATTAACTGACAATTGTGATATATATTAATTATGTTTACATACAATAAAATAATATAGTATACATAAAATTAGTATTAATGTGGTTCACAATTGAATTATAATGGGGTAACTAATTTAAAATGAATTTATACTATTCCGAAATTCAAGACGGTAAAATTAACATTTATCTTGAAACTAAAATAAGAGTATTCACTACACTCCCCCACCAGAGAGGAAGTTCAAAGAGTTCCGAACGACACAGATTTCCTCTGGACCTTTTTGGTAGCTACTTGTACCTCACTTAAGGTTGATTCCAAAAACGCAGGCTTAAGACGATCGATAGAAACCTTGTCGACCTTGGAACCGCGCTGGATGAGAAATGATTTGCGCGTACGTCGGAGAACTTCATAGGGCCCGTCATATGGACATTGGAGAGGCCGTTTTGGGAGAGGTACACGAACGAAAACGTGGGTGCAAGATTGGAGGGCTGGGGAAACAAAGATGTTCTGTTGGCTAGTCAATCGAGGGGGAACAGGCTGAAGGGACTGCATGTGAGAGGAAAGTGTTTGAGCGAATTCCGTAGGATCGCATGACTTATCCCCTGCAGTGAAGTAGCCACCTGGTAGCCGCAGTGTTGTTCCATAGACTAGTTCAGCCGCTGTAGTCTTCAGATCACTCTTAAATGCAGAGCGAATACCAAGCAACACGAGTGGAAGCTTATCCATCCAATGGGAGTCTTCGTGACACATAAGGGATGACTTCAGCTGGCGATGGAAGCGTTCGACGAGGCCGTTAGCTTGCGGATGATACGCACAGGTATGCGCATGTACTGTACCCAACAAGCTGGTAAACTTCTTCCAAAGCGAAGACTCAAATTGGCGACCTTGGTCAGTGATGACTTTTGTCGGCAATCCAAATCTTGATACCCATCCATGAAGAAAGGCTCTTGCAACAGTGTCCGCTTGGATATCAGAAGTGGGATGGCTTCAGGCCATCTGGAAAAGCGGTCGAGACAGGTGAGCAGATAACGTTGGCCTTGAATCACTGGAAGAGGGCCAACAATGTCTACTGAATTACCTCAAATCGCTGGGATGGGGGCGGAAAGCGTCAAAGGGGGACCTGGTGTGCCTTTGGACTTTGGCACGCTGGCAGGCAAGGCACGTTTTGGTCCAATGTTTGACATCCTTCCGCATCGAGGGCCAAACAAAGCGAGAGGTAACCAGGTGTTGCGAAGCACGGATACCAGGATGGGAGGGCTTATGAAGATCCGTGAAGACTGCTTGTCTGTGACATGGAGGGACATAAGGCGAATAGCAGCTGTTGATACGTCGCAATAGAGGGGCACAGACAATCCTGGCATACTCATTTTCTTGAGGGAAAGTGAGTGAGTGGAGTCTTCTCTGAGCAGGTCTTGTAGTTCCGTATCCTTATCTTGATCCTGTGCAATAGCATTCCACAGTGTAGAGCTGAGGGTAACAGAATAATCTCTATTCTTGAAAGTGCATCCGCTGGAGTGTTCAAGACACCTTTGATGTGGCGGATATCTGTGGTAAATTGCGAGATATAATCGAGTTGCCTGATGACTCTGGGAGAGTGGTTACAGCTGTTTTTATTGAAGACAGTGACCAAAGGTTTGTGGTCGGTAAAAACACAAAACTCTCGGCCTTCAAGGAAATGTTGAAAATGCTTCACGTTTAAGTAAATAGCAAGAAGTTCACGTCCGAAAGCACTATAACGCGTTTGGGCTGGCTGCAGCTTTTTCGAGTAAAACGCGATGGGTGCTTGTTGACCGTTAATGGTTTGTTCCAACACTCCACCGATCGCAACATCTGATGCATCGACCGTCAGAGTTAGGGGGGCATCACTGATAGGAAATGACAGAGACAATGCACTATTGATAGCATTTTGGCATTGTCGAACGCCTGTAAACTATCGCTACACCATACCAATTTTGTTACCTTGCGTTTGTGTGTGATCATAGCGTGTAGAGGAGCAAGAACACTGGCACAGTTTTTAATGAACTTGTGGTAATAATTTACCAACCTAGAAACCGACGTAACTCACGCTGATTACTTGGCATAGGGTAATTTTTATCACTTCACACTTGTCCTGAAGGGGGGTAATTCCGTGCTGCGAAATCGTGTGACCAAGAAATTCCAAGGTTGGCTGTGCAAACACACACTTAGATGCATTAATAGTAACACCGTATTGTTCTAAGCGTTGAAAGAGGAGTGAAAGATGTTCCTTATGTTCCTCTTCCGTTGAGCTGGCCACAAGCAAATCATCGATGTAGGCATAAACAAAGTCTAAGCCTCTGGTGACCTCATCTATAAACCTCTGAAAGGTTTGCGCAGCATTCCGTAGCCCGAACGGCATCTTCAAAAATTCGAATAACCCAAATGGTGTACAAACTGCAGTCTTGGAATATCCGAAGGCTCTACGGGAATGTGGTGGAAAGCCTTAACGAGATCTATTTTACTGAAGATAGATTTGCCGTGGAGAAGAGAAGTAAAGTCTTGGACATTTGGTACCGGATATCGGTCCGGGATGGTTGTCGAATTCAAAATCGGTAATCCCCACATGGTCTCCAGTCTCCTGACTTCTTCTGGACCAGGTGTAGGGGAGAGGACCAACTGCTTTTGGAAGGTCTTATTATCCCAAGATCTATCATAAGCTGGAATTCCGATTTGGCAGCTTTCAGTTTGTCCGGGGCAAGACGTCTGGGTTTGGCAAACACAGGGGGACCTTTTGTTGTAATGTGATGGGTAATGGTGTGCTTAATGGTATCACCCATCTGCATCGGTTGAAGAATTCCTGGATATCGCTGGAAAAGGCACTGGTACATGGAATTAGGGGGAACGAGGGAAAGTGCAGAGTTCGAGGCGTCCGGAAGGGCAACCTGTTTGGCAAGAACAGAAAGCAGTGTGGCCTGGTCGCATAAGCGTCGCTTGTCAAGATCCACCAGGAGTTTGAAATGCTGGAGGAAGTCAGCGCCGATTATGGGATGCTGCACTTGAGCACAGATGAAAATCCACTTGAAGGATCGGTGAAGGCCCAAGTTTAGTTCACGCGACTGAGTACCGTACGTGGGTATTCGTGAACCGTTAGCAGCGTATAGAGGCGGAGATTCCGAGTGCGTATGACCAGATTTTTGAGGGAATACACTGACTGACGCTCCGGTATCAACCAAGAAATGACACCAGAGTTCCTGTCCTTTATGAATAACAGGTTGGCAGTGCGAGTACTAGACGCCATTAGGACTCGCTGCTGGGGTTTTCCGACGAAAAATTGCAAGGGGAGATGCACTTCCTAGCCTTTTTTCCAAATTTCGAGTGGTAGAAGCAGATCTTCCCGGAACTCGAACGATGCCTCTTCGTAAATCTTGACCGAGAATGGCTTCTTTGCCGTTGATTTTGTAGCAGAGAACAAACGTGGTTGAGTCGTTGACTTAACTCTTTCACTTTCAACTCCAGTTCCGATTGTGTGTTCACGTTGTTGACCGGAGCTGTGTCAATCTCCACTACTTTGTCGGCAGTTTCTGCTAGTTTATCAACTGGAGTAGCAGGATCCATAGTGGCCAAGACACGCTGAGCTGATGGAGGAAGTTTCTGCAAGAACAACTGTCTAAAGATGTCCTTATCGAAGGTTTGTGCGCGTTCGCCTAGAGCGCACTGCATAGCCCTCAGCATTTGAGTGGGCTTACGGTCTCCAAGTTCTTCTTTTGAGATTAACTGATGTAGTTTCTCACGCTCGGAGACAGTGGTGCGGCACAGGATGGCAGACTTCAGATCGTTGTACGGGTCCTCACTCGTGGAAGTAGATACGATGACGTCACGGACTTCAGAGATGATGCTCGCTGGTAGAGAGGACAAAACATGATCGTATTTTGTCCTGCTAGCGGTGATCCTTCCCAAGTTGAATTGTGATTCCACTTGGTGGAACCAAATAAATGGATCACCCGGCCAGAAGACGGGGAGCTTTACGCTCAAGTGGGAGATGGCACCAGCGTCGTCAGGCATCTTCTCCTATGCTTGCTAACGTACAAGCAAGACGACAAGTTCCCAACGAAGGAGTGGAGGTTGAGACGAGCGCAGGCACAGAGCGCACGGGCAGGGGTGAGGGGCAGAGGGCACGAGCGACATTACAGTCTGGTCCTAGTCGCTCGGGTGAAGGGGGTGGTGGGCACGAACGACGTTACAGTCTAGTCCTAGTCGTTCGGGTGAAGGGGGTGATGGGCACGAACGACATTACAGTCTAGTCCTAGTCGTTCGGGTAAAAGGGGTAATCCAGCTCCGGGGTCACCAATTGTTGGTTTACGTCGTCGTCGTCGTCGGCCTAGGCAAGCTACGGCTTGGGACCGTAGCGCATCTATCCGGTATAGGTTAACCTGGATGATGTAGCCATAAGCACTGCCGCTAGTTAAGTGCCAACCAGTGATTATCTCACTAGCCGTATTGAGTCCGTTAGGCGAAACTGCGACAGTACCAAAAGTGGAAAATATAACCGTTGGATTTCTATTGTTTATTTGTAAAATGGACATGGTATTAGATTAAAATAAATATTTGAATATAAATAATTAACTGACAATTGTGATATATAATTAATTATGTTTACATACAATAAAATAATATAGTATACATAAAATTAGTATTAATGTGGTTCACAATTGAATTATAATGGGGTAACTAATTTAAAATGAATTTATACTATTCCGAAATTCAAGACGGTAAAATTAACATTTATCTTGAAACTAAAATAAGAGTATTCACTACAGAACCATTTAATTTGAAACACACACTTATATACAGGGTGATCCGAAGAAGGGTGTTCCAAAAATAATGTATTTTTGTAAACACCTTTTTGGATATATATAATATATATATATATATATATATATATATATATATATATATATATATATATAGTGGCGTTCGGTCCATGGAAGCAATGGAAATATTGCGTCAATACTTAAATGATTAGAAGCGCTGTTAAACAATATTAATGACGATAAAATTATGATAAATTATCACTAGGCTATACTCCTTTCAGATATGTTTTTAATACAAAAAGCTCGAAATCCAAATCAGTGCATTGAAAAAGGAGGGGGAGAGCAATAATTTTGTTGCGTTGAGACGGGCGCCAGTGGAAGCAACCTTGAGAATTGCTTCTTTTGTTTGACTTACTATATTCGTGTTTTATAAAAATTGTATCAATTCACCGATAATTTCACTGCTTATACGATAGTATAAATGTAATAAATGATATACAATAAAATTATTGATCATTATATTTGCGGATGAATTAATATTATGTCTCAAAAGAATAAAAAATATTCGCCGATGGAAACACAGACCCATAACGCATTCATTTCTTTAGGCAAAACGTAGATCGTGGAAGCAACTTACTGTAGAGAGTTACTTATTCCTGCTATTATGCTAACGGAATCCTTTTAAAGCACTTAATTAATGAGCTTATAGCATTAAATGACTAAATAACTGGCAATTATGACCAAATATATTTTTAGAAGAAGAAATACAAGCTAATTGCAATTAGAGTTTGCTTAATTATGAGTAAATCAAAGTGAAGTTGTTATATTGAGGTTAATGTCGTTCGTCAACTGCCCATTAGGTCATATCATACTTTTCCGAGTCCGAATTTCACTCTGGCTAATATGTATTTTTATGTAAAATTTAATTCTAAGAGGGGTTTCTTTTCTGCAACTTTTCCCCAAAATCGCGTTAACATGATCAAAATTGCAATTTTCTGTTCTATGTTGAAATACCAAATATTCAGTTGAACACAACCTCATATTTTTAACCCTTTGTCGTAATTTGTTGCCATTTAGACACATTAACTTTGCTTAACTCTTACACAGGTTTAATACATACATACATAAGAAAAAAAATCTACTCCTTTTGAATCTTTGTAACTATTTGGACGCAGAAGGCGAAGTTCAACATTTTCTCAATAGATGCCTCTGAGCAATTACGCCAGTTATAATTGTGAAGTAGAAGTGAGCGAACGCCATTTTTTTCGGTAAGGCCGGTCATCTTTCCAAAGACAAGGCTTACTTGGCCATAGATGGCATGAAAGTCTGGAGGGCCAAGGAGGAAGTAATGGCCTCATCAGTTGAAGCTCTCACGCAGAGGTCAGAGGAGGAGAAGATCTCTGGGATATTCTTTGATAGCAAGCAGGATAGGAACACAAAGGTGTTGAAATATGACGAAGTGACAGGGAGATTTCATCCTGGCAAAGTGATCGAGGAGCATTACACTATCACGTGGGAGCCTCAAGGAAAGTACCTCTTCCATTTCACTCCCGAGGAACCTGAGGAAGGAGAAAAGCCTGATCATAAGATCGCTCAGGGCCTGCATGAGTGGCTTCTGGATCACGGAGCTGACGAGAGCCTTGTAATGATTGGAGGAGACTCTACCAACACCAACACGGGGTGGTCTGGAGGCGCCATAGTCCTATTGGAGAAGATGCTGGGTCGCAAGTGCCACTGGATGATCTGTCAGCTCCATGTGAAGGAGCTCCCTCTGAGGCACTTAATCATCAAGCTGGACGGCCCTGTAACTCCCCGGTCAGGCTTCAGTGGGCCTATTGGAAAACTTCTTGAGAAAGTGAATGAACTTGAGGTCAACTTCAACTTAAAACCAGTGGAAGGAACTGAAGATATCATAGAGCTGCCAGTAGAGATAGTCAAATCTCTCTCCACAGACCAGCACAACTGCTATCTTCTGATCAAAGCCATCAAGTCTGGAAGTCTCAGTCCACAGTTGGCTGGTCTCAAGTGCGGACCTCTGAACCAATCCAGGTGGCTCACTACTGCACAGGCCATCTTGCTGTTGTGGATGAGGGAGCACGGACTGAAGGGGGAGGTGTTGAGGAGGCTCGAGGTCCTCGTGAAGTTCTGCCTTCTACTTCAAAATGTACTACGACATCAAAGTGAAGCATCACCTCAAATTTGGTCCTGCACACGTTTTTTCAAGCCTGAGGCTGCTGAGGAACCAGACTACCGAGGTCAGGAACATCATCTCTGCTGCAGTGATAAGAGGAGCTTACCACGCACATCCTGAGAACATCCTTGCTTCATTCCTGTGCAGTGAGGATGAGCATCAGAGAGCTTTTGCTGTGAGCCAGATAGAGAAGATCAGAGAAGGAAGAGACTTTGGTGATACGACAGTGAGGCCCCATAAAAATCCCAAAGTCAATCTGCAAGCCACTTCACCCGACGATCTCATCAAGTGGGAATCAGAGAATATTTACGAGCTTATTTTCACCTGCAAGATGACCTTGACTGAGCTCGAGGATCTTAGGAAAACTCCACTCAAAGTGGACGCTTTCTCTGTTCATACTCAGTCCTGCGAGAGAGCTGTACAGGAAGTCTCAACTGCTTCCCAAGCTGTGTACGGTCACGAGAGGAGAGATGGGTGGCTGAGAGCCAGGATAGACCATCGAGAAATGCTCCCAGTGTTCAGATCGAAGCAGGACATACTTAAGAGCTTTTCAGGTTCGAGTGGCTGATCAAGAGACTGAAGCCATCGTTAATGCTCATAAGAGCTGAAAGTCCTCATAAGATCATAATATAAGATCTTATGAAGCCACGCTTTTCAGGGATCCAGGAAGAACAGGCGTGTAAACAAACCTACACGTGGAGGTGGCAAGTCTCCCGCTACTCGATTAGAGTAGAGCTGGTGAGCCGCGCCTATTCTTTGAAGAAAAACTTAAAATTCTTAAGCTTTAACGTGAAATCTAAGCATTTTTTCAGCACCCAGAGGTGTTGAAACACGCAAGAAAGCAAGGATGAGGTCAGAAAAGCAGCTTTTAGAGTAAATTATATGCAGAACAGCAGCGCGCTTTGGTTTGGGTGCCCTGAGGCTGCGTTAGGCAGCCTTCAAATCAGAAAATCGCGATTTTGACCATGAAAATGAGATTTTTCAGAAAAGTTGCAAATAATAAACCCATCTTAGAATTAATTTTTACATAGGAATACATATTAGCCACTTTGTTTTTCCAAAATTTCAACCCTGAACCCAGAGTATGATATGCCCTACTTCCCATCCCCTTCCTCCCCCGCCCTCTTCGCGGGGGATAGAGGATAGAGCTGGTGTATAAATAAAAGAGGGTGTATACTATATATATATATATATAAAAATAGGCTATGCATGCTTCCTTATACATAATTGTCACCGGTCGCCACCGATATATATATATATATATATAGTGTGTGTGTGTACATATATATATACACATTCAACTGCAAAGAACACGCAGTATAAATAACGTAAAGAACGACGCTTGTATAGGAGATATTCCGCGCAAGACGAGAGAGAGAGAACGAAACAAATGAAAAAATGAGGTAACCACCCGGGAATCGAACCCGGGATCTTCCGATTGCCGGTCAGATGCGATACCATTACACCATGGGCCTCACTCTTCCAAATGCCGTAATTCTTCTACATACTCGCACAAACCAATGCCCCAAGGGGGCACCTCCCGCATGCCGTAACATTATATACATTCAACTGCAAAGAACACGCAGTATAAATAACGTAAAGAACGACGCTTGTATAGGAGATATTCCGCGCAAGACGAGAGAGAGAGAACGAAACAAATGAAAAAATGAGGTAACCACCCGGGAATCGAACCCGGGATCTTCCGATTGCCGGTCAGATGCGATACCATTACACCATGGGCCTCACTCTTCCAAATGCCGTAATTCTTCTACATATTCGCAGAAACCAATGCCCCAAGGGGGCACCTCCCGCATGCCGTAACATTATATACATTCAACTGCAAAGAACACGCAGTATAAATAACGTAAAGAACGACGCTTGTATAGGAGATATTCCGCGCAAGACGAGAGAGAGAGAACGAAACAAATGAATTACCTCATTTTTTTCATTTGTTTCGTTCTCTCTCTCTCGTCTTGCGCGGAATATCTCCTATACAGGCGTCGTTCTTTACGTTATTTATACTGCGTGTTCTTTGCAGTTGAATGTATATAATGTTACGGCATGCGGGAGGTGCCCCCTTGGGGCATTGGTTTCTGCGAGTATGTAGAAGAATTACGGCATTTGGAAGAGTGAGGCCCATGGCGTAATGGTATCGCATCTGTTCTCTCTCTCTCGTCTTGCGTGGAATATCTCCTATACAAGCGTCGTTCTTTGCGTTATATATATATATATATATGCGTGTGAGTGTGTGTGGGTGTGTGTCAGGATGTTACCGTTCATTCTATACGACAGCTGTAAAAGTTGAGTGCACGGCTGGTTTAAAATTATTGTAAAACTTTTACGTGGTCTGCAAAGAAACGAATGGTTGTTTCACGACAATGATTTCACAGACTAGACAACCAAAGATAGAAAATTTATTGTCCGTAAAAACATTTCGAAAATCGTGTTAATTTTGTGGAAAAATGTTGAAGGCTTTGTAGAATTTAGCTATAGCGCCATTTATGGCTATGCACTTCGAGTTGTCGATCTAAAATTGGTGTACATTTATCTATTTAAGTATTTGCCTATATACCGGGTGATTACAAATGATTTTCCAGATTTTAAACATGTATTATGAAAATCTAACAAAGCTACAGCGAAAAGCATAGGCTATTGAAGTTCAATATGCGCTCCTTTTGTGGCTCCTTTTGAGGTTACAACATTCCTGAATGAGCAATTGCCTGATCGTTGGATCGGGTGCGGGGGGCTCCATTCCTTGGACTGCTCGTTCGCCTGATCTAACCTTGACTTCTTCCTCTGCCTCTGGAGCTATGTCAAAAATTAAAAAATAAAGCTTTTGTTCCACTAATGACAACTTTGGAACATATGAAGGAAAGGATACGTGAGGCTGTCAGAACAGTTGAGTATGATATGCTACAAAATGTATGGAGAGAAACAGAATACCGCTTTGATGTCTGCAGAGCCACAAAAGGAGCTCATATTGAACTTCAAAAGCTTGTAAATAAAACCCTTTGGGTTCTTCTTTATTTGTATATCTAGCTTTTCGCTGTAGTTTCGTTATTTTTTCCATAATAAATGTTTAAAATCGGGAAGATCATTCGTAATCACCCGGTATATATATATATATATCTGCTTATCTATCTACGTATGCATTATTTTTCGATTTATCTATCTATCGACTGAGATAAACTATTTAAGACCAAATTTAGTTCATATTGCTTCGTTAATCTTTTTTATCTTTGATCTTACAGGAATAAAATTTCATTAATACAATAGTTTTAATTATTTTAAAAATTGTATCAGTAAGTTAGGCCATATATATATATATATATATATATATATATATATATATATATATATATATATATATATATACACACACAGAGGGTTAACAAAAGTAAATAAACACCGTCGTTTTTTTCCATAGCTTTTTATTTGATAATAAAGTCAATAAATAATAAACAGATTTATTGAATCAATATATTTAGGATCGTGTTGCTTTTCCCTTTCCATTGTGTAAAGCTGACACACGTTCTGGCACTTTATTGATGAGCTTTGCCATTTGTTCTTGAGGACAATCATCGTGGTGTCTATTTACTTTTGTAAAGTATATATATATATATATATATATATATATATATATATATATATATATATATATATATATATGTGGGAATGAACTCAGAATGGTTCCCTGAGTTTTTTATGATACACACAGACCATGCATGGAACAAGGAACTCTTCTGGGATAATTAAATCCACTATAGCCCCACGTCGGGCTAGCGTCATGAAAAAGAAAAACTATGGCAGTTGTCATTTACCATTACTTATTCGGACTATAGTGGATTTAATTATCCCAGAAGAGTTCCTTGTTCCATGCACGGTCTGTGTGTATCATATATATATATATATATATATATATATATATATATATATATATATATATATATATATATATATATAATTGTTTCATAAAAAATACAATCAATAAAATCTGCGCATTTATTGATTGTCCCTTGTATATTACTGACCATAAGTGTGAGTATAGACAGCAAAACAATTAAAAACAAAGATCATACATAAATTTGATTACAGAGTACGAGACAGAGTACGAACAAATTGTAGCAAATAACTAATAATTTACAAAGACAGGCCAATATTCA
This sequence comes from Bathynomus jamesi, assembly GCA_023014485.1. Lineage (NCBI taxonomy): Eukaryota > Metazoa > Arthropoda > Malacostraca > Isopoda > Cirolanidae > Bathynomus > Bathynomus jamesi. Next base: position 389,877 of record JAJOZX010003593.1, on the reverse strand, counting down.
ATAATATAATTAGTGTGAACTCCTCGAACAAGGATGATGGCCTCGCATCTCGAAGGCATCGCATCAAACCCAAACTTGTATGTAGCCATTCCGTATGAATTGTTTGCCATTTCGAATGAATAATACGCCAAAGAGATCCTATAAGCCTCTTCTCTTCACTTCTGAGATATCATATTTAGTTGTTTACCCAAATACACTTAATGGAGGTTTCGATCAGAACTTTGTGTCGGCAACTTCAATATCTCGATTCTCCCAATCTGCTTCTGACTGTCCACGTAAGCCTCATTGAGTACTGCAGCATGTTTTGGGTCTTTATCTTGCTGGAAGCAAAGATAAAGGTATTGGTAATGCGTCGTATTCATATTTCCATCGATTTTGACGAGATCATCCACTCCAGCTGAACTGAAGCAACTCTGTAATAGAACTACCACCGTATTTCACAGTCTTACTGATACAGGTTGAAACTATCCATGGTTACTCCGTCTCATGACCAGAGGCGTACCGAAGTGGAGGGCGACAGGGGCGATCACCCCCCCCTTGAGCTAATAAATTATTATTTTGATTATTTTTACATATTTAATTTACATATTCAATTAAATATTTTACATATTCAATTTCATTATTATTTTTATTAGATTATTATTAATTATTATTTTGATTATTTTTACGTATTTAATTTACATATTCAGTTAAATATTTTACATATTTAATTAAATGCGCCAATCGAAAAATGTTAGCTAGCTTTCTAGCGATTATGTGTTTCATGAGTATTGCGTCATTTTTCATGGCACCTGGCAACCGCAGTTTATCGATTTTTGTTTACATTCATTTAAATACTGTATTTAGTTTGTGAACTTTCTAAATTTTGATAATTTTAAGTATTGATTAAAACTTTGTGTGTGTGTGTGTGTGTGTGTGTGTGTGAAGGCCGCTTGGTCTCAAACATGTAACTAATAAATTAAATGAAACATTAAGTATGTTATTTTTAAAATTTGATATTCAGTTTTTTACACATTTTTAAATTTAGTTTCAAATTTTTCATTTAATTTACAATTTTTCACATTGTATTGCACACACAAAATTCTGTGTGGATTTTGTTTGGATTTTTTTATTTCATTATAATGGACTTTAATGTTATGGTTAGTAAGAATTCCTATTTCTATTTGTAACTTTATAGAGTACTATTTGCGGGTGTCACAGGACTAAAGATAATGGATCTTTATAAATTTTTCAAAAGAAAAATGTCCAAACTGACAGTGGTTCTACAGAGCATGATGATCAAAGTACTGTTAATCCCAGTAAAATTGCTAGGTTACAACAGGATGAGAATGAAAGTGAAAAAATTTCGGCGCCTTCGGCGCTAGCTCTTGCCTCCTCTACTTCTAAAAATCTAAAATGGCTTAGGATCCCGAAAACTCTTAATCCAGCCCTGAGAATAATTTTCTTTTATACAGAAATGCTTAATCTCGGAATTAGCATTTTTTTTTATTCTTATGTTAATGCAAATCTGAGCATCCTAATTGCGGTTTGCATTGAATATTATGTTACTAATCAGATTTTTATCATAATTTATATATTTTTTATATAATTTTTATATTTTTATTGATAATGTGTCTTAGCAGTAGCTAGTTAATCATCTCTAACTGAACGATAAGCTCATCATGAACGTACATAAAAATTATTTATCTCTATTTCAATTATACTTCTACGATTAGTTCCAAGTTGGCCCTCCCCCCCTTGGCAAATTTCTGGGTACGCCCCTGCTCATGACTCTACACCTTCTATTTCTTAAAAGTTAAATTTTGGTTTCATCTAATCACTGAACATTCTTCCAATCATCATTGCACTTTTGCTGTTTTTTTGCAAACTGAAGCGTTTTTCTCATTCACATCACTAATGTTCGGCTTTCTGACAGCCTAGTAGTATAGCCGCAAAAGGGGAGAGTGCAAGAATGTTGCAAGTGATTACGTAATGTTGCAAAGGGGGTGGGGGTTGTTGCAAATGGGGGTGTTGCAAAAAAAAATTAAAAAAAGAAAAAAGGAAAAAAAAAAAAAAAGAGTACTGGCCTTTGTTGCCAACCGGGGTTGCAAGGGGCATGCAACTTGGAGGCGGAGTTCTCCCCCAAGCTATTCCCCCCAAAGGGCCAGAAAGGAGAGAAAGGAGGAGAGGTGTTCACCTGGCAGGAGCCAAGTGCATATTAAGACTTCAGCCGAGTAAGCGTTGTTTTATAGGCTCCTAATCAGCCAGTTGGCTGAATCAGTCAGTTAGCTGAGCCAAGGGGGGAGGGGTACACCTGAAGGAGAGAGAGAGAGAGAGAGAGAGAGAGAGAGAGAGAGACGAGAGAGAGAGAGAGAGAGAGAGAGAGAGTAGTTGCCTTTGATTGCAAGGCATGCAACTTGGAGGCGGAGTTCTCCCCCAAGTTATTTTCGTTTACCTAACCTAAGAGGCCTCTAAGGGGTTTTCCCAAAGGGCCAGAAAGAGAAGGACCAGAGGTCCTTGCTCGGCTGGGAGCCGAGCTTGAATGACTCCGTCAGTCGTCTCTCGGTCTTTTATAAACCTCTATTCTGGCTGAGTTGCCAGATAGCGCCATGTATTCAGTTGCTGAGTTGCCAGATCACGCCGTGTATTCAGTTGCTGAGTTGCCAGATCGCACCATGTATGCAGTGTTGAGTTGCCAGATCATGCCATGTATTCGGGTGCTGAGTTGCCAGATCGCACCATGTATTCCAGATAGCGCCATGTATTCCAGATAACAAAAACCATATATTAATCATCCATTTAAATAGTGTACCACAATATATATGACGGTAGATGAATCCAATTAAATTCTGTTTATTAAATAAATAATTTTTACACACTTAATTTTTATAGATATATAGATGTATATAGTGTTTTACAATAGATGTATATAGTGTTTAACGATTAGAAACAAATATAACATTAACTTGAACTTCATTAAACTTGAAGTTAAACTTTTCGGAGACGAAACAAATAACGTAGTTAGCCTACACATAATTCAACCAACCATAGAAAACAGAACTATAGAAAAACAAAGGTTTTTATGGATAACTAGTTTATCTTGACATAAGTTTACTATAATTATATATATACAGTCTTTTAAACATCTTGTGATATGTATATGTATATATATATATATATATATATATATATATAATTAATTTTTTCTATTTAAAACAAGTTTGAATGTATTTACTTTGCAAACAACATGAGCAAAATTAAACGATAAATATTTTATAATTTTTTAAGATAGATAAATAGATATATATAGTGTTTCACTATAGATGTATGATGTATATAGTGTTTAACGATTAGAAACAAATATAACATTAACTTGAACTTCATTAAACTTGAAGTTAAACTTTTCGGAGACGAAACAAATAACGTAGTTAGCCTACACATAATTCAACCAACCATAGAAAACAGAATTATAGAAAAACAATTAGGTTTTTATGGGTAACTAGTTTATCTTGACGTAAGTTTACTATAATTATATATATACACATTCTTTAAACATCTTATGATAGGTATATGAAAATATAATATATATATTTATTTTTTCATATTATAACATTTAATTTTATTTTAGTGTTTATTTATGCAGTGTTTAGTTAGCCTCTTCATTTAAACTATAACATTTATAGTGCTGCAGTTAAACCACCCTTAAAATGGCAGAGTTTGTTTCTAGTGAGAAAGGAAAACCAATGCTCTTAGTGAATGGGTTTTTATATGTAAGAGACCTAACCTAACCTAACCTAACCTAACCTAACTATAATTTGCAACTATAGTTTACCTTGGTTTTCATATGCTTCTATCCTGTTTTATTAATAAAGATTTTGATCGCACCATGTATTCCAGATAGCGCCATGTATTCCAGATAAGAAAAAACATATATTTTGCTCTTTTAAAAATATAATTAGGATATAATTTCTTTATTATAAAATAAGTTAACAATTGAAATTATGTTAACACAAGAATTTTTGAAAACAATACTAATAACTTGTAAGTAAAAATAAAAATATAATATAAGGGACTACCATAGAAATGTAAGTGTCTATAATTTATTCACAAGAAACACGATTTTATATATATGTTACTCGTCCGGTCCCGTTATAGCGGATTGGTACACATCATAGCTCCACCCAGCTACATCGGCAGCCAATCACTACGAACATCTGGTCTTTTGGGGCGGAGCTTGGCGATTGTGCATATAAAAGGGGATATTTTTCAGTTGGGAGTAACAGTAGCTATTTTCGCGTCAGTGAATAATCATTCCCTCCACCATGGACCTGTACGTCTCCCCAGATTTGTATGAAGAAAGTGATACTGCAGCATTAACGGCAATTAGTCTTTTTAATGCGATTGACCGTGATGAATTATTCCCAACGCAAACCGTAGAAGATATTTGCAGTGACGCTCCTTACAATCCGACGCAAGGGACTACCATAGAAATGTAAGTGTCTATAATTCGATTTATATATATGGAGAGTTGTAGTATCTCGTCAAATAGATACTCGGCCAAAAATTTTTATGGCAATCAATGTTATTTGGTTTTACTTCTTATCCCCATTATGCTAAAATCGAAATTTTTTATGGCAATCAATGTTATTCCTCTTAAATGAACCAAAGATAACTTCACATAATGGGGATCTGTCTGTATACTCTGTATATGTTTTAAAAGAATGAACATTATTCCTTTAAGGTCCGATGAGGATTTGACACGTGTTATACAATCTTTTGAAGAATCTCGTGTCATGAATACGGAGGATATACTGACAGTCAGCAATGTCACACATCCTCCACCATGGACCTGTACGTCTCCCCAGTTTGTATGAAGAAAGTGATACTGCAGCATTAACGGCAATTAGTCTTTTTAACGCAATTGACCGTGATGAATTATTCCCAACGCAAACCGTTGAAGATATTTGCAGTGACGCTCCTTACAATCCGACGCAAGGGACTACCATAGAAATGTAAGTGTCTATAATTCGATTTTATATATATATGGATGGGTTGTTGTATCTCGTCAAATAGATACTCGCCAAAAATTTTTTATGTCAATCAATGTTATTTGGTTTTACCTCTTATCCCCATTATGCTAAAATCGAAATTTTTTATGGCAATCAATGTTATTCCTCTTAAATGAACCAAAGATATCTTCACATAATGGGGATCTGTCTGTATACTCTGTATATGTTTTAAAAGAATGAACATTATTCCTTTAAGGTCCGATGAGGATTTGACACGTGTTATACAATCTTTTGAAGAATCTCGTGTCATGAATACGGAGGATATACTGATCAGTCAGCAATGTCACACGAAATAATGTAAGTGTTTTTCGATCTTTTTGGGTAAGAAGACACATATATTTTCATAAATTTATTAAATGAAGAAATCAGTACAATAACCAACTACAGAATATATCGTTACAAATATACGAACAAAAACATTATACTATACAACGAGTACGTACAATTGGAAACGGATTTTTATCTGTCTGCATACCATTTCATCGTTTCGGCGAGTGTGACACGGGTCAAATAAATTTAAAAAATTTATAAATTCTTTATCACATGACATATGCGTGAGAAATGAGACGCAGTACATTCCGCAAACATTACTAAAATATCCTTGTAACGAAAGGGTTCCATACAACTTCGGGAATATGTAACTGAGCGAGAAATTTTACAATAATAGGGTCACTCCAGGGTTGAGTACCGAGTGAATCAAAATAGTACAGGCGCTGTCTATTTTTAAAATAGACAGCGATCCAGTGAATCCCTTCATTACCGATGACATCTGTGTTCACAATAAGACTACCGCATTCTCGCGTACTTGGCAAACTCAATGTTTCATTCTTCGCAAACACGCCGATAAATTTGGAACGTGTGACTCGTTCCATTACTTTCTGAAGTGTATTAGCATCCATTTTAAAAGTCAGTGATAACGCTCCTAAATCTATCTACTTCTATTAGGGCTTGCGATTCGAGATATACTAGTACACTAATAGGAGCGTCTATAGGCTTGGCGAATTCCAGCCGCACTGAGATGTTTCCGCTCTGCTGTGGGGTTAAATGGGTATTTACGCTAGCAGATAAGTCAGGTGTAATGTCAAACGGATAAAGGTTAAATTGATCAATGAATTCTTCCTGCGTTACCCCATTACCAAGCTCATCACAACACCTGCAATATGGGTCAGATTACTATAGGCTCTGGCACAAAGAGGTAACACAGCGTCTGATGAATAGTCCGTACCCATTGTTCCACCCAAAGCAGTGCCATTAACGTATAGAGTTATATTTTTAAGTCCGAAATTCTCGAATTTAAAGGCACTCTTTTTATATTTTCCATTCACCGAAGCATGGTCCTGCATGCCGATTAATATCCTTTTAGGAAGATTTCCCAGGGCAATGTTTTCTATCTGCTTCGATGCCAACCCTGCAGGAACCGTATATAGTTTGATTTGCACTCTGTTAATAGGATATTTCACTGTAGCGTTTAGTAAATTTTCTCAATTTCTAGTTGTTTTGGTGAACTTAATTTCACTCGCCGTACGCGGAGGTATGTGTCCATAATGTGAACCACAACGGGCTTTGCACCCTCTCTTGATCAGCATCCAGATTTAAGCAGATCTCAGGACTCGTGCGGGTGAGCTTTATTTTCATATCCACCCCGTTGACAAGCAACTTCTCCTGGAAAGTGAAATCTGTGTGCAACCGTCCAAAACACTCGTATATTTTCTTTTTGAATTTTTAAATTTGTCCTTTATACTATTTTCATCTTTAGTTTGATAATATCCCTCGGCACTTAAAAAGGTAGCCTTCGCTTCTTTGGAAAAGTTGAGGACATTTTCCAGATAGGCTCGTAGATGATAGTACCCGTGCCTGCCGATATGTTGGTCTGATTTAAATATACGTCACACTGGTTGAATATGGAGTGCAGAAAGTTTGTTTCAGGGTATACAGCATATTTGTCATCGCAGACCGTTCCATCAGAATGGGCTATACGTAGCTTAGCGTACATGTGCACACAGCTTGGATCAAAAAAGTAAGGGCCTGAGCTGGGTATCACGAATTCTATAGGTGCACTCGGGGAACTAATTGTGTTTAAAGGGTTATTGTAATAAAGTCACTGTGCTCAATAGAAACTTGGGTTGGAGGTAGCTCAAAAAGGGACAGCTCCGATTTACAGCATTGTGAACTACATGGGTGGATGAAGCGTGCCATGGCGAAATAGTGACTCCTCTCTCGACAAGTGGTAAACAACTATGATTCATGAGATCAATGTCCTTAGCTTATATCAGTCAAAAAAGTGGTCAACCATAGGTTTCATTCGCTTACAGCACTTCTTTTTTGATAGCCTTTTACGTTTAATACCACGTGACCCCTTCTTCTTCGGGCAGCCCTCTTCTTCCCGCCACCACGCATTTTTCTCTTTGCATCTTTGATGATTTCGTCCCGTGTACGCTTTAAATGTTTTTTTAGAGCTCTTTAGGTTTAGCCCCGGCCAATATGTCTTCTGCAGTGTTAATACCTGATTGTAGCGCTTTCCTTCCAAGGTATCTGGCACCCCTCTTCAGCAAAGGAACAGCCGTACGTAGTATGGATGAAAAAATGGACCCAAGTCCACTACCGCGCTGGTATCGCACCCCTCGATAGACGGTGAAAGGCTTTCTATCCATTATAACTCAGTGCGTCGAAAGTGTAGCTTCACTGTTAAGCTCCCGTTACCGAATGGGAAGTTTTCACCCTCAATCGTTCTTATATATATTGAGATATTGGTTATTAAATTAGTTGCGACATTCACATAATGGGGTCTGTCATATGTAATACTCAAACTCCTTCCTCTATGGTTGGGGATGTGAGCAATGCGCAGCAGGCGTGCCTGGGTATCCCCAACAAACTGGTGCTCCACTATATTACTGTAAATATAGCACATGTCTGGGGACCTTTCAGCCAATTTCTCCATCTTCAATTGATACATTAATCTGGACAAGTCATGCTGTGTCTCGTGAAATGTGTCTCTTTGGAAGGCTGCGCTATATCGGCCATTGGCTAGAATTTGGAACTTTCTATGGTCTTTAATACGTCTGTTAGTCTTTGATTTTAGGATTAGTGTATGTGCAGGGTTGTTTACGATTTCGTATACTAAATCATTCGTAAGGTTTGAGTTTCTTAAACTTACGTTTAAGCCTCTCACAACATCCTCGGCCGAACCATATTGACCCGGTCCTAGTCTTACTTCTGTACTGTAATACCGTGCAATCTTAGTCCGAGCGATACGCATAGTTTCATCCATAGCTACCCCAGCTTTTTCACACTCGTCAATGTCTCTAAGAATCGTAAAAACGGTTTCTTTATGTTCAATATTTAAAAAGATGGTGTCCAGCTGAATTTCGCATATCCCCACCTCATACGAATCACGACCCAATTCAATGTGCTTGTGGAGCTCTGTTACAAAGTTGGCTAGTGTGTTGTTAGGGTGTACAGACAGGGACGAGGAGGACGGGAGTGTGACGTAGAAATGGTTAGGAGCCATGTTGCATACTATTTAAGCTTCATTATTGCATCAGCTTTTATATAGGTGTTGAAGCTTTCTGGGTACCCTAGCCATTTCACCAGGTACATTTTTCTCTTTCCTGAACCTTTGCTTCCTAAAATTTTCTCAATTTTAAACACATTTTTTCTAAATTAAACGCAACTTTCTGCAATTCCTCGCGGTAAAAACCTCCTGAGATTTCTTCCCCATTCAAATCTTCAATGTAATACATCATTATCTCACCTTTAGGTCTCATAGCCCTAACTTTAAAAATCTCGCGTGTCCATCCTTGCTCAAAACCCTTTGCGAATTTATTCCCCGAACGCGACAGCCTTACATAATCATTGATTTTGAAGCGCGCAGAGTGTGGTGGTGGTGGTGATCCATCTCTCTCGGGAGCGTACCTCTTTCTAAAACTTCGTTAGGTGTTGTCCCAATCGTGCGATGGTGTGAGCGGTTGTAGGATGATGCCAATGATTCCAGAATGTCTAGAAATCTGTATGTGTTTTTATGTGTAAAATAACGGTGCATGCGTTCCTTTATGGTGCGCTGAACTCTTTCAGCTAAAGAAGCCTTATGTATAGAATTGGTTGTGTAATAGCTGATATTAAACTCTGTCAACATGTTCTGAAAAGCACGGCCTATAAATTCCTTCCCCATATCCGTACAAAAATAGCCAGGAACCCTGTTTTCTTTTAACATTAGCGTTTTGGTGGCTTTAGCAACTGTTTCAGGTGATTTATTTTTCAGAGGAACTAGCCACAGATATCTAGAGAATACGTCTATTATGAATAGAATGTAGCGGTAACCATCGTTATACACAGAATATCTTTGCATGTCTGTTAAATCTGCTTGCCAAATAGAATCAATCGAGGAAGCCGTTGTCTTGGCTGTTTTAAACCTTTTTCTCACAGGCTTATGAAGCGTATAAGCGTCCTGCTCCCTCAAAAATCTTTCAACATCTTTTTTTCCTACTCCGTAAACACTTCTGTACAGTCTATCTACGCCGCCGTAAGAGGATGGGTTAGAAATGTCATAATAGCGTTTAGTTAATACGTTAGCCATTTGCGTATTTTAGAGGCACGTGGGTAGGGTTGGTTTAACCTCTTCTTGCTCCTCTTCAAAGGTGTTACCGCCGGGGGTGACGGCGCCTTCAATTGTGTCACACGTTGCATGTTCCAAGTCTTTTAACCTGTTCAGATTTCCTATCAACGTTTTAGGGACATTTATTTGTTGTAGTCTTGCTTTAATATGCTTCCATCCTGATGGTGATGGCCTATCCCACTTTCTCACCAGATCATGGACAATGTCTACGATATTCGATCCCTGTACCTTTGATCCTTCCACAATGATCTCGCCTGTATCGGTCCATTGTATGGCTGGATCCTCATTCAATAGATTATAAAGACTTAAGCCTTTACTCATCAATGTATGTGGGAGGGTGCTTTTTAATACATGTTCGATATGTTGTGTGGCTAATCTTTTTGGTTGGTCAGCTGTATCGTCGGGCTCAGATCCTATGTCGCCATGTCCATCGTCCCCCGTGCTGTGCCTAATAACCACAGGAATCTCTGTAGGGCTCTTATAATTTTCGTACTCGTGAAGAAATTTCTGCAGAGCTTCTTGGTATAAGATTCTTTTCTCATCAGGTGTTTTTTCACTGTTTAATAGGGCTAGCAATTCGCTTTCCATTCTTTTAAGTCTGCTTTTACGGGGATCTAGATCCGTGTCTGGATTCCTTTGCAGTGAAGCGTACACCTCGTGGGGAATCACTACCACTTTCTTCATTATATTAATCTAGTCAGTAAAGGACCCAAAACTGAAAATAAGATGGGGAGAAATGACCCTCCTGTTTGTACAATAATTCGTTTTTTCTTCGCTACAGTTTGACTTTTACGAGCGAGTGCACGTATTATGTTCTTGTAGCGGCGTAGGCGAGCCTTCTGATGGGTTTTCATTGATACATTGCAATTTATAACGTTAAGACAGATTTCACAGATGCATTTTAAAAAGTCGGCGTCGATATTTTTAATAAACATCTGCTGCATTGCCCGGGGCAGTCGATGATAGATTTTTATTAATTCACGGTATTTCTTTAGTCTCTTTGTCATTCTGGAATATACACCGTTTCAGGCTCGTTTGGAAATATATTCGTTCGCAGAAGCACTCTAAACGTGTTTCGCGGATGAAGGTCGCAAAGCAAATATCCGTAACGCGTGCTTGTAGCTTCTTTATAAACTTCCAAAAACTCCTTACGCTGATTCGGGAACATTTGATTGGCTAATACCCCAATTTGTGATACATCTCTACGTTGCGCGAATAAGACTAGATATTGCGTATTTAACGACACATCGCGCATGTATCTATTTTTGAAAAATAGATTCTGATTGATGAAGAACACGCTTATGTTAAGATGGTGGGAGAATACTGTAAATGTCTCGGCAAACGTTTTATCCATCTCCAACATGAGATCGTCAATTACAATGATTGTATGTTCATTTCCCTTTAACGAATTAACGTCATATACGCCTTTGTGGAACAAAATATCATCTTGGTACTCGTTGAACACTGATTGATACGTCGAATAGCACCATATAACTTTATGCACAAATTTCGAGAACATCTCTCCCTTTTCTTTAATGATTTTAAGCATAAACACAGTTTTACCACATCCTGTAGGTCCAGATATAATACATGTGGATGGGCTCGTGAATCTGAATTTTTCTACAGAGTCCATTTCTAACACGTCACACTCCTAAGTGGGTCATTTACAAAATATTACAAATTTTGAGTGCTGTTCCTTATATTTTGCTTTCTTCTCCCACAGAACCGTGAATGACGATGAGGTAGAGCATCCCATCATTGACATTACGGATGACCTCGACGACAGTGTAGTTGTGATCTCCTCCCCTGCCAACGAACCCTCACCAGCGATACCGGTAGCACGTCCAAAGCGGAGGTATGAGAACCCCACGTCAGGTATAAAGCGCCGAAATACGCGCCTGTTGCAGCGGTAATAGATCCCCAACCCTCAACCTCTTACGCAACAACCCCCCAGCAGCACCTCCCGCTAATATATCCCCTTATTCATCCGCCGCCCCCCGTTCTGTTAAGTCTACAATAATAGATCCCCAACCATCAACCTCCTACGCAACAGGCCCCCCAGCAGCACCTTCCGCTAATATATCCCCTAATTCATCCGCCGCCCCCGTTCTGTTGAGGATGATAACGCTCGAATTGGTGCGATCCGCAGCCCCCACCCCAGCCTTGACTAGAAATCGGTATAGAGTCAGGGTCGACCCTAGAGCCATGTATAGCAATGGAATTGAGCGCGGGCTACGCCGGGTTGTACAGTATTGTAGAGTTTGCTCTTCAGAATCGCGACGAGCGTGAAGTCAGGACGAGTCTGTCCTTTGGATTCGGGTCAGATGACGGTGATGTAGACGATTATTGGGTGATAGTGCCATTTAGACGTTTGGCGGCTGAAGATGTAGAATATATATTAGGACGTATAATGCAAGCCGCCCAAAGTAGTATAGCCTTCAATATGGACAACTTCACGGTAAATATTGACCGTGTATTCCGTGTTGCGGGTCATAGTGCCATACCGTATACTCTTAACTTCAATTCTCCGACTATTTACCGAAAGCATATAAACGTCGATCGTGGTTGCGGCTTTATAGCAGTACTCTTAGCACGTATGTTTACTGTACAAAATACACGGACTCAAAAAATTTGGTGCCTACGGTCGTGGAGCGTGCCCGTAAACTAGCTGTAGACTGTGAACTTGAATTTGACTGTAATATGGGTCCTGAAGAGCTGAGAAGGGTAGAACAGGAAATGAATGTCCGCATAGTTGTATTTGGGTTGGATGATCGTCGTAGGACTGTGTATGTTTTTAAAAGCTGTGTGAGAGATCGTACAAGACCCCTACTTATTTTAGGATTGTCAGGGACAACGTATCTCCCCATCCGTAATATAAGGTGGCTTTACGCGAGTTATGACAAAAGTCGAAAATATGGGAGACATCATGATTTGTGTAAGGGGTGCCTCGAGTTTGCGGATGATATAGTGAGACATTGTAAAGAATGTCACATGGTATGTGAGCAGTGTAAAAGCACCAAATGTGAAAGCCGTGTAGTTGAAGCTGAGAAGAGAGACTGTGATGTGTGTAGACGCACATTTTTCAATAATAGCTGTTTTGATTTCCATAAATCAATTGGCACGTGCAGGAAATGAGAATCTGTGAATGTGGTATGTTTCACACAATGGATAATTGGGGAAATTTAAGCACAAGTGTGACGTAATTCACTGTCCTACATGCCAGGAGGAATATAAGGCGGATGGAGTAAAGCATGTATGTTATATGAAAGATGCTAAGCCTAAAAATAACCCTTGTATAACTGTATACTACGATATAGAAACATATACGAACGCTGAAACCAAAGAGGTAATTCCACATTTACTTGTGAGCCAGACCATCTGTGATGAGTGTATGGGTATCGAATGTGACGAGTGCCCCAAATGGGTAAAAACGGACAAACGTTTTTAAAACGAATGTCCGCGATAGTCCTGTGAAACTATTTGTGTCCTATATTGTCAAGTTAGCCGACAAGTTCAAAAAAATGACTGTGTATATTCTCGCCCATAACGGGGCAAAGTTTGACACGCAGTTCCTTTATAAGGAGTTGCTTGAACACGAATCCTCTGAGATATTTACAGGTGATCCATTGAAAAGAGGCAACAAATTAATACAGATGCAGATAAGAGGCAATGTACAATTTAAAGATACTTTATTATTCACACCTTGTAAATTAGCAAAGCTACCCAAGGTGATGGGAGTAGCAGCTGAAGTTTCCAAAGGATACTTCCCTTACACTTTCCTCACCAGCGAGACTTTAAACTACGTAGGCCCACCACCCCCAAACATTATTTTGACTGTATGGATGAACGTGAAGACTTTGATCGATACTACACAGTTTTAATGAAAGTAACCCTTATAATATAGCTGATGAATGTGAGCGTTATTGCGTGAATGATGTGCGCGTGCTTAGAGTATGTTTCCAGGCCTTTAGAAGGATGTACATAGCCCGTTTCAAATGCGATCCACTGCAAGTCGCAACCACCATCGCATCATTATGTTTTACGGTGTTCAAGAATAACTTCATGCCTAAAGACACCTTAGCCATTATTCACCGAAACAACCCCCGCAGTTACGGACACAAGGCTATTTACTGGCTCATACACCTACAGCAACAGACAGGTGTATACATAAAGCACGCCCGCAACACGGGTGAAGTACCCATTAAGATTAATGGACGTGTTTTTTGGGTTGATGGGTTAAGTGAAAACCGTGTCACTGGTGTGAAGACTGTGTACTCCTTTAACGGTTGCTGGTGGCATGGATGCCCCCGTCCTGAGTGCGGAATCGCCGGAGATATCCACGGTAGGTCTCCTGCCGACTGTCTTGCATCGACCCGCACCCGCGATCAACTTATAGGATCACAGTTCACTCACAAAGTCTTGTGGGAGCATGAATATGATGCACGGATGGAGACAGACGAGGTGTACCGTGAGGAAATAAACACGATCAAGCGTTCAATGGTGCTGGATCCTCTCAAATGTGGTGATAGCTTGTTTGGAGGACGTACAAATCCTTTCAGACTATACTTTCCACCTACGGAGGGCGTGAAGCTCCATTACTACGATTTCTGTTCTTTATACCCATACGTGATGAAGAGCAATCCGTACCCCGTGGGCGCTCCTGAGAAACTGGTGGGACCTAGCCTACCCTCCATCAATGAATTTTCAAAAATTTGAATGATCGTTACTTTGGGCTCTCTTTCGTAGACGTACTCCCCCCACGCAATTTATGGATGCCGATCTTACCTGTCGTTATCGACGACAAGCTCATGTTTCCCCTGTGCGTGAAGTGCGCGGAAGAGGATAACGGCGATTGTAACCATATACCCCACCAGCGTAAGATCAGAGGCGTATATACAAGTCCTGAGCTGGCCCTAGCCGTACGCCATGGTTATAGAATACTGAAGATACATGAGGTGTGGAGGTTTCAGAAGCTACCCAACCTTTTCACACCATATATAAACGCCTTTTTGAAGGATAAGGTTGAGGCATCAGGGTATCCGCGAGGAGTTGATACCGAAGATGAAAAGTCTGCCTATATTCAACGTTACCGCGACCGCGAAGGTATACAACTTGATCGTGTCCAAATTGTAAAGAATCCTGGCAAGCGCTTTAGTGCAAAGTTGTGTCTAAACAGTCTATGGGGAAAATTTGCGCAGAATACCGGCAGAGGGAGCATTCATTTGGCACAAAGTTATAGCGATGTCTGGGATTATGCCAATGCTCCCGATAAAGAGGTCATGGAGATCGTGAATGTAGGTAATACTTACATAATAAAGTACAACAACACTGAATTTGCCACAGATACCTCAAGGGTTACAAACATACCTGTGGCCAGCTTCACAACAGCCTACGCCCGTATAAAACTTTGGGGTCTATTGCATTCTCTTGGGCGGAGAGTATTGTATGCCGATACAGATAGCGTGATATTCACAGAGAGGGAGGGTGAATACATGCCCGCTATTGGGGAGTTCCTCGGCGAGCTCACTGATGAGATCAAGGATGAGTATGGGGACAACGCATACGCCGACTCTTTTGTCTCAACAGGACCTAAGACTTATGGGGTACGGGTCAGGGTGGGGGAGGAAATGAAATATATCGTGAAGGCAAAGGGTATTACGCTCAACCATGCGAATCGGCGGGTTGTTAACTTTGAATCGTTGAAGGATCTAGTATGTTTGGACGATGATGAGGGCGAACAACCTCCCCAACTAATTGTAGGCACCCACAATTTTCGGGCGCAGAAGCTGGGGGGCGTGAAGGAACTTAGGGGTACGAAGGTGTGCCGTAACACCTATAGGAAACGTTACCAGTTACCTGGTACCTATGATACCGTACCCTTTGGATACCATAACGTATGATGCTTCTATTGTTAACTCACACGTATTTGTCTTGTATATAATCGTATCTATTTATTACACGTATTTGTAAATATATATATAACTTGAATATCTCGTTTATTAAATCGTATTTGTAAAGTATCTATTGATTTATTACACGTATTTGTAAATATATATATATACTTGAATATCTCGTTTATTAAATCGTATTTGTAAATATATATAACTTGAATATCTCGTTTATTAAATAAATCATGTTTCAATTAGCGTTTCACTTTCTCCTTTGTGTGTGTGTGTGTGTGCAGGTGAAAGTTCTAAGCTCCGCCCACTGTAAGACCGTGAGTCATGCTACTATCTGGGAGTCCCTGCGTGGTCAGTCGACTGCAGTAAGCCCGAGAGATCAGACGTGTATTCAGATCAGACGTGTATTCAAATGGCTACCTTTAATATTGCTTGTACAACGTTTATGAAATGGTATTCAGCAAAGTGTCAGGATGTGGTGGATACCGAAAAACTTCCTATTCCTCCCTCCTATACCTCTTTTAAAAACACATTGGATTGTGCGAAGTTCCAAGATGTACAAATACTCTACGGATGTTCTGGTGAGACCGTTGAAGGCTTTCGTTGCACAGACGATGTGCTGAAGTATACTGCAGAGCTAAACTTTATAAAGTCTCACATACACCGTGAAGTAAAAGAAACAACGCGTGCAGAAGAGAAGCAGCAGGTATGGATAATGAGTCTTGCGGATGGGTGGTGTGACAAGCGGTATTACGTCATGCTACACCATGTCGATTACTCATACCCTACGACTGAAAATGTGAATCTCGTGATCATGGACAATCTTAAGTATTTTTATCACTATATTAACGTATATCATGATGAGGTTCGTAGTGAGGTTGTGGCTAGTGCCCTGCGTGAGTTTTTAACAGACTTTAGAGACGAGTATCGTTTGATGGGCAGAAAGGAAAAATATGAGCATATGTTCCTCTCAAATAGTGCGCCGGAGTGTGAAGATGTTTAGTAAAACATAAAATGTTCCTAGTTCTTATCCTGAGGTAAAATGTCTGGTGCGTAGGCTGGTAGTGATGAAATTAATTCTTGTACCGGAAAAACAAATATGTACAACAATTCGGTACGACTCGCGGATCATACGAACAAGCCCATTCACGTATCATCGAGTCAGCCGCCCGTCGAACCGTTCCTGCCTACCTGCGTGCCTCACACGGCTCATAGTTATCTCAGAGCTTGAACCGAGTGGACGTGCGCTCCTCGAATACGATGGAACTTCCTTTGAGCAGCATTCTCAACGCCTCGTACGATGTGTCCGTGACGAAATCGTTGCCCGTGTTCAGGCGTAATTCCGGTACCATTAGCTATGTACTGGAAACGGAGTGTAGACAAACAAACAAACGGGTTTATTTAAGTGTCGAGGAGATGAATAGAATCTTCGTGATAGTTGAGAAGTGGAGTGAAGATCGTTATAAAATACCTGCTAACGTAGGTACAAGAAGAGAGCAGATTAGTGACGCACCCTCATACGCCGTTGTATGTACGTTGTGTATAAATAACGATCGGCTGTGCATTGATATACGGCTGATGTGGAAGAATGCTTCTGATAATAACGCTCTTGTTCCTACGCGAAACCGTTTCATCCTCGACAGAATGTTTGAAATCGTCGGATTCCGCAAGCTGAAACCTATATTAGACGCGCGTGTTACGGACATGCTTTATTTTGATACAGTACTTGAATACGCCTACACCGCTCTGCTCGATGGGTTTACCGAGTATAGGGCTGGTGAGAATGGTCTAGTGCTGGACGTTTATTTAAAAAGTTTAGACTCTTTGAAATACCATGAACTTTGGTACAAAGCAATTGATCGTTACAAGGCTGAGCTCACCTACACCGTTCACCCTGAAGAACTATTTCTTTATATAACGCGCAGTTGTCGTAACGATTTAGAAGATTATTTCAATTGCCGCTATGTTGAGTGAGTTCACGATTGAAAAGCTCGAGTCGGTAGAAATAAACCCTCGATTGGAAAAGCGTGCTTATAAACTTGTGTTTAATAATGTAGCTAACGATGAACTCTTTGTGCGTGCTTTTGATTGTATTCTAGACGTATTTAAAGATGACTTACCAACCGGTTGTAAAGTGGGAACAAAAAGTACTGAACGATATGAAAGCCCTTCATATCGAATACAGGTTTCCCTATACTTTAAGCGGTGAAATATTATTAAGCCGCATATACTGCGTAATGCAGAGCAATAATGATGTAATTGTAAACTCGATTAGACGAGTTTAGTATTTTGAAAAAAAAGTGAAATGTATTTATATATTTTGCTTGATATTTCTCCTGTACTGTTATGATTATATGCATATTTCTATTATTATTGAATTGTATTTATATATTTTGCGTGATATTTCCCCTGTACTGTTATGATTATATACATATTTATATTATTATTGAAATGTATTTATATATTTTGCGTGATATTTCCCCTGTACTGTTATGATTATATGCATATTTCTATTATTATTGAAATGTATATTTATTTCTATTTGAAATGATATTTATTTTATATATATCCATAATTGTGTGTATATATTTCCTGTACTGTTATGATTATATGCATATTCCTCAATTATTATTGAAATGTATATTTATTTTCTATATATTTATAATAAACAGAATGATGCAATGTTGATTTACTTAATTATATCATGTTACGGCTTCTAAACCTACTACCGGTAATCTAAACCAACTTTTAAGAAATATAATAATGTATACAATGGTATCGCTAAAAAGTGGTATCTGGCAACTCAAGCCATTTACGCCTCCTAAGCCAACTGGCTGATTAGGAGTCTATAATAGTGTATACAATGGTATCGCTAAAAAGTGGTATCTGGCAACTCAAGCCATTTACGCCTTCTAAGCCAACTGGTTGATTAGGAGTCTATAATAATGTATACAATGGTATCGATAAAAAGTGGTATCTGGCAACTCAAGCCATTTACGCCTTCTAAGCCAACTGGCTGATTAGGAGTCTATAATAATGTATACAATGGTATCGCTAAAAAGTGGTATCTGGCAACTCAAGCCATTTACGCCTTGTAAGCCAACTGGCTGATTAGGAGCCTATAATAATGTATACAATGGTATCGCTAAAAAGTGGTATCTGGCAACTCAGTCTTCGATTAGAATTAAATGAATACATGGCGCTATCTGGCAACTCAAGCCATTTACGCCTTCTAAGCCAGCTGGCTGATTAGGAGCCTATAAAACAACGCCTACTCGGCTGAAGTCTTAATATGCACTTGGCTCCTGCCAGGTGAACACCTCTCCTCCTTTCTCTCCTCCTTTCTCTCCTTTCTCTTGGGGGATAACGCCGCCTCCAAGTTTTCCTTGTTGCACCTTCAGCATCTCCCTTTGGGGAATTTTTTTCTTTTTTTTTCTTTTTTTGCAACACCCCCCCTTTGCAAGAAACCCCCACCCCATTTGCAACATTACATAATAACTTGCAACATTCTTGCACTCTCCCCTTTTGCGGCTATACTACTCAGCCTCTTTTCCTACCAGCCCTCATTTTTGAAAACCTTATAAGCAACTATAAGACAGAAACCTTTGTATAATATAACTTTCTTAATAGAAATACTAAAATTATCAACAAAACAATAGCGACAGAAAAATATAGTTCATATTTTTATTTTACATTTAAACGAATTTGATAAAAGAATTAAGGTAAGAATCAGAATTAAAAACTATATAGAAGAATCCCTCTTGAAATAAATTCCAAATAGTAAATTTTGCAATCTTAATTGTAGGAGGATAATGACAACAATAATTGTAATAATAACAGTCCTGATAATAGTAATGGTATTGGTAATAGTAATGGTAATGGTAATTTCAATAGTGATAGTAAATGTAATAGTAATAGTAATTGAATTTGTAATAGAGTAACACCATTGTATATTTATTCTAACGCCTCGGTGGTGTAGTGGTTAGTGTCGCTGACTACAAATCGAGATCGAGACCCAGTGACGACAGCCGGCGCGCAGCAAAACCCAGCTGTCTATCCTTTCACACAATAAAGAAAGTGGTTGATAGATAAATGGGTACCTTGGGTGGCCTAGTGGTTAAGAGGTTGGGCTGCTAGTGGGTCGTGGTTCGGATTCCACGTTAAAATGTAGTTCTAAGGTGGAGTGAAAAGTTTGACCTTCGTCAGAATGAACAATTCGGGCGGAACAAAACGTAACGAAGTAGTACTGGATTGAAGGATTAAAAATATTTTTCTTCCTCTAATTGGTCAGCTTTTGGAAGAAATTAAATATGGTCCCTGTTTGGACAATTCATAATCTCTAACTTAATATGATCTGAATACATGTTCGCTTGTTCGGGAGAGGCTTACAAGCTCCTCTGTATGCGGTCTTCTTTGAAAGTGACAAACATTTTCTAACATTACTACATTACTATTCCGTAAGTAAGTATATATATATATATATATATATATATATATATATATAGTAGTGGGTCGGACCATTTTTTATATATATATATATATATATATATAATGGTCAGACCTACTACTTTTGGCTTATGAGGTTCAAAGGATCAAGTTATCATATATTCGGGCCTATTAAGATATATTTTAATACTATATATATATATATATATTATGTATATATAAACAGGGTGTCCCATAAGTCCGGTCTCATAGGAAAATTTATTTCAAATTAAATTTACACAAATAATGCATTAGAACTAAAACAAATGTTCGAATTGATGTCTTGTTTTGGGACATTTTTTTGTTACAGGTACAATAAAACGTAATGGCTAATATGGAAGTGAGTTATACTCGTAAGGAAAAGGTCTCCGGACGCCTCTGTCTCTCCCTTTGTCTGTCCGTCCGCCCATCCGCGTGTCTGCCTGTCTGTCCGTCTGCCCGTCCGCGTGTCTGCTTGTCTATCCGTTCGTCTGTCCGTTTGCCTCTCTGTTCGCCTGTCGGTCCGTCTGTCTGTCTGTTCGCCTGTCGGTCCGTCTGTGTCTCTGTCTGTTTATTCGTCCTCCCATCCATCCGTCTGCCTACCTTTCTGTTCATCTATCTGTCCATCTGTTCTTCCCCTCGTCTGTCTGGGTTTGTTGGTAAAAGAATCATCGTAAGGAATTAATGTATGACTTTATCTTGTCCATTTTCAGCTACTTGGGTCGAATGCATTCGGCTTAACCGAACCGCGATATCTCCTTTTTCACTTGTCGATCGATGCATTGCCGAAATTATTCCAGGTTTTTACGACAAAAATATTTTCTTTCAAGTTTTTCTTTTGTTTGTTTGTTTAGTTCGCGCGCGCACACACACACACACACACACACACACACACACACACACACACACACATAGCTAAGGACCCACTTTCCATTTCCAGTGGAGTGGACACGGCGCTTGAACTCGGGAATGAATATACTTAAATTAGTTAAGCTATCACCCACCCCACCGGGAATAAGGTACCAACTAAAGCTCAGGGATCCAGTATTAGCTTTCATAATAATAATAATGAGGATATGCTGTACTTCTGTTCGTACATGAGGTGAGACCAATGTCTCCATTTACAGATCTTCGAAACCGCTTCCATTCTTCTCCGTTTCTCTGTAACTCCTGTACCACATTTATATAAACTTTACGTTTATTCACACATTTACTAATTACATCCTTCCATCTTTCAAGCGGTCTTCCTCTCTTTCTCACTCCTGCGCATTCACTATTATACACCCTTTTCACAATTCTCTCGTTATTTATTCTCTCCATACGGCCTTTATTCTCATCTCTGAGGAATTTTTTTCAGCACCTTTCGCGAACATCCTCATTTCTCATATGGTCATTCATCTCAATTATTCTCACTTATGACAATGAATTATCATGTCAAACGGGTGTCACGCAACCATACATCAGTGTTGACACTAATAAACTTTCATGTAAACCTCTTGACCTGTCTACACTTAAGTACTTCCTTCCTACCGGAGCTTTTATTGCGCTCATAACTCGCTTGTCTCGCGTCACTCTTTTAATTTTCAATGTACTGGTACCTCTTTCATCAGTCAGACACTTGACATGAAGTAAAAAAGGGACACTGCTCTTACGTTACCATGTAACGGAATTTCGAGATATACAGGGTGTCCCATGAGACCGGACTTATAGGACACCCTGTATATTATATTTAGGACTGAAATAAAAGTATTCCAGACAAGGGATCAAGTAAAGATAATCCCTCCCAACAGAAAAAGGAGGGACTATCTTTACTTGATCATTTTTTGGGAGGGATCATCTTTACTTGGTAAAGTTGGTAATACCGCTTTACCGCAATACCGCAATACCGCTTTAATTAAAGTCTTTGGATCAAGTAAAGTTAAGCACCCCCAACCTTTTTTAGTTAGCTTTATAAGGCTAACTAACGAAAATATCACGACCTAACCTAACAAATCGTCAAGGGCGTACAGTTGACCTAACGATTGGTTAGGTTAAGTCGTGATATTTTCGTTAGTTAGCCTTATAAAGCTAACTAAAAAAGGTTGGGGGTGCTTATCTTTACTTGATCCATTGTAATAAATGAATTTTAATAAATTTTGTTTTCAAATAAATCATTTTTTAAAAAAAGATTCTCTTAATTTTTATCCTTATGTCAGACTGCTTCACTTTACTTTACTTTCTGGGAGGGATTATCTTTACTTGGTCATTTTTGGGAGGGATTTGCTTTACTAGTGTGACCTGGGAGGGATTATCTTTACTTGATCCCAAAAATGGAACACAGCATGACATATGAAGCCTATTGATAACAGAAAGTATGCACGTGTGTTTGGTGCACTGAATGGATTACGTAATACACTGATTTAGGTAGGCTACAGTTACGCATAAATGGAACATGGAATAAATGATGCAGCCTAATGATAATAGACATTGTGCACGTACGTTTTGATACACTGAATGGATTTAGGCCGCCTATAATGAAATGCCTAAAAGAACACGTAAACAGTAGGATGCATGATAAGTAAATTGTACGATGATCAGAATAACAGGGTGATACAAAATTACGGTATTTGATACAACACTAGAAATAGGCCTACTGCAGTCTTAACGGGAAAGTTAGTTTGAAGGTATTGAAAGCACTTTAGGTATAGCCTAATCACGCCGCCGCGGTTACGCTCTGTAGGCTTAGCGAGCATTGCTTAAGAACGAGGCACAAAGAGCTTACCGACAATGTTGAAAATACCTCTTGAGATGAAGAGATGCTCGAAGGTTGACCTTGTAGAACGTAGGCCCGAGGTGAAGTTGACCGTCCTATTGAAGCTTGTTGAACGGGCGCCGGTCGACTTGAAGTGAAGGATGAGTTAAACCAGAGTCAGAAAGATGTCGCCTCAAGTGTTGATTCACTGCGTGTAGTGTTGAGATGTTGCTTGAGGGACTGAGGCCGACTGAAGTCGTACGGCGCTAGGTTTCGAAGGATTGCTTCTTAGGGTGTGTCAATTTTAGGGAGCAAAGTGAAATCTTTAGATTTTCAAAGACTACTAGTGACCAAATGATCCATTTTTATGTGCTAAATCGAAATATGGCTTTAAAATCCAGATTTGACCACACCTAGCTACTTATATTTGAAGGTGAAGTTTACGAAAAATCAGCAATTTTTGCAAGTATTTTTTTATTGTATCATATATAACTACATTTTACATACATTACATACAATTAAAGACATTTTGATTGTATTTCAATATTAAAACTTAGAAATATAGATAGGTTTCTTGAACTTTGCCAAGAATGTCATGTCTGCCTTGCTCTTGTTCCTCGACATGAGCTCCCTACTGGCCACTGATGTACGCCTCCCTCCTCTCTTGTGAGTAAACATGCTGTGCTGCTTCAGTTGTCATCCTTACACACCTCTCTACTGATTGTGTGTGTGAGGGCCATGCAGGAACTTCCATTGGTCTATCCAGAAACTTCTTGATTGCAGCAGTGGTGAGGGAGCAGGTCAGAGGAGGCTCAATCACGCCAGAGTTCCAGTCAATAAGCTCCGAGAGTTTGGTGGCATCTGGGTTGATGTCAGGAGTCTTCCTGGGTCTGACACTGCAGTCTCCTACCTGTGTGTCCTCATCAGAGCTGGGCACTTGCGGCATATTTTGCGGTACTGCGGTACTACCGCACTACCAAACCGGTACCGCATAACGCAGTACCGCAAAGGATCGCTGAAAGTACCGCAGTACCGCTACCGCATTCAAATTTCCGCGTACCGGTTTGGTACCGGTTTGGTAGTGCGGTAGTACCGCAGTACCGCAGTACCGCAAAATGTGCCGCAAGTGCCCAGCTCTGGTCCTCATCTCCTTCACCTCTGATTTCCAGTATCCTCTTCACTGCCTCCCTCCTCTCCTCCTCCACCTCACTGCACAGCATGGCCTGGAACACAACCTCAGATTGTGCATACCAGGCTGATCTCTTCACTGTAGGCATCACTATTCCTATCACCTCCTTCTTCTGACTTCTGAGCAGCTCCAGCTGGTACAGTACATGCCTGGGACCCTCCACCCAGCTGTGATTTAACTTGATGTTGAACCAGTTTGGCATGTAGACTCCCACTATGAATTCCACAATTATCCTCAGATTCTTGAGGTTCCTACCCTTCAGCCATGTTTGGAAATCGACAATCTGCGGAACCTTAGAGCCGTGGTGACCCACCTACTGTGACAGACTGGCCCAATCTCCAGGAGAGCTAGACTCTGAGGTACCTCTCCCGATCTGATGGCAGTGATGATTCTGTATCCATATGATTGGTCTGTGCTGAGGTCCCTGACTACCTCCTGACTGAGATGGGGTAGAGGAGGACCAACAGTGATCCTCGTGAAGTTTGGGTTGATCTCCAGCTCAGTGGCAGTGTCTAACATATTCCCTAGAGGCCCAGACCACTTGTTGTTGCTCAATGTCTTGCCATCCAGTGCAGTCACCAGGTGTCTGAGACTCAGCTCCCCAGTGTGCAAGTCACAGACAATCCACACGAACTTCCTGCTAAGCTTGGCCTCCACATAATGCATTACTCCTCCCTCCCAGCCAGTATTCACATTAGTACTGTCACCTCCTAAAGGGTCTGGTCTGCTCCTCTCTCTCTTAGCCAGTTCACCAGATGATCAGCAATGACCTCAGCATGACTTCTCTCCTCTGCAGCTTCCTCTGGTACAAAATGCCACAAATATTTCCCACCTGGTTCATTGCACACTGTGTAGTGTTCTTCCTTAATGAGGCCAGGAAACTGCCTGTCACTGCCCTCAGCTTCCATCATCACTTTGGTGTCATCTCTTTTCCTATCAAAGAAGATATAGGTGATGCCATTTTCCCTAATCTCTTCATCAAACTTCTTGACCAGCTCCTTAGTCAGTCTCTCCTGAGCCCTACTCACCTTGTTGTGGTCAATCACCAGTGCTGTGTCAAACCCTGTGATAAGACCAGCATCAATCGAGGCAGCAGTGGCAATCTCTGCAGTCTCTCTCAGCCCAGTGTGATGTCTCAAGCTAGCCAGAGCTATGTTGGTGATATCTTCAGTGTTGTATTTCTTCTTAGCCACAGGCAAGGAAGAAGTTGTCGCAGCCTCTGGTATGAAGTCTTCGTCCTCCTCTCTCCTCCCTGCCTCCTCCAGTATATCTCCAGTCTCCTCCAACTCCATCTCCAGCAGTGACTCCTCCCTCAACTCCTCTTCTTTCTTGGCTGACTCCTCTGCCTTCCTCCTCCTCTTCTCCTCGGCCTTCCTTCTCTGCTCCTGTCTCTGCAGCACTGCTTCCTGTCTCCTGGTCTCAGGGTGATCAGCTAGACCCATCTGATGTGCCTCCACACTTCCCACCTTTTCTCTCTAACCTTTAATGAAGGCAAGCTCCTGCACTGGTATCGTCTGCTCGCTCCTGCAGCTGCAGTCAATGTGAACCTCACTGTTGCAGACAGGGTTGCACCCAAGCTCACTGCAGCTCCTGATCACACAGTGACAGGCCAGGATGTCCACCAATTTGTCCAGTTTTATCATGAACCTATCTTTGACCTCTAGCTTCACATTGCCAATGGACACCTTCACTACCTCATCCCACAGTGCCTTCACTTTAGCCTTGATCCTGACCTCAGTGTTGATTACAGGTCCTGTGAATAGAGCGTTGGCCTTTCTCCACTGAGCCAGTAGCCCTGGAACAATGCCGTTGTTAATCAGGTCATTAACTGGATAATTCCTCCTGTCTTCCTCACTCATCTCTCTCTCCTCAACAAACCATACCTCAGCAGATCTCTGGCTGTGGGCAGCTCAGCAGGGGGAAGTTCCCTCCCAGTCCCCACCAAATGACTTAGGTGACAACTTGATTTGCTTCGGGTTCTGATTTCTTTCTGACTCATCCTGTGGACCTGTGAACAAAAGAAATGTCATTGAAATTTGGATAGGCCTACTGATTATGATTACATAAAATTAAGTTAATTGAAATTCTTAATATCTTCTTATAAGCTCAGATAAAAGGTTGTGTTGTTATAGGTACAAGACTTAATTATTCAAAGTAATAACAATTTCATATATCTATCATATCAAAATATACAGAAAGTTTGGGTCACACATAACATTTCGAATAATTTGAATTACACAATATTTACATTACGAAGTAATCAAAATTGTCAAAAAGGAAGGAAAACACATGCATTCACAATCAAAACTCCAGCATTTGTGACTATGTGAAACTTAGAAACCATACTGAACACCAAAAATAACCAAAGTTGACCACACATATCAATGGCACATTGATATATGATGCTACAGTCATATTTAGGTTATATTTCAACCCTTTATGGTCAAATATAAGTAGGTAAATGGATTTTTTAAACAACACATGATATTTCTAAGTTTGCTAGATAATATGACATAATTTGAGCATTAGTAGTTTTTGAATTGTTGACTTTACTAAAATTGACACACCCTAATTGCTTCTGCAGGCGGTCTGTAGAAGCCCTTACTTGATGATAGACCGGAGCCTTGAAGGAACAGCAGGCCGCTCCCTAGCGAAGGTCGGAGAGCAGGTGGCTTGACGAGTGTTGCTGCTGACGAAGGCCGAGAGTGAGACGTGACGAACAAAAAGAGAAGTGATGACTGCTGAGAGACGAAGTGAATGAGAGAGAGTTTCAGTGAACTCCCGCTTTTATAGCCTCTTAGGACGCCGAGTTTCGCGGGTCTTTCTGAGACGCCTACCAGCGTCCTGTTGTTTCTCTGTCCTTGACAAAACCACGTGTGTTCTTCGATTCTTGATGATTCCAAGATGTTTAAGAATGGCGGTGAAAATAATTCCTTTGGCTGTTCTTTGTCTGTTTCTTTGTTCACTACAGACTCTTACATAAATTACCCCCGAGATGCTCAGCTTCGCAAATGTTTGCTACCCGCAATGTCCCGAGCTTCCCGGAGGTAACAAGACGTGTTCAATACAGTCTAATGCAAAGAATTAAAAAAACAACCAACCCGATTATCCAAGCTATCCATAAGTCCTGTCGTTTATCCTCTAAGCTGTGGAATTCTTGGTACGAAAACGTCTGTCTGTACCTCCACTTAAGTTCGACATTACTGTATTATTTCTAATCAACTGTATATATTTCTATTCTTAGTATGTAAACTGTCATTATATTAATAATATTTGTCATATGGACTATAGTCTGCCAATAAATCTTTTCATTTTCATTTTCATTCAGTAACAATAATAGTAATAAATATTGTTAAAATAAATATTACAATGATTGTTTACAGAATATACTTATTTATTTGTACTAAGTATTGTATGCCCCGTAAGCTTTAGGTTTTTCATTTTCATTCTTGTCAACAATGAACGAACGTTTTTAAGTGCAATAACCTTACTTGCCTTTATCATTTCCATCCAGTAAACGAACATTGTTCGTCGGATTTTAGTTTTCGCTTTGCATCTCATTTCTGTCTTTGTAATGTACAGGGTGTTTCGCTTGAAAATAGCCAGGAAAGTTTTGTGTGTGTGTGTGTGTGTGTGTGTGTGTGTGTGTGTGTGTGTATAACTGAATAAGAAGTAACATGTTACAGCATACGTTAGAAATTATTGCCGTTGACACAGATATAAGAGTCTTTAACTTTTCGTTCAATACGACAACCAAATATCGCATCGATGTCGAAAGATAGCATGGAGCAGGAAACAAAACAGGATGAATTGCGGGCTACTTTAAAGCGGAACACCCTCTGCAGTTTCGTACAAAAAAGAAAAAAAGAAAAAAAAAACCTGAATTTAATTTTTTAGTTTTAAGTGAAACTACGTTTTCTGCATTCGTAAAACATTAGATGATTTAAAAACGAAATATTGTCGTTTCAAACTATGCGTCAACCAGTCAAAATCTGTTCCGTTGTTAACGAATGCTTTCCACCAAATTCACGGAGTTTAACAATGTAAAGCAGCGGTTCCCAAACTGTGGTACGCGTACCACTGGTAGTACTCAAACTACTGTTTAGTGGTAAGTAAATATATTGAAAATTAAATATCAGTGAACCAGGGTTGGGTCGATTAACTTCCAAAATTAACTAATTAAGTTAAGTTAATTTGAGATTCTTACCAATTAAGTTAAGTTAATGCAAATTTGAAAATTAACTAGTTAAGATAATTTTGAAAGTTAATCAATTAAGTTAATCAACTAAATTTTTCTTTCTTTGAAGTAGTCTGTAGAATCATCATTATATATAACTAATCAAGGTAATGATAAACCTGTAATTATGTGTGATCACTTTGTATGTGTGGTTGTCAGTGTCTGATATTTTTTTGCATATTATACAGGGCAAGACATAAGGATAATTTTTTCTATAAGCTTTTATTATTTTTCTGTTTCTTATAAATAATTAAATTTGTTAATGGTCTCAAATCAACTTTTCTCAAAAGTCTCAACTTTCAGGCATATAATAGTTTTGCATTGTAAAAATGAAGGCAAAATGAATTTAATAACACATTGTTTCCTGAACTGTATGTTTTATATTGTACACTATTGACACTGAACATAATCCAGATTGCTTACCAACAATAGTCAAATTAGACGCATAAAATATATAGTTCACTTACAAATTAAACATGCTTGTTAACTTTACAGAAGATGAGGTTCTCAAACCTTTCATCTCTTAGCCTATTACGGTCTAGTCGCAATATCTTGCCAGCAAATGAAAATAGTTGCTTGACTGGAGAGGATGATGCAGGCATACTCAAATAATACTGGCAACTGGAGCGAGATGTGGATACTTAACTGCAGCAAGTTTCCAGTACATGAGACGGTCGTGGCTGAAGTCCAGGTTGGGCTCACGGAAGTATTCATCCATTTCCTACTGTGCTGTGTTGGTGGGATAGAGGCAGAGGTGGTAGAGAGGTGTGAGAACAAGCGGCTGCGCTTGGCTGGAGGCTGGGTGAACACTTGCTCAGCAGACTGAACCCTGTGTGATGAAGCTTTAGACACGATTGTGGTGGTTATGTTCCTCTTTTCAGAATCAGTGGCCCATGTTAAGCGGAACCGAGGATCCAGGGTTGCCGCAAGCTGATACTCCAGCTGGTCCTTGTACCAGGAAAACCGCCTCTTGAGACTCGCAAGAAGAGCTGCTACAGCCTTGTGTTGTGTTTTCCAGTATAGGATGTGAGTGAGGTTTCTAATCCAGTGATGCAGGGGATGACAAATGATGCTGTGACCACCTTCTCACCTTGTGTTAGGTCAGTTGCCTCTTCAAAAGGCTCCAACACTTCTAACATATCCTGTAAAATGTTGCGTTCAAACTTGGTGAGCGGAGTAACTTCAGCTGGGAAAGCTTCTCCTTCTTTTCTAATTGGCTGACGCATGAGTGACAGCCATACCTCGATTTTCATTGGTCCCCGTAAATTCAGAGTAGTGAAGGCTGACTTCCCAGACACGATAATTAAAGGATTAAATCTAAAAATAGCATTGACCATTGATCTAGATACAGGCGCTTCCTCAATACCCTATCACTGCGAGTTTGTTGTAGGCTTACAGTTCACTCAGAAAGATAAAAACAGCATTTTTATAGGAAAATTAATTAAAAATTAATTGAAGTTAATCAATTAATTTGGAGATATTTCAATTAAGTTGTTAAACTTTTTAAAAAATTTAACTAGTTAAGTTAAATTAATTAACTTAATCGGTTAATCGGCAAAAAGGTTAAGTTAATTAACTTAATTGACCCAACCCTGCAGTGAACTATAATTTAAAAACGAAATATTGTCGTTTCAAACTATGCGTCAACCAGTCAAAATCTGTTCCGTTGTTAACGAATGCTTTCCACCAAATTCACGGAGTTTAACAATGTAAAGCAGCGGTTCCCAAACTGTGGTACGCGTACCACTGGTAGTACTCAAACTACTGTTTAGTGGTAAGTAAATATATTGAAAATTAAATATCAGTGAACCAGGGTTGGGTCGATTAACTTCCAAAATTAACTAATTAAGTTAAGTTAATTTGAGATTCTTACCAATTAAGTTAAGTTAATGCAAATTTGAAAAATTAACTAGTTAAGATAATTTTGAAAGTTAATCAATTAAGTTAATCAACTAAATTTTTCTTTCTTTGAAGTAGTCTGTAGAATCATCATTATATATAACTAATCAAGGTAATGATAAACCTGTAATTATGTGTGATCACTTTGTATGTGTGGTTGTCAGTGTCTGATATTTTTTTGCATATTATACAGGGCAAGACATAAGGATAATTTTTTCTATAAGCTTTTATTATTTTTCTGTTTCTTATAAATAAATTAAATTTGTTAATGGTCTCAAATCAACTTTTCTCAACAAGTCTCAACTTTCAGGCATATAATAGTTTTGCATTGTAAAAATGAAGGCAAAATGAATTTAATAACACATTGTTTCCTGAACTGTATGTTTTATATTGTACACTATTGACACTGAACATAATCCAGATTGCTTACCAACAATAGTCAAATTAGACGCATAAAATATATAGTTCACTTACAAATTAAACATGCTTGTTAACTTTACAGAAGATGAGGTTCTCAAACCTTTCATCTCTTAGCCTATTACGGTCTAGTCGCAATATCTTGCCAGCAAATGAAAATAGTTGCTTGACTGGAGAGGATGATGCAGGCATACTCAAATAATACTGGGCAACTGGAGCGAGATGTGGATACTTAACTGCAGCAAGTTTCCAGTACATGAGACGGTCGTGGCTGAAGTCCAGGTTGGGCTCACGGAAGTATTCATCCATTTCCTACTGTGCTGGTGTTGGTGGGATAGAGGCAGAGGTGGTAGAGAGGTGTGAGAACAAGCGGCTGCGCTTGGCTGGAGGAGGCTGGGTGAACACTTGCTCAGCAGACTGAACCCTGTGTGATGAAGCTTTAGACACGATTGTGGTGGTTATGTTCCTCTTTTCAGAATCAGTGGCCCATGTTAAGCGGAACCGAGGATCCAGGGTTGCCGCAAGCTGATACTCCAGCTGGTCCTTGTACCAGGAAAACCGCCTCTTGAGACTCGCAAGAAGAGCTGCTACAAGCCTTGTGTTGTGTTTTCCAGTATAGGATGTGAGTGAGGTTTCTAATCCAGTGATGCAGGGGATGACAAATGATGCTGTGACCACCTTCTCACCTTGTGTTAGGTCAGTTGCCTCTTCAAAAGGCTCCAACTTCTAACATATCCTGTAAAATGTTGCGTTCAAACTTGGTGAGCGGAGTAACTTCAGCTGGGAAAGCTTCTCCTTCTTTTCTAATTGGCTGACGCATGAGTGACAGCCATACCTCGATTTTCATTGGTCCCCGTAAATTCAGAGTAGTGAAGGCTGACTTCCCAGACACGATAATTAAAGGATTAAATCTAAAAATAGCATTGACCATTGATCTAGATACAGGCGCTTCCTCAATACCCTATCACTGCGAGTTGTTGTAGGCTTACAGTTCACTCAGAAAGATAAAAACAGCATTTTTATAGAAAATTAATTAAAAATTAATTGAAGTTAATCAATTAATTTGGAGATATTTCAATTAAGTTGTTAAACTTTTTAAAAAATTTAACTAGTTAAGTTAAATTAATTAACTTAATCGGTTAATCGGCAAAAAGGTTAAGTTAATTAACTTAATTGACCCAACCCTGCAGTGAACTATAATTTAAAAACGAAATATTGTCGTTTCAAACTATGCGTCAACCAGTCAAAATCTGTTCCGTTGTTAACGAATGCTTTCCACCAAATTCACGGAGTTTAACAATGTAAAGCAGCGGTTCCCAAACTGTGGTACGCGTACCACTGGTAGTACTCAAACTACTGTTTAGTGGTAAGTAAATATATTGAAAATTAAATATCAGTGAACCAGGGTTGGGTCGATTAACTTCCAAAATTAACTAATTAAGTTAAGTTAATTTGAGATTCTTACCAATTAAGTTAAGTTAATGCAAATTTGAAAAATTAACTAGTTAAGATAATTTTGAAAGTTAATCATTAAGTTAATCAACTAAATTTTTCTTTCTTTGAAGTAGTCTGTAGAATCATCATTATATATAACTAATCAAGGTAATGATAAACCTGTAATTATGTGTGATCACTTTGTATGTGTGGTTGTCAGTGTCTGATATTTTTTTGCATATTATACAGGGCAAGACATAAGGATAATTTTTTCTATAAGCTTTTATTATTTTTCTGTTTCTTATAAATAAATTAAATTTGTTAATGGTCTCAAATCAACTTTTCTCAACAAGTCTCAACTTTCAGGCATATAATAGTTTTGCATTGTAAAAATGAAGGCAAAATGAATTTAATAACACATTGTTTCCTGAACTGTATGTTTTATATTGTACACTATTGACACTGAACATAATCCAGATTGCTTACCAACAATGTCAAATTAGACGCATAAAATATATAGTTCACTTACAAATTAAACATGCTTGTTAACTTTACAGAAGATGAGGTTCTCAAACCTTTCATCTCTTAGCCTATTACGGTCTAGTCGCAATATCTTGCCAGCAAATGAAAATAGTTGCTTGACTGGAGAGGATGATGCAGGCATACTCAAATAATACTGGGCAACTGGAGCGAGATGTGGATACTTAACTGCAGCAAGTTTCCAGTACATGAGACGGTCGTGGCTGAGTCCAGGTTGGGCTCACGGAAGTATTCATCCATTTCCTACTGTGCTGGTGTTGGTGGGATAGAGGCAGAGGTGGTAGAGAGGTGTGAGAACAAGCGGCTGCGCTTGGCTGGAGGAGGCTGGTGAACACTTGCTCAGCAGACTGAACCCTGTGTGATGAAGCTTTAGACACGATTGTGGTGGTTATGTTCCTCTTTTCAGAATCAGTGGCCCATGTTAAGCGGAACCGAGGATCCAGGGTTGCCGCAAGCTGATACTCCAGCTGGTCCTTGTACCAGGAAAACCGCCTCTTGAGACTCGCAAGAAGAGCTGCTACAAGCCTTGTGTTGTGTTTTCCAGTATAGGATGTGAGTGAGGTTTCTAATCCAGTGATGCAGGGGATGACAAATGATGCTGTGACCACCTTCTCACCTTGTGTTAGGTCAGTTGCCTCTTCAAAAGGCTCCAACACTTCTAACATATCCTGTAAAATGTTGCGTTCAAACTTGGTGAGCGGAGTAACTTCAGCTGGGAAAGCTTCTCCTTCTTTTCTAATTGGCTGACGCATGAGTGACAGCCATACCTCGATTTTCATTGGTCCCCGTAAATTCAGAGTAGTGAAGGCTGACTTCCCAGACACGATAATTAAAGGATTAAATCTAAAAATAGCATTGACCATTGATCTAGATACAGGCGCTTCCTCAATATCCTATCACTGCGAGTTTGTTGTAGGCTTACAGTTCACTCAGAAAGATAAAAACAGCATTTTTATAGGAAAATTAATTAAAAATTAATTGAAGTTAATCAATTAATTTGGAGATATTTCAATTAAGTTGTTAAACTTTTTAAAAAATTTAACTAGTTAAGTTAAATTAATTAACTTAATCGGTTAATCGGCAAAAAGGTTAAGTTAATTAACTTAATTGACCCAACCCTGCAGTGAACTATAAAATAAAAAGATAATTTTAGAGTTTGTAGCTTGCAGAAATAAAACTAACATTAGTGTATGGGTCTCCCCTGAAAAACCTTTGCGGGCGGTGGTACGGTAAATTTTCTGTTTTGCTGTACAGTAAAGGGTGTCAGGAAATGATTGCCCCCCCCCCCCTGTACAGAAGAAACTGAAAGGAATAGAAAAAACAGACAAAACCACGCGAAAGAGCGTTTAATTTTGAATAAAAAACACTTGTTTTAATATCGGGTGTTGCCCCCATTTGCAGCTCTGACGGCCATTAATCGACGGGGTATGATCCCAGAAGTGTCTCAAAGAGATCGGTATCATGACTCATTTCTTCAAGGACTTCGTTGATCTTTGCAGTCATAATTTCTGTTGAATACCGATTCTGAATGGGTTGTTCCAGCATTAAGGACTCCACCCGATCCTTCATGATGGATCCGACATGTTCACAGACATTAAGATCGGGAGAATTGCCAGGCCATTCATTATTTCCGAAAAATCAATGTTATTGTCCTTAAGCAGTTGTTGAGTTGCAAGTGCTTTCATACAGGGGGCTTTGTCGTGAAGAAAGGTTGCCTGTTCAACATCCAAAACACACTCGGGGTCTTTCAAAAACGGAATTACATGTTGGGCTAAAATTACATTTCGAAAATAAGGCCCATCCCAACTGGTTCCTCTTGGTTTGATAACCCAGATGAGCTTCCGAATAGAGAACATAATGAAAACACCCACACATGCTGGATTTTTTACTATTTCTCGATACTTCTGGTCGTCTGGGACTTCATCAGGAGTTGTTGCCCAAACCCGATCATTCTGAAAATTTGGTTTTCTGGAGACATAAACGAAGAATTCATCGCTGACAACCAAGTGAAGGAAATCGTCTTCCGTCCATTCCTCAAGATAATCACAAAACCATAGCCGATCTTCAATATTAAGATCACTCTTCCGTGGCTTAGCTATTTCATGCCAAGCACTCAAGCCTTGGCGAACTCGAAATTGATGCACAAGTTGCCGATTGACTATCTTACCACGACGGATAAGTATCTCTTTCGCTACCTCAGAGCAGCTCTTCTTTCGGCGCCGTGATGCAGCAAGCACAATGTCTTTCGATTCTTGAGATAATTTCTCCGGTCTTCCTCCTCGAAATTCTGTTTCACAATCTTCAGGATTCTTATTCCAATTCCTTTTGACAAGTCTTCTGATCTTTTTAATCTCTCAGCCACCCAGTGTCGAGTTATGAAAGTTGCACCAGCTTCCTTTGCTTCACGAAATGTGACAGCTCGAATGCGGTCAAGAACTCGCTTTTTCTCTGAATCGTTCAAAATAGATGATGCCATGGTTTCTGTGGGGAAAAAAATGGTAAGAATTAAAATCACAGGAATAGAATATAATGGTTTTTATTCAGATTTTAACGCTCTTTCAAGTGGTCTCGCCGGTTTTTATCTATCTCTTCTAGTTTTTGCTCTACAGGGGGGGGCAATCATTTCCTGACACCCCTAGATGGTACAGAACAAAATAAGTTTGGGAACTTCTGATATAATGTAAACAACTGCAGAAAGTTATTAAAAACAGAAAAACAGACATGAAATCCTCACAGTGGTACCACAAAAACATTTATTAAAGGAAGATACGTACCGTTTTCCCTTTTGTTTGTTGCGCCTCCCAAAAAGGTGTATATATTTTAGTCCCAGAGCGGTTTCGACGTTTTCTTTGAGCTCGGAGGCACGATCGAAAATAAACTACAATGTAATAAGACAGTTATTTGTTTTACTTAACACACACACACATATATGTAATATATATATATATATGAAGAAGGAAACCACTCTTCAGGAAGACTTAAATTTTTATTTTTTTAACACCAACACAGTTTCGGCTCCTCGCGAGCCCTTGTCGGGTCAAGGCTGGGTCAAAAGGGTCACTAAACGATCCCCGAGTAAGAGAATGGGAAAGTTTAGTCAGCTAATCTCTGATAATTAACTTCTAGGTGTATGTAAACTCTGTTCTCTACTTATGTGGTCATTACCAATTGACAAGTGCTCGCGAGGAGCCAAAATTGAATTGGTGTTAAAGAAATATAAATTTAAGTCTTCCCGAAGAGTAGTTCCCTTCTTCATACTTCGTCGCGACAGTGCGTTATTTTACATTTTATATATATATATATTAGGGTGTCCCAATTTCTTTTCTTAAGACAACCTGACCACTCGTGTCATGCCCGGATGTGGTTTGGGCTAAAGCATTGGCTGTGTGATTTTCAACTCGATCAGATGATATTTAGAGGTCCCGACGTTTGATGACTTTTTTTTTGGTTTTCAGAATTGATCATTATGGCGTTGACAAGATCAAACATCAAGTTGTGGCTTCTTGAGAGGTCTCCGATAGCAGAGCTGGCTAAATCTCGATTACCAAGTAATATGGACGTGTTGCTCCTTTTCTTCTACCATCACCGCGACCAAAAGAAGACAGATTCCAACAGTGTCAAGGCTGTAATATCGGCTGTATTAGAAATCTGGGCTAGAGCCAACTCGAATCTGGCAACAACCTCCGTTAATGCCTCGACTAAACTGAAAGCTTTGGTTCAGAGGTATCGAAATTTGCATAAAAACAAGAACAAGACTGGAATGACTTACAATATGCAGCGGGATGTATTCTTGGCTGATATGGAGGATATTTTTGATGTCGTCGCCCGCTCAGACGTTCTGGATCGGGGAATATCCCTCTTGAAGACAAGGAATTCCTCATTTCCCAAAGGGCAGATCGACATACGAGTTACATGGGAGGTGAAGATAGAAATATAATGCAGCCACAATGAAAAAACAAGAAAGGGAAAGAGCTCTTGAGCGGGCACACCGGCGTCAAACGGAGGAGGCTCTAGCTGTAGGAGTCACAGAAGAGGCTACCGTCAGCAGTTCTAGCACATCGTCAGCTGACAGTGGAAACGAAGCCGTCACTTGTGGACTTAAACCTTCGAAAGCTCCCAAACATGACAGACTAAAAGAAAGTCTGAGTGATCTTGACCTGGCAGCAACTTGGGATCGCGAGGGCCTTTCTGTTCGACAGGCAACATCAGCGTTTGCTGCGACTGCAAAATCCCTAGCTCTCGGTCCTGACAGTGTTCCATCAAAGAGCACGGTTCACTGCTTCCGACAAAAGGCCCGTACAATGATAGGGACCAATGTTATTGGCCACCTCGAGCAGCTTCCACCTCGACTGCAGATCCACTGGGACACAAAGATACTCACTGACATCGAACAGGAGGGTAAGTCAGTCGATCGGATTGCTGTTGTGGTGACTGGGGATGGTGTGGAAGAGCTATTAGGAGCACCGAAATAATAGACGGCACAGGACAGCAAATGGCAAGCGCAGTCCATCAAGCGCTCACCCTAGTCGGAATTGAGGACAAGATCATAGGCATGGTGTTTGACACGACGGCATCAAACAGGGATAGTGCAAGGTGCGTGTGCGCGTTTGGAAGCGGCATTGGGAAGATCTCTTTTATGGTTTGCTTGCCGTCATCACGTTCACGAAGTGATTCTCAAGTATGTCTTCGTCGTGTGCCTAGGAACACCACCAAGTCCTCAAATCCCACTTTTCAGGAGATTCAAGGAGGCCTGGCCATCAATGAACCACTGTCAGTTGGATGCATTTGACAAGGACGAGGTGGCTAAAGCCTTCATAAATGACAATGCTTGCCTTTCACAAATGCGACTTGAGGTAATAGACTATATCCGCGATGCCCTAAGAAGTGGTAATCATCCTCGAGAGGATTATGAAGAACTTCTTCGACTGAGCCTCTTGTACCGCGGAGACGACGTAAGACGTTACAAGCTTCGGCCTCCAGGGGCTTACCATCAGGCCAGATGGATGACCAAAGGTATTTACTGCCTGAAAATAGCATTACTGCAGTCCCAGTTCTCCGAACTTCGTCTCCAAGAACTGCAAGGGGTTCGCCGTATGGCTCTCTTCGTGAGCCTTGTATACGTGCGTCACTGGCACGAGGCTCCCATCGCCATCAAATCTCCAAAAATGACGTTAGGCTGTGCAATCTTCTTGTAGGTTACCCTGACAAGGACGTTGGAAACACAGCTTACCGGCTGTGCTCCGTCATCTGTGGTATATCTCGGAGAACTTAATCTGTCTTGCACTGTTTGATGACAGAGTTGACGACAATGAAAAGCGTAACATGACGGCTAACCTGAAAAATGCCCTGGGAAAGGACTCAAACTGGTCCAAGGCAAGGGACTGCAAGTGGATGGCCGTTTAAGTCCGTGGGTGACGAGTCGATCCACCACACTCTTCCAGTTTCTCCAAGTTGAGCCCACGTTCCTCACCAAAGACCCTGAAACATGGCCTACTGACGAAAACTACCGTCTGGCAAAGAGCCGAGCTGCAGAACTGATGGTGGTCAATGATGCAGCAGAGCGAGGCATCGCCCTCATTGAGAAATACACAAACCTCTGTGCCGTGATGAAGAAGACCTCCAGTTCCTCCTTCGAACTGTCCACTCACACCGACGGAATGTGAGCCGGAAGGGAACAAAAACGGATCTCATGAAACACGTGTTTAGTTAAAATGCATAAATATGATGCTTTGAAATTGTTGTTTGTGTGTTAAGATTAAAATACATGTTTATTTTGTATAATCATCTTTGTGATGGAACTTTTGAGAGAAATATTTCAGTTAATTTGCCTTTCAGTTAAGAGGAGAAATAAAGTGTTCAAAGTTCGGGACCTTTAATTTTCCTTCGATCTCTCTGAAATTTTACAGGAAGACTTCTAATGTGAAACATCAAAAGAGCGCAACACGAGCGGATTTGTATCCCGAAAAAACATTTGGCCCCCTATGAGTTTGGGACACCCTAATATATATACACACATATATGGTAAAGTTGTTTTTGTTCCGTCCCTATTTCTTTCTTTTCTCTTCCTTTTCTTGGGTGGGTGGGTGCATATGAAGGGTGAGGACATGGTGTGGAAAATCTGATTTCTTTTCTCAATTCCTATTTCAACCCCTTTCCTGTAGAAGCATTTCATCACCCTGCCAGCGTGATGGCTTTGCGCGTACATGGGTGTAGACGTGGAGAGTTGCTTAATCCTTTTGGGGCTAACCTGGAGTGGGCCATGGGGTCTTTGTTGGCCCGATACCTAGGTAAATAGAGCTGTAAATATTTTGCATAAAATCAAAACACGTTCGAAGTTTTTGTGACGATATGCGATTAGCGCAAATATATTGTTAGTTTCGTACAACGATGCCCTCTAGTGTACGATTTCTGCGTGTGCATAACGTAATTGTCGAGCTAGTTTATATATTCTCGTCTTTCTCGTAAAATTTTCTTCGCTACTTTTCCATGGTGAAGGTATTTTCTTCGACCTTTTTCTGTACCCGCCTCTGGAGGGAGAAGGGAACGGAGAGTGGGGAGAGAGCCTTACGCTTTTCTTTTCAGTTTTCTACTACTGCTGGAATAATTAAACATGCACTAGTTTAATAACGGGAACTTCCCCGAGTGGATCGAAAGGTTTTTGAGGCTTCTTCTCGTCCTTGTAACTCTCTCTCTCTCGTTTCTATGCTTAATTAAATAATGGTAAAATAACTAATTTTGTAATTTACTTGATTTCTTAAAAAAACATTTATCCAAGTATAAATTTAATTAACTTCTTTCCAAAGCAATGAATAACTTATCGAAATTAGCACGTGAATTAATTTGCTATGAGATACAGTGTATACTGTGTGTATATATATATATATATATATATATATTTTTTTTTTTCTGGTTGGATAAGCTTAAACAATGTTATCAGCGCTGTCAATTCAGCAGATGTCGTGTATAGGCATTTATTCACATTAATATAAGGAAAATGAGATGATGGTTAGATAATTCGAGGATTCTCATGAAAGGAGTACAGTATTCCTCAAAGAGGGGAAACCATGATACAGATCTTAACACTGAAAAAAGAATCAAAAACAGAGACCCGAAATTAGGTCAGTTTGTTTGGAATTATTGTTCATTTCCAGATGAAACAGTTCCAAACGAATGAGTAAATAATTTCTACAAATTTTGAATATGACGCAATGTTACGTTCCATTAATTTTATTTTGACATATAATTTTGTGTTCTTGATTTCTTTTTTTGTTTTTGCTATGATGGGTATACACTATACGGTATATCGACAGATAGTTGAAATATTTGCCAATTTTCTCAATGTAGCGCGTGTGCTAATGATATTTAAGCATGCGCAATGAGTGCACGCATAACAACACATACTGCCCTTTATATGACGGTTTGGGTTTGCGTTATCTTGTATGCATTAACTGCATTAAGAAAATCATATATATATACCTTACCTTACAACCTTACAAAGGTTCCGCGCGATGATTTCTCATTTCGCGAAGGTCAAGCTTGTCGCCCCTCCTCTCGAGTTGGCCTGGTGAAGTAGTGAGTTGGATTCTTGCGCTCTCCACCTCACATAGCCAGGTACGCCCGGCTCATCGGGGATTGTTCTGAGCCAGGCGTCTAGTCTTCTTTTGAAGATTTCCACTGCAACTCCCTTCGTGTTTCTTAGGTCTTTGGGCAACTGATTAAACAGTTTTGGTCCTCTCACTACAAAACTATTTTCTTTCAGGGTTAAGGATGTTCCCTGTCTCGCCTTCAATTTGGGAATACGACACAGTCTACCGCTTCTACTTTCCATCGTTGTTTGGGGAGTTATGGGATTCAGAGTAAGATTAGGGACTAGTTTCTCCATTATTTTCCAAGTGTAAATAATGGTGTATCTCTCTCTTCTCCTTTCCAGTGAATATAGGTCTAGTTCTCGTAACCTTTCCCAGTAATTTAGTTCTTTGCACCCATTGATCTTGGCTGTGAAGCTTCTTTGGATCCCCTCCAGCTGTCTAATGTCTTCTTTTTTATATGGGGAAGTTAGGACCGAGCAGTATTCTAATTTGGGTATTATCAGGGTTTTCAGTAGAGGAATCATTACATTCCTATCCCTTCGTTTAAAGGTTCTCAATATCTGACCGTTATTCTCTTTGC
Source organism: Bathynomus jamesi (assembly GCA_023014485.1). Lineage (NCBI taxonomy): Eukaryota > Metazoa > Arthropoda > Malacostraca > Isopoda > Cirolanidae > Bathynomus > Bathynomus jamesi. The sequence goes on along the minus strand of JAJOZX010003593.1, from coordinate 349,237 downwards.
TCTGTTTACTGCAATCTTATTTTGTGTTTCAAATTTCGCATCATCTGTCATTACAACCCCTAAATCTTTTGCTCTGGAATTTCTCTGAATTTCCTGTCCATTTGGGGTATAATATTCCATGCACTTTAGGTCTTCTCTTTTTCCGTACCGTAATAGCTGAAATTTCTCGGTGTTAAACTTCATATTGTTGTCTTCAGTCCACTTGTAGATTTTGTTTATGTCGGTTTGTAAAGATCCTATGTCTTCTGGGGTTCTTATTTTTCTACTGATCTTTGTGTCATCCGCAAAGGATGTTACTGTGCTGTCTCTGGTAACGTCCTCATCTATGTCAGTTAGCATGATTATGAAGAGTAGTGGAGCTAATACTGTTCCTTGTGGTACTGAGCTGAGGACCTCTGATTCTGATGAAGATACTCCTTGTACTGTAACGACTTGCCTCCGCTCACTAAGGAAATTATATATCCATTTCCCTACTTTTCCTGTTATTCCCATATATTTCAGTTTATGTATTATGATTCCGTGGTCACACTTGTCGAACGCTTTAGCAAAGTCTGTGTATAGTACATCATAGTTTTCATTACTTTCAAGTGAATCAATAATGTTGTTGTAGTGTTCCATTAGTTGTGATAGGCATGATCTGCCTGATCGAAACCCGTGTTGGTTATCATTGAATTTTTTCTGAGTTTCCAAAAAGTCATAGATTTTCTGTCTAACTATTCTTTCAAATATTTTAGTGAGATGAGATGTAAGCGACACTGGCCTATAGTTTTTGGCCTGGGATCGATCTCCTCCTTTATATATTGGGACTATGTTCGCGCTCTTCAGGATGCCCGGTATTTCTCCCGTGTCTAATGATCGTCTCCATATCCAGTATAGGGGCTCAGCGATTGCATTCTTGCAGTTTTTGATCAGTGTGGCATTCCATTTATCCGGTCCTGCCGCTGAGTGTGTTTTTAGTTTCCCTATGGCTTGTGTAATATGATAATATCATCCGTCGTGAAGTCGAAATCCGTTATACTTTCCCCTTGTGGTTCTTCTTCAAAGAACGCGTTTCTATCGCAAATCAATTTGTCAGTTTTTGGGATACTGAAAGATGATTCATACTGAGCTTTTAATATTTCAGATACTTCTGTTAGATCATCAGATAAATCACTGTTCTCATTTTTTAAAGGTCCATAGTCGCTTGGTTTTTCGACTTTCTTTTTGCGAAATTATAGAAGTACTTTGAGTTAACCTTTATCGCTTCTATAGCGTCATCTTCTTCTTTTTCTGTATGCTTCTCGATTTGTTCCTGTATGACGACATCAATACTTTGTAGTTTATCATTTAATATTTTTCTGATGTTGTTATCTTTACAATTACTTAATTTTGCAGTCACTCTTTTTCTCTTTCGGAGAATAGATTCAATTGATTCAATTGTGAAAGAATTATTCTAGCCAGCTAAATCTTTAAAAGCAAAATTAGGGTAACTTAAGCACTAATTACTAAATAGTAATTTGCAGGATTTCTTTTCGAAGTTTTTTTCGACGAATTTCTTTCCGCAACTGCACATCGCTTAGAAAGAAAAGCTTTCACTGCTTAAATAAGTATTACAACATTTGGATCACCTGAAGATCAGGACCCCCAGCCTTCTTTAGTTAGCTTTATAAGGATAACTAACGAAAATATCACGACCTAACCTAACGATCGGGCGTACAGTCGACCTAACGACTGGTTAGGTTAGGTCGTGATATTTTCGTTAGTTAGCCTTATAAGGCTAACTAAAGAAGACTGGGGGCCCTGATCTTCAGGTGATCCCAACATTTTAACAAAGAGCATAAAAAATTGGTTAAATTAAGTTCGGTTAGGTCAGGTTAGGTTAAATTTGGTTAGTTTATTAGAATATCGATAGACTATCCAGTCTACCAGTGAGGAGGGCCAGAAACTGGCACAGCGCTCAGGTCAGACGAACGCAGCTCATTGCTCCCCAATTATTTTTAACCAACACCATCGGAGTCGAGCCCTCGATCTCAATGTCTTTAATTCGTTTGTAGGGAAACGATGTTACCTACTGGTTGGAGTATTAGTTAATTTTTATCATAGTTTGGCCCCCCTTAGGCTTCTGGCTTTACTGGGCTCACAGATTTGGTAAAAAGAATAACGCGTGTTATTATTGTTATTTTATTATTATCGTTATCATTACTGATCTTGTTATTAATATTGCAATCATTAATATTACTCTTACCACTATTACTATCGTTATTATCATAAACTGAAACAAACTTTGTGGAGAACTCGAGTGAAATAATACATACTATCCCAAATCTAAAAATATAAATTATTGAAGAAGATACAAAAAATTAACGTAGAAATACGAGAAACAGTAATTAACACAGTAAATATTAAATAATAAATGATTTTTATATACAAAGATTTATTCGTATTCAATTATTAAAGGAAATTTCAATTTCCTTTTAAATGCAGTTACATTAGAAATACTTTTAATTTCAACGTTTAAATCCTTTCTAAGTTTTAATCCAACAAAAATAAGTAATTTTGGGTTGAAGAGGATTTAAACTGAGGGACAATTTGCTCGTTTCTGTTTCTCTCTCTTTCTCTTAATGAGTTGCCAAGTATTTATTAGCCCACTAAATTATTGCCAAACATTATTACTTCGTGAAATTTCGTTATAATACATTTTTTTTTATGACAATCGATCCAACATTCAGTTTATTCAAATGAACATTTTTTGTATGTTACTAAAATCTTGGAATTCGTTTTGTTAATATTAAAAAAAATGTTTACCGGAAGTGCCGCAAGCATGATGAGCGAAGCGACGCGGAAGTGAGTCAATCAACAGCTTGGGAAATTTACATTTTTTTATCTATTACATTTTTAAATGTGTCTTTCAGTGTATACAATAACTTTGCAACAAAGACACTGTTATGTCAACTGCAGACACTATGAAGTTAAGTTTGCGTTAAGTTGAAGCTAACTAAAATGAAAATAGTAAATTTTAAAAAGTAGTATTATTATTATTAGGTATTATTATTATATTATTATTATTATTACAAGAATTTCAAAATAAATTGCTTGCCTCAGTATGCCATCCCCTGTGGCTAAATGGGTAACAAACACCCTTTCCCTATAAGCGAATTAAAAACACAGATCGGGGTTCGATTCCTAATGGTGTTGGTTAATAATAATCCAGTAGTTAACAAACTGGGCCGCATTCGTCTGACATGAGCGCTGTGCTACTATCTGGTCCTCTAGGCTGATTATTATTATTACCATGAGTAAACATCAGAAGAATACAGCGAGTTTACAGGAATTATTATCATAGAATTTTAATCTAAACTATTAAAAAAACCACCTTCATTTTTGGAAAAATTTCTTTAAAAAATTTCAAAAAAATTAAAACAGTATTATACAAAATGACCGCAATGATTTGCAATTACGATGTTGATCAATTGTTGCAAGGTACCAGCCCCTCCCCCTGGGGGGTTGGGGTGGGGTAATGGGGGAAGGGGTGATGGGTGGGGGTAATGGGGAGAGGGGTATGCATAGGCTGACCATATTTCCTTGAGACAAAAACGGGACATTGGGATGGCAAAAAAGGGACGGGGGTTATGTAATATTCTGTATTCATGAAAAAGTAAGTACATAAACATATTGAGCTTACAATTATTCTTCAGTGACAGAACCCAAACAAAAACCCATACAAAACGGTACTGTCCCGTTCAAAACGGTACGTATGGTCAGCCTAGGTATGTAACAAGGGGTAGGTGTTAGCCCCCAAGTTGCAAAGTTGCATAAAGGGGGATGAGGGGTTTTGGGGGGAGAGGGAGAATGACCTCCCACAAAAGGAGTAACTCTAACGTGCCTTCGCCGTAGGCGAGTTTGCGAAGCACAAGCCCCGCCCATAGGGCAGGGAGCCGAAGGCTCTTCTTGTTGAATAATAACAATATATCGTTAGTATTAAAACTTACAATTTTAATTTATTTTCAGTTATTGATATAAATTACAACTTTTTAAAATGTATTCATAAGAAAAAGTTAAAAGAATAAAAAATATATTTAAATCTTTTCTCGTCACGACAACACCCAAACTTGATTTTCACGAGATTCAGTTAGGGCTTTACCACATCGCGTAAATATAGTTTCAAAAAATAATTTAAAAATTATCTTTATTTTACGGTCTTCAAATTACAGAATGTGGAAAAAATTAGACACGCGCAGCCGTTAGAAGCCGGAAGTATTAAAATTTCATTAGGGTCATATTTTCTGCGCTTATTTGGCCTTTAAACATGTGTGGCACTTAAAAATTTGTTACATATACAAAGGAATATAAAGGACACCAAACAGCAACAGACCGGCTGGTCCCAACGAGGCTGTCTGTTTAAGAAGGAAGGTGAAAAGAAGTAAGAAAATTTAAAGACAAGTGAAAGTTTCAAAGCAAAGCGGAGAAAAGAGGTTGAGAGGTTGAAAAGAATTTAAAGATGAAGTGAAAATTTTAAAGTACAGAGGAGGGATCCAAGTGAAAATTCTACAACAATTCTAGGTGCGAAAATATGCTTCCAACTTGGAGTTTAAGGCAAGATAAGCATCTAGTTTCTTTTAAAGGATTCGACCGACAATCCAATCCATTCCACAAATTAATTATACGATTGAAGAAAAATGTTTAGCTCCATTAGAATTAAAATGTTTACCCACTAATTTGGAACCATTACCGCGAGTTCTGTCTGCATTCCTGAAGGTGAAATATTTTTTGGCGTCGACATTATCAAAACCTTTAATCATTTTAAACACCTGGATTAAATCTCCACGAATTCGTCTTTTTACGAGTGAGAATAAATTAAACGTTTCTAAACGGGCAGCGTATAATTTGTTTCTAAGTCTAGGAATCATTTTAGTAGCCCGTAGCTGCACTCTTTCCATTCTATGTCCTGTCGTAAATATGGGGACCAGAATTGAACCCAGTATTCCAGGTGGAGGCGTACTAAGTAATTATATAATGTTAGCATTATTTTTTCCGACTTAAATTCAAACGATCTACCAATAAATCCTAAGATTCTATTTGCTTTTCTGACTGCTTACATTGCTTCCTCGGTTTAAGAACGTCGGCAACAATAATACCTAATTTTTTCTCTTCCCTAACACTTGTTAGCGTCTTGTCGCGCATAAAATACTTTTCTTTAACATTGTTTCTAACAATATGCAACGTTTTACATTTACTGTATCTATATTAAAGTTCATTTGCCAAATTTCCGCCCACTCGAGTAATTTATTAATATCTTCTTGAATCTGCAAACGTTCTGCCGCTGATTTTGTTCGTCCCCCTAGTTTGGTATCATCCGCAAATTTTGAAATTATACTATTAATTCCCAAGTCGATGTCACTGATATCAATAATAAAAAGAACTGGTCCCAGAACTGATCTCTGAGGCACACCGCTAGTTACACTTTTCCAGTTAGACGCTGTGCCATTAATGACCACTCTTTGTTTATTACGTCCACTAAGCCAATTTTCGATCCATTTGAGAACATTACCATCAATTCCGTGAGAATGAAGTTTAGCTAATAATTAATCGTCCATGTGAAGACTGAAGAGAAGAATTTATTTAAAACTTCCGTCATTTGTAAGTCATCGTAAATTTGTTCGTTGTTTTCGCCAATGAGTGGACCAATAGTCTGCGAAGCTATTTTTTTATTCCAAACATAATTATAGAATTCTTCGGATTCGATTTAATTTGGTCCATTGTATAAAGCTCATAATTGCGCTTACTTTTTCTAATAAGTGTTTTACTTTACCTTCTCAATAGCATTTTCATCGGACAAATTATTTGATTCTTTAAATTTAAAATACGCGTTCCCTTTTAACGTTACGCTACGAATACTTTTAATTTCAGTATTCCACCATTTAGGTCTTTTTAGTAATGGGATATCACTCGATTCTAAACGTTTAAAACAATTAAAAAAAGAAATCCATGTTCCATTAATATTATCACGCGATAGAGCTTCATCCCAGTCACGAAATTTAGCTCTTTTAAAATCCAAAACGTATTCGAGGCACTCCGGATTATGAACATTACTAGTTTACTACTACCGCGTGACCACAAAAACTGTCCCTGTTTTTAATCGCTTATTACTCAGTCATTATTGCAGCTTCACAAATGAAATAAAAAGCATTCGAAAGAGAACATTTTAAAGTTTTATTTAATTTTTTCGATATCCTGGATACGAAATCAGTACTTATAAAAAAATGGCAGTTTTATCCACCACAATCATGGGTTATTTGTCGGACATGCAACGTGTTTTCATCGCAGAAGAGATGATCAAACATGGCTCGGTAGTTGCCACCCAACGGTCTTTCAGACGACAATACGGTCAACAAAGGACCATAGATCCTAGCACGATTCGCAGGATTTTCGCAGAATGGAAACATCACGGCTCAATCAAGAACATGCATAAAGGCAACTCTGGGCGCAGCAAAGGTGTGCGAACCGCTGAAAACATTGATTCAGTCGCAAATCAGCTTGAAACGGACAACAAGAAATCTGTGAGACGACTATCAGCTGTGACAGGAATCAAACGGGAGAGCATTCGGAAAATAATCACGTTGGATTTGAGAATGAAGTCATTCAAAATTATGTGTTTGCAACAGCTTAGCGAACAAGACTACCAGCGTCGTTTGATGTTTTGTGAACGCATTGAAACAATAATTGAACAAAACCAGATAAGATTAAGTGACATAATATTCAGTGATGAATGCCACATCTATCTCAATGGGTTCATCAACAGACAGAATTACCGGTGTTGGTTACAAAACAAGCCAAATATACACTTGGAGAAACCTCTGCATTCACCAAAAGTTACTGTCTGGTGTGGTTTGAGTAGCAGCAAGGTTTATGGTCCTTACTTTTTTGAGGACCCAGAGACAAGGAGACCGCTTTCAGTAACTTCAGAAAGATATGTAGAAATGCTGAACACTGTTTTTGAACAAGAAAACTGCAGTAACAAGTGGTTTCAGCAAGACGGAGCAACAGCCCACACAACTAGGCAATCACTGGAATGTTTAACAAGATTTTTTGAACAAAGATTCATTTCTCATCGCTCGCAGTTTCCCTGGCCCGCAAGATCTCCCGATCTATCACCTATGGACTTTTTTCTCTGGGGATTTGTCAAGGACAAAGTATTCAGGCAAGAGCCATCCTCTATCGAAGAATTAAAGCAAGCGGTGGTAAAGAGTGTACAGTCTATTGAATGCAGCGTTTTGGAAAATGTAATAAATAACTTCCTTTCCCGTTGTGTGAAATGTAAGAATGTCCAGGGACGTCACTTTGAACACATGTAGAATAAATTAAAACTTTAAAATGTTCTTTTTCGAATGCTTTTTATTTCATTTGTGAAGCTGCAATAATGACTGAGTAATAAGCGATTAAAAACAGGGACAATTTTTGTGGTCACACGGTATAATTCACCAAAAATCTGTCGGTCTGTCTATCTGTTTGTCCACCAAAAAAACTTTCACGTTTCTGAACCGATTTCGACCAAACTTCGTATGGTGGATGGGGGTGATGAGTAATGAACGAAAATATATGTGGGACCACCTCCCCTCCACCCAATTACTGGGCTCGAAGGCCCCAGCACCGCAATAAAACTATAGAAAAGAACGCAACCATGAAAATCTTGAGCTTCACATTGTCAAGATTTGTGAAACTTAAGATTTTCATGACTATAATTTTATTGACCAAATAATTGAACCCCCAATTACTGTCGGTTCAATTATTTGTTAATAAAACTATAGAAAAGAACGCAATTATGAAAATCTTAAGCTTCACAGTGCCGCCCGTAATAATAATAATAATAATAATAATAATAATAATAATAATAATAATAATAAAGAAAATTTGTTGCTACAGTCTTATAATAAGTTGCGGAAACTTGTAACGTTAAGAATTGTTTAACTGTTGTTGAACTGATAAATAACACTGGTCAACAAAGTTTCTGTCACAGAGATATTTTTACTTGAACTAAATGTAATTTTTTACGTTGATTACATTACGCAAATGAAAACAGCATTTTTCTATCACCCGCAGTTTTAGAGTGACACACGATTCGAGTCAGAATAGGAAGGGGGCGGGGTCTGCCGTTTGCTCCTCCTCTGCTTATAAGTTGCTGCAGGTCACTGTTGACTTTCATTTGTCAGTTACTCACTTGATTTCGCTCAGTGAATATTTTAGGTGAGTTCAATATGCATTTTCTACTTTAATATTGCTATTGCGTCTATAAATCAGTCCAAATTTCATTTTCGATTCGCTCAATATTGGTGGGTGATAGACAAATTTTGAGGTCATTTTTTAACTCATCGGTAAAAAACCTATAAGATCCACCCATTTTTGTTCATGTGACAAAAAAAAAAGTTCTTTTCTGTCATCCAGTGTAATTAAGGCAGAGTCTGTCAAAAAAATTATTTCAAAAGCTGAGATCAGATACTGAAGATTTTGAAAAGAAATTATAAGGCAGTGAAAGCTTAATATGTACATTAAGTTCATGAGTAACTTTTGTGAAGCTTAACATTTGACTCCCCCCCCCAGTAATTGGGGGGCGCAGGCCCAAGCACCGTAGGTCTAGCTAAATGGGCCCGTAGGGCCCACTTTAGATAGAAAAGAACGCAGCAATGAAAATCTTAGGCTTCGCATCCGAACTCATTGAATCAAGATTTGTGAAGCTTAAGATTTTCATGGCTGCGTTCTTTTCTATACTTTTATTGACCGAATAGTTGACTTGCCAGTAATTGGGGGGCCATAAGCCCCACTTTAGCTAGTTATAGTAATTACCTCAAAATTACTTGAGACCAAAGCACTTTAGCTCAATTCTCAGGGGTCAAACTTTTATGTCCTTTCACTCACTACAACCTCCTCTTTTTTGTGATTGGTCTTTAACAGCCAACTTTTTTCTTGCCTTATATTCTCTGAACCCTGCTTTATTAAATCTTCTTATGACTGTGCTTGCATGAACGGCAGTTTCCTTTGCCTTCTGCAGGTCAGAACGGAGAGCTTAAGCTAAGATCTCCGAGGGAAATGAGTTTTAATATTGTGTCTTCCTGGCTGGTTGTCACCTTTTTCCAACCACTTTGATGCTTATTGGCATGGCACTTAATCTCTTTATAACGTTTTAATGTGATTTAAACAACGAGTAAAACAAACAAAATGTTTAATATGTGATATATTAAACATTTCATTTGTTTTGCAATTGCAACTTGGGGAAAACTTAATAACTGATGTAAATTTTCATTAGGTAAAACTTACGGACATTTTAGAGTTATTTATAGGCAAACACTACAAAAGATATAAGTTTGTGTTTATTAACACTTTCTATTTATTAACGTTCATTAATGTGTTTTTCCATCTCACACTCTTTTAAATTATTAGTTTTAATGCTCTTTCATAGTGAATCAAAATTACAGTCTCTGAATTTCTTTAGAATGTATATGAGATTGAGACCCATAAATTGTGACCTCTTCTCGGTCCTTTCTTTACCAACTTTCCCTTATTTAAAAATCTGAAAGTTTTTGGGAGATTTATTTATTGAAAATATAGAGAAGAAAACAACGAACATACGAACGAACGAATGAACGTGTGTGTGTGTGTGTGTTTGTGTGTGTGTGTGTAGCCTACTGTGTCTAGGATTGTGTCTAGCGTACAAATTTTATTTTTTAATTATTTTATGGCTGTCATTAGATCGTATATCGTAGTCGGAGATAGGAAGAAAGAGTGTTGTAATGAACGGCCTATCGAAAAACCGCACCGTTGGTGGTCTTTTAGAAGCAAGGTTGGCTCCCACTTCGGGGAAGTAATCATTGAAAGTATTTAAAATATTTGTTTTGTCCGTAATGGGCTTATTATTTACTGATAGCTTTTCCGGTATTGTTTGGGATCGCTTTTGTATTTTTCGAATTTACAGTATGTTTATAGTAATTAGCTTTAGATTTGTGTATTAATGAATTAAATCTGTTTCTATAGTGGATGTTGACTTCCTTTGGGATTAGACTTTCCTTCACATTTTTATATAGTTTGCATTTTTGTTTAATAAATGTCTTTAGACGCGGGGTCAACCATGGATTATTAATTCGAACCGTAGGAACATTTTTTTCAAGTGATGGGGCAGGATTCATTAAAAGCATGACAAAGGGATTCCTGAAACTTTTCAAATTTGGTGTTTATATTTGCCTGGCGGTTGTCAATGAACTCGAAATCTGTTTCGCCTAATTTCGTTTTGAATTTATTAAGCTGGTTATGCCTTATTTTCCTGAATTTAATATTTGTGTACTTTAGAGTGTTTGCTGTTTTGATTGTGACGTAATTTGGGAGGTGGTCAGTAATGCCTGCAAGGAGTATCCCTGTGTCCCGTATCTATTGTGGGTCTAGATCTGACTATATGTGGTCGATAAGAGAAGATTTGGTAAGGTCGGTCAGTTTCGGAGTGTGTTGGCCTTGTTATGTAGGTCTTATGTCCTTGGCTGATCATTGCGTTTCATAATGATTTGGCAATGCAGTCCGACCCTATTTTCATTAAGTTTATATTAAAGTCCCCGAAGATGAAAGAGCGTGAGCTGTTTAGGGATTGATATCTCATTTGATCCTGTAAGGCAGTGGTTCTCAACCGGGGTGCCGCGACACGCTGGTGTGCTACGGATATCTCCCTGGTGTGCCGCAGAAATCTAAAGACTTATGATTATTTAGCAACATTGATTGATGTTTTAGAACTCGTGTGGGTAAATTTTGTTGGTTTTCTTTATATTTTCTTTTCAAAGTAATTAAGAACAACTATTAAAATATAACAATTCATAACTCAGTGTTAAAATTAGGTTTTAATGTTTAGCAATTATTTGCAACGTTTTACGTAAAAAGAAATGTTTTAGGGGTACCGCGAAATATGATAAATGAGTTTTGGGTGCCTTCAGCGAAAAAAGGTTGAAAACCACTGATGTAAGATATTAATGTATTTATTTGCGCTACCGTTAGGTGGTCTGTATATTACCAGTAGGTTGAGAGAGGTTTTGTCAAGGGTTAGATTTACCGCACATGTTTCAGTGTGGGGTTTTACTGTACAGAGTGGGTGAATTTTTGTGCATTTTATGGTATTTTTTATGTAAATACGAATGCCTCTTCTTTCTGTGGGGAAAGTGTAAAAAATATATAGGTCGTTAATACGAGTATATAGGTATTTTGAATGTTTATCAATGAAATTGGTACCTATAAAAGAGGTCGGCCCAAGGGGATGGGCACGTGTTGGAATTTTAAGAATGTGCGATTTTGAGTGGATTTGAGTGAATGTATAAAACAATAAAATCGAAAGAGAAAGAAAAACTTGCACTTAATTAGTTTATGAAGGAGATACAAGAGTAATAATTTAATGAGGATGAGGAGACTAAATTATAAGGGGAACTCATTGGCTTCATGTATAGAATACAATTTAATTACTGAGTTGTGAGGTGGGGGAGAAATATATAGGCCTACCTTATGACATACTCTTAAAAAAACCTTGAATACTACAGCTTCAGGTCAGGGGACTACCTTTAAGATGGCTGAACTCATACTTGGCTAACAGGACACAATTTATAGCACAGAACTCTTTCACGTCACGGACAAGACGCACCTACCACGGAGTACCCCAAGGGAACATTCTGGCACTTATCCTGTTCGTCCTTTATATGAACGACTTCCACATGTCACTAAATAACTCTTCCTGCTACTAATATGCAGATGATACTTCAACGATAACTTCGCATAAAGACTCACTACCACTCCAAACGACCACCAACAATGCACTCCAAAGTGTTTATGTGTGGCTTAATCCCTTCAAACTATCCTTAAATATTAAAAAAAACAGCTTATATAATCATCATAAAAAGAAATCATTGCCCCTTTAACCTACACATAGATTCAGTCCCTGTTCAGCGAATGTAATCGGTCAAACTTTTGGGAATTACCATCGATTCAAACCTCTCATTCAAAGAGCACACTGAAGAGCTATGCAACAAGTTAGCCAATGTCTCATTTATAATTACGGAAGCTGGTGCGGCACTCCCAAAACACGTTCTTCGATCCATATACTTCACCATGGTGTACCCACACCTACAATACTGCATTAGTACTTATGAAAGCACATGTCAATTTTCGCTACAGCTATTGGTAGTGATGCAAAAAAGATTAGTTAGGAAAATAAATAAATCGAATAAGCATAATGAAAGTACGGATCAAATGTCCCACGAGTTAAAAATTCTCAAACTAGGAGAAATCTACAAACTAAACATTGCCTCATATATGTAGCAAATCGTCCATAATACTACTATAGAAATCATCCAAAACAAAATATTAGCTTCTCAAACACAACCCCGCTTTAACACAAAACAATCAGACACGTACATCAGTAAACCGAATTACTCTCTAGATTGTGCGACTAGATCCTTATCCTCAACTGGTCCAAATCTTTGGAATTCACTTGATCAAGAGATGAAACAATCTAGGACACAAAAAATCTTCCAAACAAAACTGAAATACAAATTCATCAACTCGTACGAGCCATAACTCTTTACCTCCTGTCTTATTTCAATAACAAAATTAAACTACATAATCTTGTTTCCACATTTATTTCCATATTTCTTTATAGCAAAACAAAAATAATAATAACGGATAAAATAAAACCAAATATGTGCAAGGTCAAGGCATCTAAGATTGTTAAGATACTGAATAAAGAAGGTAATTAATATTCAATATTTTAATTATATAATATTTAATAATTATATTTCAGCGTCTAATTTCCAAATAAATACGAAGGTATAAGATTAGCTGAAAACCTCAATGTAATTATGTGTAGTTACGTGAATGTGTAATCTTAGTTGAATATCCATACTGTACGTACTTCTAAACATATGTTTGTAGCTTACAACAGATAATCTCCATGTATTCTCTCTCTCTCTCTCTCTCTCTCTCTATATATATATATATATATATATATATATATATACACAAACTCAGAATGGTTCCCTGAGAACATTATATGTTAAACACAAACCGTGCATGGAACAAGGAACTCTTCTGGGAAAATTAAATCCACTATAGTCCGAATAAGTAATGGTAAATGACAAATACCATAGTTTTTTCTTTTTCATGATTTTAGCCCGACGTGGGCAACGGGTCTCTCGCAAAGAGATCCCATAAATATAGCTTCCCTCACCAGCTATCTGCAAAGCAGACAGGATCCAGCTTTGGGACATGGATCTAGGGTTTAAAGCAAGCCTAGATCCCTACATTCAGAACCTCTATATAAGTAAAAGACTCGTTGCATTCACGTCGTGTTGAATAAATCAAAGAAAAAGGGGGTAACTATTGTATTTTTAGCCAAAAAAAACCAAAACTTAAACCTCAACCGGGACATTGAGCGTCCACTTTTCAAGGCACGAAACACGTCCGTTTAGTATACACAAACTCAGAATGGTTCCCTGAGAACATTATATGTTAAACACAAACCGTGCATGGAACAAGGAACTCTTCTGGGAAAATTAAATCCACTATAGTCCGAATAAGTAATGGTAAATGACAAATACCATAGTTTTTTCTTTTTCATGATTTTAGCCCGACGTGGGCAACGGGTCTCTCGCAAAGAGATCCCATAAATATAGCTTCCCTCACCAGCTATCTGCAAAGCAGACAGGATCCAGCTTTGGGACATGGATAGCTGGTGAGGGAAGCTATATTTATGGGATCTCTTTGCGAGAGACCCGTTGCCCACGTCGGGCTAAAATCATGAAAAAGAAAAAACTATGGTATTTGTCATTTACCATTACTTATTCGGACTATAGTGGATTTAATTTTCCCAGAAGAGTTCCTTGTTCCATGCACGGTTTGTGTTTAACATATAATGTTCTCAGGGAACCATTCTGAGTTTGTGTATACTAAACGGACGTGTTTCGTGCCTTGAAAAGTGGACGCTCAATGTCCCGGTTGAGGTTTAAGTTTTGGTTTTTTTTGGCTAAAAATACAATAGTTACCCCCTTTTTCTTTGATTTATTCAACACGACGTGAATGCAACGAGTCTTTTACTTATATAGAGGTTCTGAATGTAGGGATCTAGGCTTGCTTTAAACCCTAGATCCATGTCCCAAAGCTGGATCCTGTCTGCTTTGCAGATAGCTGGTGAGGGAAGCTATATTTATGGGATCTCTTTGCGAGAGACCCGTTGCCCACGTCGGGCTAAAATCATGAAAAAGAAAAAACTATGGTATTTGTCATTTACCATTACTTATTCGGACTATAGTGGATTTAATTTTCCCAGAAGAGTTCCTTGTTCCATGCACGGTTTGTGTTTAACATATATATATATATATATACACACACACACACACACTGTATATACACATGTGTGTGTGTATACCTGTTTATATATATATGTATAGTATATGTCACATGTGCATGTATGTATGTATGTGTGTGTAAAAAACTCTTATAAAAACAATAAATTGTAATATTGATATTATTATTGTTGTTGTTACGATTGTTTTTATATTATCTCTTCGACTGCGCTCATATGCTAAGGAATACGTTAACTGTCGCACGATAATATGTACGAGTATATATAGATGTGTTATAATATGTCATTCTCTGTATACCTTTTGTATGCCTTATGTACATGTATGTAGCAAAGAACAATAAAATTATTATTATTATTATTATCATTATTATGAGAGTTTTATCCACAGTACCACCGTAATTTAGTCCTATATAGACGACTGCTACGAATGACAGACAGAATGGAGAAAGTGCAGGGACAGGCTACGAAGATGATTCCTTGACTTAGAAACAAAACATACGTTGCCCTTTTATGTAGAAACGTTAAATTTATTCTCATTTGTAAAAAAACGTTTTCGAAGATATTTGATCAAATGTTTAAAATTATTAAAGGTTTTGATAACGTCGACCAGGGGCGTAACTGGAGTAAAAATGTTGAGAGGGACGAACTCAATTCTATTGTTAGAAGCACTCATTATCTATGGGAGTAATTATAAAAATTGCCCCCCCCCCCTCCCCGCAACTTTTATAATTTTGTTCTTTCCCCCCAACTTTTTTACTTCAGGTACGCCCCTGACGTCGACGCCGAAAATATTGCGGTAATGGTATTAAATTAGTCGGTAAATATTTTAATTTTAATGAATAAATATTTTAAACATTCTAATTCTAATGAATTCTAATTTAAATTTTATTCTTCAGCCGTACAGTTAATTTGTGGAATGTTTGCCAACCAGCGTAGTTGAAAGTAATTCGGTTGAGTCCTTTAAAAAAAGAGACTAGATGCTTATCTTGCCTTAAACACCGATTTAGAAACATTTGTTCGCGCATAAAAGTTTTGTAGAATTTCCACTCGGATTCCCTCCTCGTTGCTTTAAAATTTTCACTTTTTATCTTTAAATTTCCTTCCTTTCTTTCGACCTCTTTTCTTTGCTTTGCTTTAAAATTTTCACTCGTGTTCAAATTTTCTCCTCTCTTTTAACCTTCCTTCCTAAACAAACAGCCTCGTAGAGGGACCAGTCGGTCTGTTGCTTTTTGGTGTCCTTTGTATTTTTTTTACATTCCTTTCGTTTCAAACAAACGTATTTTATAATATGACCCAACAAACGATTTTGTTCATAGAGGGTTAAACATATATAAAGTGCTTAATACTTTCGACTGAAACAAAAAAAATATATATACAGGTATGTATATATATATGAAAAACTTTCTCAGTAGGAAGCATCTAATGAAGGGGTGAGAAAGAAAAAAAGAAAAAGTGACAAAATAAGGGCCACCCTAATATATATATATATATATATATATATATATATATATTAGGGTGGCCCTATTTTGTCACTTTTTCTTTTTTTTTCTCACCCCTTCATTAGATGCTTCCTACTGAGAAAGTTTTTCATGCAAACTTTTACAGCGTTTGGACAATATTTAGTGTGTGCTCAAGCTGTCCGAAATTTTAAGCATCCTAACTCTGTAGTTGCCTTTTATAATACATTCCGGATTCACTCACACTCAAATCCAGTATTCATTTAACATAAAAAAGTTGTACAATTAGTATTTGTTAATATATTTCTAACAACAAGCTTGGTTTTCGATCCACATCTCTGGATTATCAAGCAAGAATTCGACTTCAAGCCCTAGAAGAGTGAACAAAACCTTCGTTCTAGCAGACACGAAGTCGCTGAGTTTCTTACCTTGGATGTCACTCTTATTCAGATGAATTCGTTTTGGTGCGTCATGTTGTCCTTCCCGTTGTAGATTTTTAACCATAGCTCTTTTTTCTTGCAAATCCAAGTCTCTGTCAAAGAAGGCAAGGCCCACCAGATCTTCACTCAAGTACCATAAGTGAGCAAGGATTTTATTGAGAGCTCCTTTTGCTGCAGGTGTGTCGCTGGCAAGCGAGAGAGGAACCAGAACTTTACATAGAACTGCACACCGAAAATACAGAAGTCTTGAATGCCTTTGATTTCTCGTTGCGACAGTTTAAATCTGGAATCGCGGAACATGAAGATTTTCAAGGCGTATATAAGCCGGGCCATGAACCGAGCTCGATGGACTGCTCCAGGTTTTCGAAATTTGATCCCTTTTGGTGGAACGTCTCCCAGAAAAAGAAGGGTAAGTTCGAGCAGCTCTTGATAGTCATCTCTTGGATGAATTTGATCTAACTGGAGTCGACAGAAGCAGATGATATTGTCCTTCACAGGCTCTACAGCGAGCAGGACGACCTCGTTATTTATGCCAGGACTGTAGTCATTGGGGACGATGTTGTGCCAAAAGGTCTTCAACCTTGTTACCGTGAAAGCTTCCTCTAACATGATTTCATGTATATAATGGCGACATGCCAGGTACAAAACTTCAGACCCTAAATGTTGCTCGAAGAGAACACATGCTCCATTTACTCTTCTAGTGTTGCTCGCTGTGGTGTCGAAGCTAAGGGCTTTGATTCGATCACGAACACCCCAATCATCGACGACATCAATCATCGCCTGCGCCATTGCTTGGCCAGTGCCATTTGCAAGCTTCGGGATTGAAAGGATCTGATCTAGTCCAGATCCTGAAACAACGATTGGGAGACGGTCGACCTTCTTATCTCGTTAGGTCATCCATCAGCTTGCCGTCCCAGTGAAGGGTGAGAAGTGTTCGCGGATCAAATTTCTTCTTCAACTCTGCAGCTCTTTGGGCTCGATGCTTCTTCCTGTATTTGCAGAGAAGCTCTGTTGATGTTGTATTCCCCAACATTCTGACCGGAAGCACTAATCACTGACGCGATGGTAAAGACCGCATCACGGTCACTAGTTTTAGTGCGATCCAACGACGAAAGAACTTCTGGATGGAGGATATTCTTGCGGCCTCTTTTTGGATGAGGTGATGACACTACGACTCCTCCAACAGCTCCTTCATTCTCTGAATCCGTGGTGTTCTCACCTGTGGAAGATGAAGAAGATTCCAGGACGATTTTTCTGTTAAGTACGAAATTCTCTATTTCATGTCTCTTCTTAAATTCATCATTCCGAATTCTCTTCTTCGTAGCTGCTTCCTCCTTTTTAGCCAAAGCCATATCAATTCCAGCAATGGAGCCTCTTCTGCCCTTCTCTCTTTGTGCCAAAAGGAACGCTTTATCCTCCTCATTCGTCATCAACACCATAGCATTTTGGTGAGCAACGTCGAAAAGGTCATCAAAGCAGGATTTCAGCTCTTCTTCTTTCTTCCTTTGTGTATCCGTCATCCGGGACTGATTTTTTTTTCAAAAGATCCCACTTCTTCATCAGACTCCAACTGTTTCACTGCATGTTGAACTGGCCGCAGTAGAATCCTCGCCTTCTTCCAAAAAGTCTTCACTTCCGCTAGCGTCAACTGAGCAGCCTTGTGCTTATTCTTAATCGACTGAAGCAAATGTAGATAGTACCTCATAACATCCCCATTACTTGGCAATTTTGCACCTGATAAACAATTTTGAGTATGTTCAAGCAAATAAACCGTATGGTTTTTCGAGTTCCACTAGCCATCATAAAAAAATCTATATACCTAGATAAAAAGAACGCGTAATGTCGTTTAGCATGTAAGAACATAAGATCATCGCTACTATTTGTTTCAAATTAACCATATATAATATGGCAAGTCATATAATAAGCAAATTCTACCAATAACCCATCACGCCTATTTGATAATATATGAGACAGTCGAGAGAGAAAGTTTGAAGTCCTTGAGCACACCCTATATATACTTATATCTCACTAAAATTTTGTGTGTTATTTACTAGTGACATAGAATCCAACTGAAGGGTGAAAGGAAAAAAAATCGTAACTTAAAATTTTAGCACCACTTAAGGGCCACCATAATATATATATATATATATATATATATATATATATATATGGGCTACGTCGTGGCCAATGTCGTAACACCGCTTCCCGGAGATCAACGAAGTTAAGCGACATTGGGTCTGGGTAGTAGTTGAATGGGAGACCGTCCTCCGCGCTCAGATTATGTAGCAACTAGTGATGAAAGCCGGTACTGAAAAACCGATATTTATACCGGTATTGGAGAAGAGACACGATACCGATATCGTGATTATCGATACCTGGTTTTCGCTATTGAAGAACTGCCTATTGTCTTTATTGTGGGAGCAATCAGCAAATGTCAAGTTAACAAAGATTTGTTTTTTGTAGGATTTTGTGGTTAATGTGAGTAGAAATAGAAATTTATCTTCATACATAACTTACACATGCAGTATATCTTTGAGGGGCGTCATTAGTGTATGTCACAATTTATCAGTTTTATAATATTATGTTATTGACGTTATATGATGTGTCCGTTTTTCTGAAAAGGGAAACTATCATCCAGAACTATTTTCTATTCCATCTAAACTAGTGCTCAAAAGAAATGCAGAAAGGATTTTTAAAAGGCTTTTTCCTAAGAATGATGAAAATTTAGTTGGTTTCGAGGAAGAAAGCGAAGACCAAGACTTACAAGCATCTAACTACTCAGAGAATGTTACTGAAGACAAGAATGAAGTAGATGGTCCATTGATGTGCGAATACATGAAAGAAATAGAGAAATTAGAAAAGGTACCATTGAGAAGCAATGCAACTAACTTTGATCCTACTAATGAATTTAAGAGTTTCGAAGTTTCTTCACAAAGAAGTTGAAAATTTAGAGAAGCTGTACAAGGCATTGCTTTCCATTAAACCCACTAGTGTAGAATCAGAAAGAGCTTTTTCTGCTGCTAGCTTATTTCTGACCAAGCTAAGATCAAATCTCTCTGAACAATCATTAGATAGTCTTTGTTTCCTCAAAACTTACTTCCAAAACCAAAGTAAGAAATAAATATGCAAAATTATTAATAAGCTTTTTTTTTTTTTAAATTGTTATTTTTCCCTTTTACCTTTGGTTATCTGATATACTTAATCATTATAAATAGTCTTTCCTTTTTCCTGCCTTTCTCTAGGAGCTGCTGTTCAAACTTTTTTCAATCAATGGTATTTTTCCTTTGGTGTCGGTGACAGAATTTAGAAAGTAACTTCAGTTTTTATTGTCGTTAATGTGGTGAGTACTACAGGTCCTGCAGGCTTGTGGGAGGGTTGGCACTTGGGAGGGTGACACCAAAAAAATTATTATAAATTATTCTCTGCATAAAACCGGTATCAATACCGGTATCAGTAAAATAATTGTTCAAATACCGGTATTAAAAATTGTCGGTATTATTTCATCCCTAGTAGCGACCCGTGGTTCGGATCTCACTTAAAGCTGTAGGTCCCCTCCATCATATGACCTTAGATGTTGCGAAGGAGGTTAAACAACCCCAATAAAAAAAAATAATAATAATAATATATATATATATATATATATATATCCTTAGTCAAACGTATTAAGGAACTTTAAAATTCTTTCAGAGGGGGATTTCTGGAAAGAACACTGCAATTCCAAGATTTTCTAAATTTTGTGAGGTATTTTCCCATTACATCGCAATTTTTACCAAACAAGATAGATAGAGTGAAGAATGAATTTTACAATTTTTTATAATTCAAATATCTCGGAACGTAATAGTCGTATCTAGTGAAGCTAGCTTAGGTCAGGCTAGATTAGATTATTTCGGTTTTGTTAAGACGTTGACCTCAAAAGTGGTGTGTGTGTGTGTGTGTGTGTGTGTGTGTGTGTGTGTGTGTGTGTGAGATTTAGAAAACGACTTTGAAGCGTGATTTTACAGTTTAGGGAATTGAGACCATTTATAAAGAAACCGAAGTAAAAGAGACCTGATTTTTCCCCATTTATTTCGTTTGAGAAAATTCCTTTCAATCTCGAACCAATTTGAACCTCCTTCTCCGAATCATTTAAGAAGCGAAAAATTGGGTTCCCTTTCCGTTGAATTTATATTACGCCAAACTTCATCGAGGAAGAATTAAAAAAGTGACGTTATACATTTATAAAATTAATCTTTATTGTCGTATGAGACTTCGAATTCTTTAAATTATGAAATTTAAGGCCGGCCGCACGTACGATCGTCTTGCGACTCACGACTCACGGCTTGGGTCGTGGCGACTCGAGTCGCGCGTGATTTTACATTGACAGAATGGGAGCCCCGCAGCGACCGCGACGCGATTCCCCAGAATCGCGTCGCGGTCGTTGCAGTGTGCGGGGCTCCCATTCTGTCAATGTAAAATCACACGCGACTCGAGTCGTCAGTCGCGAGACGATCCTGTGTGTGGCCGGCCCAAGTGTAAAATTCAGATCATCTGTTGTGGCCATTTTGGATTCACCTTTAATGTGGCCAAAATATTTGCAAAATGTGTTTTAAATTTGAGAAATATTTTAACAGTAATAATAATAACATGAACTGGTGCAGTGCTGAGGCCAGCGAATGCGAACCATTGCGCTAATTCCCAGATTATTATTATCAGCTCCATCGGGATTCGAACCCCTGACCTCAGCGCTTTAATTAACTTCGCTTACGGGGAAACCGTGTTGTTTCGCGTGCTGCGGACGCTGACGAGAAGTATTATAACTATTTATGCCATAGTTCACGCTAAATTACTGCGTTAATTCTTCGTATCTTCTTAAATAATTAATATTTTTAGATTTAAGATATTTTATTCACTCAAAATGGATCGATTTGAGAATCTTTCAGATTGCGTCATGTCAAACCGTGCAGGGGCGTACCGACGGGGGGGGGGGCGACAGAGGCGGTCGCCTCCCCCCCCTTGAGCCTTGTACCAGTGTCTATTGATGTGTTTATCTCTATAACTATGTACTAAAGTTTGTACATTCAGTTACAGAGATAAGCAGGTTTTGTTTTAGTTTGTATATTTTATAGTAAGAATACATTTTAAATTATTACGAATTTATTCTATACAGTATGCATTAATATAAAATATTACTACTAAACCTGTCATCCCAGGCCAGTGTTGCAAGGTAAAAAATTGAAAACCCGCCAAATCATGCTTAAAAACCAGCCCAAAAACAGCCAAACCAAGCTTTCATACTATATATATATATATATATATATATATATATATATATATATATATATACACAGTGGGCCTAAACTTTTAGCCGGATGAAGTGATGATTGATTGATTTAATGCTAGTGATTAATTGATGCAATGATTGAGTATTAATGACAGGCTGGGTTAACAATTTATGATGTCCTACAGTATCACCGGTTGAAGGTGGCTAATTGAGTAGGCCTACTATAATATTTCTGAGTGATACGAATTGCTTCGAAGTCACCAGCTTGGATTACACCCAAGCAAATATTGTTAAGGTTATAAAAAGCACCTTATTGTTTTGTATTTAATTAAGAAAAATAAATCAGTTATTTGTTCACAGTGAAATAACAAATGATAAACAATAATTATAGTGCTTAACAATTCTAAATGAGAAAAAGAATTATACAGATCAATTGTTAAGAAATACGTTCGTTTATGAGAGGCTAATGGTATGCTAAAAATGGGACACAGCATGAAATATGAAAACTAGTGATTACAGAAATTATGCATGTACGTTATAATACAACAAACTGATTATGTAATACGCTGATTATGAATAAACACAGAATAAATGATGCAGCCTAAGACCTATGGAAATTAGTGACGTGCGTTTATGGTGCTCTTTAGGTCACGTATTACACTGCTTATGTAGGCCAGAGTTACGCAGTAATGGAATACTAAACACGATGCTGTGGCCTAATGATAATTGGAAAGGATGTACTAAGTTGATACACCGTAAATGAATTAGGCTTTCAGTAAGAGAATACTTAAATCTATCACATAAATAAACGGATGTACAGTATTTATATGAATGAACACAATAGCATATGTTACGCGGAATTACGGTACTGGAACAGCACTCAGATTAGGACATCGGCCTAACGCGTTTTAATGAGTCAGTTTGAGCGAATTATAAAACACTGCGTTTATAGCCTACTCTTCTGCGGTTCACTTGGTAGGCTTTACGTTATTGTTTTTAAGCAAAGAGACAAGGCTTACCAGAAAGAGAGTGATACCTCTTGGTTGACGCGTTGCTTGGAGGGTGGCCTGTTGAACTAATAAGCTCGAAGTGTTGACCGTCCGATTGGTCTGTTGAGCGGGCGCCGGTCGACTGTTGTTGCCTCTTGAGATGCAGGATGGAGAGCGGGTGGCGTGACGAGTGGTGCTACTGACGAAGGTGCTGAGAGCGAGACGTGACGACCAAGACGAGAAACTGGCAAGTGAGAAGTGTTTGTTTGTTTTTTTCTGTTTAAGGTGCTTCAACCCTGCTGGATTATTAACACCATTTTTTTTTTTTTGACTCCCCGAAGGGAGGTGGTGAGAAGTGTTTGTTTGTTTTTTTCTGTTTAAGGTGCTTCAACCCTGCTGGATTATTGAGAGTGAATATCAATGGACTCTCGCTTATATAGTCTCTGTGACGTGGACTTTCCTGCCATATCTTGAGACGCCTTCCACGCGTCCTTTAGTTGATAAGGGATTGCTTTCGCGGGCCTTTTTGGAAGAAACAGACGTTTTTATTGTTTCTGATTCCTTGACCACGTGTGTCTTCTAAGAATGTTTGATGATGGCGTGGAAGAAAGAATTTGTCTGTCTACCTCTTGGTAGACAGACCTGCTTGGTATACACACACACACACACACACACACACACACACACACCTTTGTTTTAGTTACTCACACGCTAAAATATTTGCATGTATCGGTGACCGATACATGCAGATTTTTTAGTTTACAGTATTTATATTTGTTTAATATTCAAACTTTCCGCTATTAGTCAAAAAGACGTTATCTGAATTTAAAACAGTAAAAAATTCGCTAACCTGCGACTGTAGATTTTTACCCGCCAATTAGTCTTAAAACCAGCCCAATTTGGCGAAAAAACCGCGGACTTGACTACTGTGCCTCAGGAATCCTTAGGGCTGTTCTCTGTGATTTTAGTTCTGTTTAGTTCTATGGTCTAATTGGTCTGTATTGGCGATTTGTAATCCTTGTAATTGTTATTAAACTTCTATGACCCGCATTGTATACCCGTACATTGTGAAGTGAGCTGCCATTATGGATCTTCATCATTATTTCAAAAGAAAAAATGAGAGTGATGCAAATATGAATGAAGCTGATAATCAGAGTAAATTTACCAAATCTAGACTTAATCAAATTAACAATTTTGAACAATCTTCTGTGGCAAATAGTACACAGACCAAGACTTCAAATTCTGGTGTCCCAAGTGCATCTAGTGATTATGCAGCATCAGCAAGCAGTTCGTCAAACCTTGGTAAGTAACATTCATGAAGCATCTAAGATGCATCATATATATATTATGTATATGGTCCTTCTTGCCGCATATTGTATGTGGTATATATTTTATTCATCTGAGAAATGAAAATGAGGAATGAAAATTGTAAGGACCCCTACTATTAAAGTATTAATCAGTAAAACAGTTATTTTGCTTATTTTCCCATTTATGTCATTGTGTTGGTTTGGTTGCTGGATTTGGTACAGAATTTATACATTTTTATTGCTCAAAAGTCAAATCTACTATATGTTTATAGGTCAGTATACAAGACATTATGATATTATGCAGCCATTTGATGAACAGGCTTGGAAGCTGCATGTAATTACCACACCATGGTGTCCACCTCCCAACTTTGCATGGCCAACTTCAACTCACAAAAAGAAGGACAAAGATGAGATTTGGTGGGTAACTTTTTGTTTATATCAGGTTGGAAAAAACGTTGTTTATTGTAAATGTTTATCATAAATGCCTAACAGAAATCAGTGAGGAGCTATTCCTGTATAATTTTGTTTTATTTTAGCAGAAAAATGAGTTTAAAACACTTGGACCAATTTAAGTGGCTTTGCTATTCAAAAAGTAAAAGTGGATTTTTTTGGCAAATTCTGCGTGATTTTCTTTACAAGTGAAGTTGGATCAGGAAAATGTGGTCAAATGCCAAGCAAATTGGTCAACCCGCGTTCGGAACTTTCGCCGCAGGACTTTTCGCCGCAGGACTTTTCGCCGCAAGGAATTTTCGCCGCAAGGAATTTTCGCCGCAAGGAATTTTCGCCGCAAGGAATTTTCGCCGCCGCAAAAGAATTTAAAAAAAATAAAAAATAAAAAATAATTTAAATTTTTAATTGAAAATAATAAATAAAATGGTGTATAAAAAATTAAAACAGTGAAATTAATTAAACGATAAATACCTAGATTGTGGTCAACCATCCACTAAAGGTATTCAATAAACTCACTGGCAAGGATGGCACATTAACCAGCCATGAAGTCACAGAATATCACAACTATAGTCTGTAAGCTGCCCAGAGCTATCAAATCATTTGCAAAGATACAGCCCATGACATTAGAAATGAACTATCCTCACAAAGAAAAGATCAGGTTTGGATAATATATAACATTTCATGTATTCTAAAAGATGATTATTAATGCCTAATATCTGAAATGGTGATTTTTGTGAGTTTAATTTGATAACCTGTCACTAGTATATATATATATATATATATATATATATATATATATATATATATATATATTAGGGTGGCTCTTATATAGGGCAAAAAAAAAATTTTTTTTAATTTTTATGGCCGCAACCTTTATAAAAGTAGTTCAAATTGGTGTAAATACACTGCATATAAATTTTGAAACATTTATTCTAACATTTTGAGGTAGCTCAAGCAAAATGAAGTTTTAACATATTGAATAATATATAACTATAATGAATACAAATGAAAAACAAAACTTATACAGCCATAGAAAGAGTTTTTTCAAGCTATCTAGGAAGAGACGGCAGTGTTCGTTGACAATTTGTAGAAGAAACTGTAACTGTTCTTCATCCTTCGTAACATGACTGCTGTATTCTTGAATGAGAGCAACCGCTCTCTCTGCATAGTCATTCACAACGTTGATGGCTCTCACCTTCTCTTTCGCTCGTTTGTACTCCTCCAATTCGCTTCAGGTTGTTGGATCTTCCTTGAGAAAGTGTTCCGATAGATTAAACTTTGTGAATAGAGTGCGGGATCTGTTTGTAAAGAAATCCTGTAGTGACTTATCCGAAAGTTTTCAGATCAACTTAAATTTTTTTGGGGGGGGGTACTTCATCGTCCTCCGCACTACTGTTAGCATTCAGCGCGTGAATCATCTTAATCTTTGTCGAAGCCGAGGTCTTGTCATCAAAAAAGGCCAGAGCAACCAATTCTTCCGAAGGGTACCAGAGATGGTTGGACATTTTGCCCGAGGCGACTTATGAAATGCCTGGATGTATTGACGAGTAACCCAGCAAATCTTTGAGGAACTGAAGATCATTTGCTGGAGCGCAGGGTGCGCTGGGACAAGTGATCCAGGCTTTAATGTAGAGACGTGCTGCAAAAAGGCAGCTATCTCGTAGACCCTTCTCCTCGCAAGAAGAGAGGTGGAACTGGCCACGAAACATCCAGACTTTCAGACTGTAGATGACTTTTGACATCCAACGGGCATGGTGCATGGACCCTGGAGTCATAAAACGGGTGTCTTTTGCTGGCACTGCTCCGAGGAAGATGCCTACCAGCTCCAGCAGCTCTCTATAATCGTCTCTCGGTTGATCTTCAGAAAGCTGTGAGTTGATGAATATCAAAAGCTCCTCTTTCTCCTCTGAGAGAGATTGGCATATGAAGGGATCGGTGAAACCATTCTGGAAATTTTGTTTGTCAAGACATTACCACTTAGCTGCAAATCGTTTGAAGAGGGGTACTTCAGGCGCACTCGACTCTCCCATACAACGTTTGAAAACTGCTGCTATTACATGCTCGTAAATATGGTGACGGCAGGCGAAGAAGAGAAGGTTGCGTCCGAGATTCTGCTCAATCAAGATACAAGCGCTATTTATTCTTCCTGTGTTCGAGCTAGTTGTGTCGAAACTCATACCTTGAACCTTTTCTTCTATTCCCCCACTCTCTGAGAGCATTACAGACTGCAGTAGATTATCTTGTCCAGTTGCAGAAGGTAGTTTCGCCACTGTTAGTAATTGAGAGATACCGCTTCCTGAGACGAGAACTGGCAGACGATCAGAATACTCTTTTCCAGTAATATTGGGCAGTATTTTTCCGTCCCAGTGCACTACGAGAGGACCTTCCGCCTGAAAAATTTCCTTGAGTAGATGAAACATTGTCTCTCGGTGTTGTTGACGAGAACACTGAATTGTCTGCCGGTTGAGTGCCAAATCTGTGACATCATGGCCCAGGCTCTTCAATCATTACCATTGTTGCCTTTCTGTCAGAGAGTTTGGTACGGTCGAGAACAGCAGATAAGGTTGAGGTAATGACCATCTTTCGATCACGCAGACGTGGCTGATCGCTTGTGCTAGGTCCTGGCTCAGCAGTCCACTGAGGCTCTTCGGGTTTGACTTCAGGATCTGATTCACTGCTTGATGAAGCCTTCATTACTTTAGTAGCCGCCTTCTTCTGTGAAAGGAAAAGAAGGACCAGATTAGTTTTGTGCTTTTATGAAGTAAAATCAGCAGTAAATAAATGTATAGAACCATGAAAATAATGTATATATAGAACAGAACAGAACAGAAAAGAATAGAATAATGTGTATATATAGTAAAATATATAGAACCATGTAAATAATAAATGGCAACATTAGATTTTATATAAAGCTAAGCACTAACCCTTGAAGTTTCACGTGTGCGTCTTTGATCCTCTTCCATTGTTCTCTTAGCAGCTCCCTGTTCTTTCTTGTGCAGGCTGACATCAAACCCAGTCATGCAGCCGCGTCGCTCCTTTTCTCGTTGAGCTATCAAAAATTCACGATCCTTGGGGATAGTAATCCTCTTTAAGGCGTCCGCAGAGCTGGGCAGTATTTAAATACATTTGTATTTAAATACGTATTTAAATACATTTGTGTATTTAGAACTGTATTTATAAATACATTGTTTTTCATGTATTTAAATATAGTATTTAAATACTTTAATGAGTATTTAAATACAATGTATTTAAATACTCAAAATATTAAAATGTAAATACTTTTACTGGTTTAATACACGTTCTGTACTAGCACAGTACGACGCGTCGACAGTGTAGTACAGCATGGTTCATGTTTCAACGTGTCAGTTCAATCAGTTGTGTGCCACTCTTAGTCGAAAGCGGTTGATTTCTTTATCGTGTGCGTGTCATGGCTTAGTGTATTAGTGAATGCATATGTTAAAATTTGTATGTATTTAAAATGTATTTACAAATGTATTTAAATACAATTGATGTATTTTGTATTTAGTATCTAAATACATTCGTAAAATGTATTTAGTATTTAGTATTTAAATACATTTCTCCCATGTATTTAGTATTTAGTATTTAAATACATTCAATGTATTTATTACCCAGCTCTGGGCGTCCGCATGTGCAATGTCGAAGAGATCATCGAGCGCACTAATAACTTCTCTTCATTGGACTTCTGAGTAGCTGATGTTCGTCCCTTGTTCTTTTTCAGCAATCTCAAATTTTTTAACACTTCCTCAAGCTTTTCCTCGCAATGATGTACTTCTTTGGTCGGTATTCTAGCTTTCTCCCAGAATGGCAGAATTTTCTGAATTACATATGTTGACGCATCTCGTTTAGTTTCATTTTTTGTTGTGGCAATAGAGAAAAACACCAAGAGCTTGTCTGATTGATGGTAGCTTGGATCCAATAATTTCAGTAATTTCACTTCCAAGTAGATAAACATCAGTTTTAGAGCCCGTATTTGGTACTATACTATCATAGAAGCCATACTTTTTCTGAAATGAAACAAATAGGATTAAATATAATAATAAAAATTAAAATTAATTAAGTATACTTAATTAAATATAATTATTTTATTAAATATAAAATTAAAATTAATTAAATATAATAAAAAAATAAATAAATAGGATTTGAGCACATTGAGCTACCTTTAAAAATTCTTAAAATTCTTTCCTATTTCATGTGTCGCAGTTTTACATGGAATCAAACCAATTCAGGGGATGCAACACACAAAATTCAAAAATTCAAAAATAAGGGCCACCCTAATATATATATATATATATAGATATATATATATATAGTGTGTGTTAAAGAGGAGAGGCGACAAGCTTGACCTTCGTGAAATGAGAAATCATCGCGCGGAACATTTGAAAGGTATATATATATGAAAATTATTTCACGAAAGTAACACGTGAATAATATAATATTTCCTTTCCTTCGTGGTTTTATTCATCATATATATATATAATTAAAACGGATTTCTGGATATATAGATATGAAGGTGTTTGAAATATATATTTTAATTTACAGGTCAAAAACAACAGAAAAGCAGTAATGTGTATCATTAAAGCCATTATAATGTGCGGCCAACAAAACTTGGCCATGAGAGGACATTGTGATTCAGGACCTCTCAATGTCGGTGACCAGGCAGACCAATCTATAGCATCGAACTCGCAGCTACATGATCTAACTTCTTCAGTCAATAATGATGGAAATTTCCGAGCACTTCTGTCTTATGATTGTGGAGATGAAGCTTTGAAAAATCACATCGAAACTGCACCAAAGAATGCGATATACACATCACCGAAGGTCCAAAATGAGGTGATAGCAAATAGCAATTATAGCATAATTAATCCAAGAACGCATAATAAAGGATATTGCAAGTGGAGGAGGACTATTTGCTATTCTTGCTCACGAGACACAAGATGTGAACTCTGATACAATTCTTGGAAACATAGGAATTCTTCTCGAATTTTCCCATCATGCAAATGCCTTACACATAAACCGAGTTATTCTGCAGTCACTGCAGAACAACTCGGTTTATGTGTAAGATATTTGCATGATGGGAAAATTCGAGAAGAATTCCTATGTTTCCAAGAATTGTATCAGAGTTCATTTGAGCTTGATTTTACAACTCTCGGAGAAAGAGAAATTCTAGAACCGAGACTGTCTGGAAAACTGATTGGGAAATTAATCGTTGAAAGTATTGAGCAGTCAGGACACTGAGAAACGGAACGATCATCTCAAATCTTTCTGTGAGATAAGATCGATTGAGAAACATGAAGCCATCGATAGATACCTTTATTGAACTTCTACCTTCAATCAAATTGACTCTTGAGCAGGTAATAAATAATTTTATTCAACTACCTTAGTTTTTCTATATATCGTAAACTTGGTTAATATATATATATTAGTAATCAAGTGAATTTCCCATATATATTGAAGAAGTAGCTTAATGTATGTGCTGTTGACTATATTTGCAGATCTCACAATGGAAATATGATACAAAGTCCTCCATGGCTAGGTCTTTGTATCTGGTGATGCAGGATCCTCAGTTCGTTATATCACTCCATGCTTCTGTAGTGGTGACTACTCGGATACGTCCACTTAGTGTAAAGCTGCAGATGAAAAATCAGGTTCGACATTCAATTGCAAATAGGCCTTATTCAAATAGTAAACAAACTTTTTATTAATATATATATATATATATATATATATATATATATATATATATTAGTGATGTAGGTCACATCCGCATCCGCATCCGCGGAACATCCGCACATTTTCTCGCATCCGCATCCGCACCCGCATCCGCACTTTGGACTGCGGATGTCGTGCGGATGTGGACCGTTGAGATAAAATGTCATTAATAAGCGGAAATTATAAAATTCTACTATATTAATAGAACTAGTTCATTGTGCGCAAAAGTGATGCAAGCGACAAGACGAGAGGCTGTTCTTGTATGAAGTTACTCTCTTGCAACCTACTTAGATCCACGTTACAAAGCTAAGTTATTTTCACCTAGTACATTAGAACGAGTTAAATCATCACTTGGCAAAGCAGTTGAAGAGCTTCAATCTCTTGAATCTGTCGCTTCGCCACCCACCAAAAGAATAAAAGTTTCAGTGACAGAACCAACACCTTCAACAAGCAAATCTATCACAGAATCTGTCTCTCAGTTTCTTGAGTCAAGCAGCAATGACGAGACCTACGCGATGTCAAAAGATGTAGTAAAAATGATCGAGAGCTATCACCAAGAAAACGCCTGGCTGCATGTGACAATCCTATTAGTTGGTGGAAAAATACGCAGAATATCTATCCATACT
Organism: Bathynomus jamesi; assembly: GCA_023014485.1. Taxonomy (NCBI): domain Eukaryota; kingdom Metazoa; phylum Arthropoda; class Malacostraca; order Isopoda; family Cirolanidae; genus Bathynomus; species Bathynomus jamesi. Next base: position 318,625 of record JAJOZX010003593.1, on the reverse strand, counting down.
TGAGTAAACTTGCAAGGAAACATTTAGCCTGTCCTCCAACAAACGTACCAAGCGAGAGATTATTTAGCAGTGCTGTATTAATATATGATGAAAAGAGAAACAGACTGGCAGCAGAAAAGGCAGAAAAATTAATGTTCCGTAAGCATAACCTTCCTATAATTAAGTTTGAACATTAAACGATGAACATCTTAGTTTACTTTATTTTAATTACTCATTTATAAATATGCCTAATAAAACTTTAAACTTAATATAAATAGTTATCAAGCTAATTAAAGATCTCTTTCTATAAGGGTGGAGGTTGGGGAAAGAGGTCGGTGGGGTGCATTTGAGTTGGGTTCACGTCCCGCATCCTGGTAACACAATTATGGTTCCTAATTGTGGCTGAAACTCAACAAAATATAACTAATTTATTTGCAGACGAATTCACTAATTGATTTCTATATTAGTTAGATGCTTGATATTATTTTATATGTTCAGAGAAAAGTACAGCAATTATTGTACAATTAATCAATTATACGACATTATAGCTACAGCTCTCTCTATATAATAACTTATTATATACGTTAAACACAACAAATCTCGAATATATCCTAAAAAATAACGAAAATGTAGACATCCGCATCCGCATCCGCGGATGTTGAAATCAAACATCCTCATCCGCATCCGCATCCGCGGATGTGAAAAAAATGACATCCGCTACATCACTAATATATATATATATATATATATATATGTGTGTGTGTGTGTGTGTGTGTTGGTTTTTATGCTAAAATGTTTTTTTTTCAGGACATACTTGGAGCTATCGAAATGATTCTATCAGTCAAGCAAGCACTGCGCATCTGCCAGGAAAATGCTGAAGATGTCTTCCGTAGTATAATGGAACGGTCGGCAAATTAGTGTGACACATCTATTACACCTAGACGCTGTCTATGGCAGACCAACAGGTCTAATGTCGCTAAAGAGGATGCTGAGGTAGTCTACAGAACAACCATATTCATACCGCTTCTCGACAATACATTGCAAAACTTGGAACGTAGATTTAATAAACACACACAACAGGCCTTTGGGTGAGGTTTTTAATACTTAAACATATAGGAGATAAGCCACAGGATAAGTCCGCTTACTCTGAAGAGGTTTACAAATTCTGGAAAGAAATCTTACCACAAGCTTCTCTGCAACAAGCACTGGGAGAATGGGACGTTTGGGGTGAAATGTGGAAATCTACACCCTATAGTAATAGACCTACAGATGCAGTCTCTGCCATCGACAGATGTGACAGCAACTGTTTTCCAGTTATAAATCGATTGTTACAGGTTATTGCTATACAACCAGTAACTACTAGTGAGTGCAACGCCGGAGAGGTCATTCTCCAATCTCAGAAGACTGAAAACCCGGTTATGCAGTACTATGAAGGAAGACAGGTTGTCTGGTTTGGCTCTAATGGCGATGAGCAGAGACAAAGTAAGTCTTGATGATGCGCCTGCAATACTTGATAGGTTCATAAGAAAAAAAGCTAGACGACGTAATTTGTTGCTGAAATAGTCATCATGTAGACAGACCATATCTGTTTCCCCAACTTGTTGCTTTTCTCTCAGTTGTACTGTCTTGTGCACAATGAAAGCTCAAAAATGTTTCAGTATTATCTATGTTAAATCCTGTAACTATCATTTTTGACTCAGTATTTTTCGCATGAAAAATGTGTGGTAAATCTATTCATTTATCTAATTTAGTTCACACTTGCTGTAAATAAGGCTTTGTTAATATATGAATATTGGCTCTAGTAAATGTTTATGTGTATATATATATATACACACTCGTATGGTATATACACCTTTGTTTTAGTTACTCACACGCCCCCCTTGACCAAATACTGGGTACGCCCCTGTATCAATGACTCATACCGAAGATCACGTGAATACAAGAAAAAGTTATGCAATAATGACAAACAGTTTTGTCGGTAGGAAATTCTACCAATGGGCACTAATGGGTTAATATTATCATTACTGATAAACGAAATGAAGGAAAATGAGTAATAAAATTACTTCGTTGGCAAATTATTATTATTATTATTATTAGTAGTAGTAGTAGTAGTAGTAGTAGTAGAAGTAGTAACTTTTCAAATTCGAAGACTGCGGCTGGCGAACTATATAGTATTCTTGGTTGATTGGTAACTCATTAAATCAAATTGTAAATATCAAATATATCTTAAGAGGTTTTATTTAAAATATATATTTTGAGTAAGAAAGCGTTTGTGATTAATGAAGTTGTTTTGATGAAGTTTTCATATGTTTGATATGCAGTATAGATAAAATATATCATTCTCCGTAAATTGATGAAAATTATACGCGAGCTTGCTTTCTTTTAACGTTAACCCTTTCATACCCAAATTAAGTCGAAAAGTAAAAAAAAAAATTGGGATATAAAAATCGTTTAATTGGACCCAAAATAACTGAAAAATATTTTACAAAGTTTTATTGTTCATAATTAATAAAATACGAAATGTGTTAAATTTCACACATTGGGAACTGGAAGGTCTAAAATTGCTTCCAAAGTTAACGATGAAAATTTCACACACTGGGCATTAAAGGGTTAATTATCCATTTTTCACGTCATGAAGATTTTTTCAGCTATATTATACTCACCATGACATATATATATATATATATTATAGTGGACGACGGTTATAGTAAACTTGCTCGTTCCCGAGCAAAAGTTTACTATATCCGACTGTTTACTATATCCGTCGTTAAATGTTAGAAGGGAAAAAGAAGGAAAACGTTAAAAATTAACTTTATTTGTAATCTGAGCGAGCATTAGTAAAAGAAAATTATTTATATGCAAATAAAAGGTTATTTACTCGACGCTTTTTTAAATATTTCAGTAATTTTTACTTGTTTTCGTTTGGAGAGTAGCTTTTGTTGTAGATATCCTTGCAACTCTTGTATTCTAGGATTTTCGAGTCCTTCGACTGCAGAAAACCGACGAAGCACATCTAAGGCATCCGAGACTTCTTTGTCAGATGGAAGTTCGAAGTTCTCATCTACTTCGTCTTCTTCTAAACGTTGACTTTTACCTTGTTTCTCTGACATTGCTTCAGCAATCAGGACTTCATCTGTTAACTCTCCATGAACTGTGGCTGCCGCGTCTGCAACCAAGAGATTGTTAAATTCATCACGTGTAACGGTATCTGGAATGGCAACATCATATAAATGATCAAAATTTTCTTCGTTCGCCAGAACATCATGATCCGACAGATTTTTTAGTCCAGCTTTGCGGAAGCAGTTTTTTATTGTTGCCTCTTGAACCATCTTCCACGCTTCAGCAAGAGTAGTCACAGCATCCAGAAGATCTATCTTCATAGTTGCTATTGAAGCTGTATTATCGGCATCTAAAATACAAACGATACGGCGAAGTAGGATTGAACGATAGTGTGCCTTTAAATTTTTTATTATGCCCATGTCGAGAGGTTGCATTACAGTAATGACGTCGTATTTGGGGGTAAAAACTCTAGCTTAATGTCCTTAGGTTGCAGGCAAACTGGGTAAACGTAAATGACGTCACATTTCACTACTCTATAGCCATGAATGATCACACCACTAGTGACGTCACGCTACTTGTCCATTGTCCATTGACAGTCATTGACAATTATCATGATAATTAGCTATAGAAAACTATGTCTATAGCAGTCAGGTTTACTATAACCGTCGTCATGTTTACTATAACCGTTGGAGTTCACCGTACAGCGAGGAACGTTACCCAGTCTTTGTTTACTGTACCCGAATGTTTACTCTAAGCATGTTTACTATAACCGTTGTCCACTGTGTATATATATATATATATATATATATATATATATATATATTAGTGGTGGACCGCATATCCATATCCGCATCATTTTTAACATCCGCATCCGCACTTCTGACTGCGGATGTTATGCGGATATTACCTCTAAAAATTATGCAATTTACAATTAAATTAGCTTATAAAGTAGCTTATAAGGCCTAGTCATGCACATTTCATGTAAAGTATTAATTAATTATTAATGAACAAACAAATATATAAACCTCAAACTATAAATACGTGGTAACACAGAAAATTGAAGGAAACTTGTTTCATTCAATTTTCTGTGGCTGAAACTCTTGAGAAAGTTATTATTTTTATCATAATGAAAATATTAATATTAATTTTAATTCTTATGCATTGCCTGCCATAATAGTAATATCACGAAATTTGAAAAATTATGTCATATATTCATAATTCTATATTATATTGATAGATTAACTAAATATCCGCATCCGCGGATATTGAAATAAAAAATCCGCATCCGCAGATATTGAAAAACTGACATCCGGTCCACCACTAAATATATATATATACAGTGGTGGCCATAAGTCACGCATCACCCCATCAATTTAAAAAAAAATTGTTTTAACGTAAAAGTAAAATACCAAAACTACTGGAAATGGTAGAAAAGATGTATTTAGAAACTACTCAGCATACAAAACATACTAATGAATTGCGTTCAGTATTTCGTACATTTACATTTACCCTTTTTTTTCAGCACTTCGGCGATCACCGTGGCATGGAATTTACCAGTATTTCGCAATACTCCGGCGTAATTTCTTGCGCCCACACCTTCTTTATGGCTTCAAGAAAATCATTCAATGATGTAGGATTGTGACAGGTAACTTTTTCTTTGACTGTTCGCCAGCAGTTCTTTATTGGGTTTAAATCGGGCGGGTTTCCAGGCCAAGGCCCTATCAGCTGAAAACCCGAATTTCGGAGCCAATCAGACAAGGCTTTAGTGCGGTGACATGGCGCTCTGCCTTGTTGGAAAAACCTAAATATCCTGCAGGAGAAGTTGCCGCTGTTTATGGAGATGCGCCACACAAATTGACGAATTAACCCAACGTCCAGCAGCCCCATGTGGAATATTTATTATATCAATAAATGTTCAAATTACACGCCAAAAACCGTTTATTAAATGCAAAAAACTTCACTTTTTTTTCTACGTGAAGGTCAAAATATGAAAATAAAAACCCACTCTAATAGACAGAGTTTATTTCCACGACAGTTTCGACGCCCACTGGCATCCTCCTCGGGTGGATACAGAAACACGAATGTTTCTGTATCCACCCGAGGAGGATGCCAGTGGGCGTCGAAACTGTCGTGGAAATAAACTCTGTCTATTAGAGTGGGTTTCTATTTTCAACCGCTTATATATTTGAATTCTCTTAGCATTCTTAATATTCTCGTAGAGACGTTGCCATACTCCTTTCAAATGCTTACTTTTTTATAGGCGGGGGGGGGGGGCGGTCACCTGAAGTTTGTGGCTTACAAATCCCGACTATTCAGAAGCTAACAGTGAGCGTTCGAAGGGAGTTTGCCAATGTCTCTACTCAAATGCCACCCAATGCAGCTTATGAAAGATAATTTAAATATGTAAATAACTTCATGGCCTGGAATTTAAATATTTACTGAATTAATAAATATTTAACACGGGGCCCATAGTTTTGGTTCACCCTGTGCATAAAAAATTGAAAAAAATTACATTGTAATATTTTTCTACCAATCTTTTATCGAAAGAAAACCATAAATCTGTAGAGGGAAAAGATTACTGCCATCTGCATTCTTTAATCTTATTCTAAGTTTTTCCTATATATATATATATATATATATATATATATATATATATGCAGTGATTAGCATCGCTGAATACGAATCCATCAGCCCCGGGATTGATTCTCGGCGATGGCAGCCGGCGGTCAGGTTACCCAGCTGTTCATACTTCCATACACCCGTAGCTGTAGGTCTAAGGTGGGGCAACAAACTTAATCTTCGTTAGAATGAACAATTCGAGCAAAAGCAAAAACCAAGGTTACCAAGGTGTGTGTGTGTGTGTGTGTTTTTGACTCGTTCACGGAGCCGCAATAATTTTTTTAGGATATACTGTATACACCGAACTTAGCGCTTTATGAACGTGCAAGTAGCGACATTAGCGATGTCGCATAATTGCACAGGTATTTTTTTATTGAAAATCATTAAATCTCATAAAAAAGAATATAATGAAGGTTAGGCTCAGTTAAGTTAAGTTAATGAGGTTATATGCTAAGTTAAATGTCGCCATCCACAGTGGAAAATATGAAAATGTCGCAGTTTTGTAAGGTAGCCGAACATGTGTGTGTGTGTGTTGTGTGTGTGTGTGTGTGTGCATGGCATTTAAATGTTGATTTGACATTCGACATTCAGTTGATCACGTTTCGTGTAGTAAATTAATTATTATTAATGTGTAAACAACAGCTGTTCGTTTTTGAGTGGAAAGTTGTTTTAATTTGAGAATCTCTTCCTCTCTCTCTCTCTCTCTCTCTCTCTCTCTCTCTCTCTCTCTTAATTGACATGCGGAATAACACATAAATATGATATATAAGATAAGTACATAAATCCCTGTCTGTGTAAAGTTGTATGAAGGCATCAAAGTAAAGCGTAGACAGACATAAAACAAAACTTGGTCTTGCTCTCGCAAGCCCCGTTTGGCTTGCCTGAGGGATTCCTCAAAGAAGATTAGAATATAATAAGTTCTTTTCATCGACGTCTCTTTGCCTTAAAAATAGCCGCAATTGCGCGTGGGCAGGTGAGGAGCAAAATAATAATAATAATAATTATGTCTTGATTTTAAGTTAAGCAGGTTTCTTGCCAGCATCCGTAGCTCAGGTTCGACTCCCGATGATGATAGTAATAATAACACGGGAGTTAGCTGAGTTGAGTGCTGTGCTAGTTTCTGGCCTTTCTCACTTATCATTATTAAGTATGCCATTTCCTCCTTTTCATTTTCTCTCTCATTCTTTTTCTTTCGTTAACATTTCGTTCAAGCACATTTGAATATCTTCGGAACTTATAATTCATTCATTTAGGATCGCGACAGCGCTTATTTACGTTGAGGACTTTCCGTAATAATTCTTGCAGTTAGGACTACTAGATCGCTTAAGTATTTTTCACACTTATATTGTCAGATATCTTTCACGGCGTCTTTCCTCCGAATACAGAATCCGAGATTTAAGGCATGAATAAACATTTTCATCTTTTGTTATTATTATTATTTTAAACGTGAAGTTTTTTGAAGAGCTTCCACATCTGCGATCTCTCGTTCTCTACGCGGACCTTTGAGGAAAAAGCACTATTCATTTACTAGTAGAACCAAACTCTTCCATAATTTGAGTATGATGTGTTATCCACAGACCTATATGGAATAAACTGGACACTGCGTTTTCAAACAACCGTTCGATGGGCAGATTTTGCAGACACATTAAAAAAGTTGCAGAACTCAGAAAATTAACTATATCTATGAAGAAAAATAAGTGGAAAGCAGTAATTTATTTTATATTTTTATGCAAAATGAAATTTTAATTGTTTTTAATGAAAATTTTAGCATTTGAAATGTATTGTCCGTATATTAATGCATCAACTTTTGGAAAATAGTTTAATTGTATCTCAAAATACATAAAAAAGATTAATAAAAACTTGTGTAATTAAGGCCAATAATTGCCAAATACTGCAAATTAGGAGAGAGAGAGAGAGAGTTACAAGGAGTTACAAGGAAAAGAAGTACCTCAAAAGGCCTTGCGGCCCATACCGAGGAGGTACCAATGGCACCGGGTGCCAGGGAAAATTTTGTAAAAGTTTATTTTTCTTTCAACTATCCTAGCAGTAGTAGAAAACTGGATAGAATAGTAGAAGGCTCTCTCCCCACCCTCCGCTCCCTCCCTGCCAGAGGCAGGTACGGAAAAAGGTTGAAGAAAATACCTTGACCCTAGAAAAGTAGCCAAGGAAATTTTACAGGAAAGTGGAGAATATATAAATAGCTCTATATTTAGTTTGCTCACATGAGAGTATTCAGTACTTTGTCTAGCCTATTTTTAAACACATTTACACTTTGACTGGAAACAACCTCTGAGGGAAGTTGGTTCCAGATATTAACTATTTTATAGGAAAAGAAATTTCCGCAGACTGAGGTCCTAAATGTCTTTACACACTCAAATAGTGTGCAAGATTTCGTCTACCCTTTTCTTGAACTGATCCACAGAGGAACTGTTCACAACTTCCGAAGGTAACCTGTTCCATGTGTCACAGATCTTATACGTAAAGTAATTCCCACACACACTAGTCCTAAACCGTTTCAAATCCAACTTCCAACCATTGTTGCGAGTCGGGTTATCATTTAAACTAAACATACTTCTAAAATCGACATCGTTGAACCCGCGTAAGAGCTTGAAAACCTCGATCAGTTGACCGCGCAGCCTCCGAGTTTCAAGCGAAAACAAGTTCAGGGCGCGTAACCGTCGATTGTAGCTCATATGCCTAACGGAAGGGATTAACTTTGTGGCCCTCGCCTGCACTCGCTCCAGCCTCACAATATCTTTCCTGAGGGTGGATGACCAGAACTGCACAGCATACTCCAGGTGCGGCCGAACAAGGGAATTGTACAGTGAGAGCACAATCTCCTTGTTCCGAAACTGAAATTGCCTCCTGATATAACCCAATAGTTTCTGGGCTTTCTTTTCCACCTCTACACACTGTTTCGTAAACTTAAGGTCGCTGCTAATTATCACACCCAAGTCCTTTTCTAAATCAGTCACCTCGATATTACTACCCAACATAGAGTAGTCCGACTTGGGATTGGCGTAGCCAATGTGCATCACTTTGCATTTACCCAAGTTAAACGGCATTTGCCATTTTTCGGACCACTCTCCTATCCTACCTAGGTCCGCACGCAGTTCCTCGATCGCTTCGGGCGTCCCAACATTGGCCCCAAGCTTGGTGTCATCAGCGAATTTGGCGATCCGACTGACGATGCCACCGTCGATATCATTTATGTAAATGATAAACAACAGCGGCCCCAAAACGGAACCCTGAGGAACCCCACTAGTGACCGAGGCCCAACCCGAACTAGCACCTTTAATTACAACCCTCTGCCGCTTATTCTTCAGCCAGTTTTCAATCCACCTACCTATTTCCCCACCGATACCCAGCGCGCGCACTTTCGCCATTAGCCGGCGGTGAGGTACCTTATCAAAGGCTTTCTGAAAGTCGAGATAAAGTATATCAATCGCCCTACTCTTATCGTACTCACCCAACATGACGTGGAAAAACTCGAGCAAGTTGGTGAGACACGACCTATGCCGTCTAAACCCATGTTGGGAGTCCCCAAGCAGCTTGTAGGAATCCAAATGGTCAACGATCCTATCCGCTATTATCCCCTCTAATAATTTACCTACAACTGAAGTGAGACTAATGGGACGATAGTTCCCTGGACTTTCGTGATCTCCTTTCTTAAAGATAGGGGTCACGTTGGCTTCCCTCCAGTCACCAGGCACCTGGCCCGTCTCCAACGATTTGTTGAAGACTGTAGCCAGGTGGGGAGCCACCTGGTCGCGCACCTCCCGCAACACTCTGGGGAGAAACTGGTCTGGCCCAGGAGCCTTAAACGCGCTCAGTTTGTCTATTCTATCGGCAACGACTGTCGTGGTACATCGAACATCATCCAGGCCAGCACCTTCGTGCCTCACACCTGGCTCGGGGATGATGCGGGTGTCCTCCCTGGTGAACACTCCCGCAAAGTACTCATTAAGCACATTGGCGATGTCCGCGTCCGAGGTCCGCAGAACGCCGCTTCCGTCCTTTAACGGACCTATCATGCTTCTAATGGGCTTTCTACTATTAACATAACTGAAGAACTCCTTAGGGTTCCCCTTGCAGAGGCTTGCCACCCGTAGTTCTTCGTTACGTTTCGCTAGCCTAACCTTCGCCTTCACTTCCCTACACAGGCGGACATACGCTAAAGTGTTCTCATGGGAACGATTGGCCTTCGCCCTCCTATACGCTACTTTCCTATTTCGGATAGCCGAAGCGATGTCACGATTGAACCACTTAGGCTGCGTTGAAGCAGGGGTGACCGGTTTTGAGGGTATGGCAGCAGACTGCAGCACCATAAACTCGTCCCGGAATGCACTCCACACTCCCTCAACATCGCCGCCGACCTCTAACCCCATATCTCCTACGCTATCCCTGAGGCTAACAAAGTTCGCCCGCTGGAGATCGAGCTTACTGCCTCTCGAGTTACTACGCAAAAAACTGCCACATACCTAAATTTCATAAAATAATTTTAAAAAATCATTTCACTATTTTTAATCATAAACATTCATATAACTAGAATTTATAAGTGGAACAGTAATAATAATATGCAAATGAAAATGAAACTGAAAATGTTTATTGGCAGACTATAGTCCATATGATAAATATTATTAATACAATGACAGTTCACATACTAAGGATAGAAATATATAGAGTTGATTAGAAATAATACAGTAATGTCGAAGTTAAGTGGAGCTACAGACATACATTTTCGTACTAAGAATTCCATAGCTTAGAAGATAAACGGCAGGACTCATGGATAGCTTGGATAATCGGGTTGGTTGATTTTTTAATTCTTTGTATTAGACTATATTGAGCACGTCTTGTTACCTCCGGGAAACTCGGGACATTGCGGGTAGCAAACATTTGCGAAGCTGAGCATCTCGGAGGTAATTTATGTAAGAGTCTAAAAGGCCTGTTGTACAGCAAATTTAGGGTTCTGCCAAAACCTTTTTCATGATCACCCAGAGTTGCTGTCCGTAAATATTACTGCAGAAAGTACGAAAGAGAATGTATTTAGCTTCACTTGTACAGAACCGAAAGTTCCTTATAGTCATATTCGCTTTTGCACAAAGGCTTCGAGATCGTTTTCTTATATCCGAGTCATCACTCAATGAGATGGTGATAGTTTGACCCAAATACTTAAACTCTTGTACTTCCTCAATTACTTTACCTTTCATTTTAAACCTAATATCAGCTGGCTGCTTACAGCTTTTAAGATGAAATTGTATAACTTTAGTTTTGTAACATTAAAAAGAATATCATGTTTCTGCGAATACACTTTGCAGACTTTTAGTAGCCAATCCAGACCTTTAACAGAGGGACTTACTAACACCATATCTTCGGCATAAACTAAGTTATTTATCCTTGTGTTATCTATACAACATCCCACTGTTGCCTCATTAAGTGAAGCAATTAATCCGTCAATATATACATTAAACAGCATAGGGGAGAGCAAGGAGCCTTGTCTCACCCCGCAAGAGGAGCCAAAACATTCGGATAGTACATTGTCCCACCTAACAGTAAAAGATTGGTGGGAATACCAAAATTTCAATAAATTTAATATGTACATGGGAACCTTCCTGTCTTCTAGTTTTTTAAATAAAATATTGTGGTTCACTCTATCGTATGCCTTACTTATATCTAGGAAACAGCTATAAATAGTTGAATTACTGTCAATGTATTTAAATATTGTTTCTTTACGTCAATAGATACACAGGTCAGTTGAGTGGGCCCTTTTAAAACCAATCTGCAATCTTGAACTTATAACACATTTGCAACTCAAATCCTGGCTTTTGACGTCCTACGCCATAGGTTCCCAACCAGTGGGCCATAGTGGATTTTCTAGTGGGCCACAACTAGTGTTTCTAGGGCTTCAAAGTAAGTCAGATATATTACAAAAAATATCCTTATATCTTTATACTAGGGGCACTCAGTATATTTTGCCCCACCCTTTTTTCTCAGCTAAATAATAGGCCATGGGGCTGAAATATCTTTTGGGTCGTAAGTTTGAACTTTTTGCGCTTCACATAACTGGATTTTTCCAGTTTGAACCTCCCCTCCTTGTATAAAACCGCTTTTAAACGGTTAACGCAGTTTCGAAAATGGCGTCTGACAGTGATGTGCGTCGTAAACAGAGAGCTGTTATAGAGTTCTTAACCGCAGAGAAGGAAACAGTTGGAAATATTCACAAACGTCTACAAAACGTTTAGGGAGATGCTGTTGTTGATCGAAGCACAGTTGGACGCTGGTCTAAACGTGTGAGGTCATCGGAGAGAGGGAGAGCCAGCCTCGATGATGAGCCACGCAGAGGTCGCCCGGCATCGGCTGTGACAGCTCACACTGTGCAACGTGCTAACAGTATCATTCGATCAAATCGGCGCGTCACATACAAGGAGCTATCATTGGAGCTAGGAATTAGTGAAGGAAGTGTGAATACGATAATTCAGCAACTGGGATACTCAAAAGTGTGTTCACGGTTTGTTCCTCGCGAACTGACTGAAGATCACAAAGCCCAGAGAAAAGAAATTGCTTCTGAGTCGTTCGTTCGATACGAGACAGAAGGGGATGACTTCCTTTCACAAATTGTGACTGGGGATGAGACTTGGGTACACCACTTTGAACCTGAAACAAAACGCCAATCCATGGAGTGGCATCACGCAGACTCCCCACGCAAGAAAAAGTTCAAAATGGTTCCCTCTGCAGGAAAGGTTATGACTACCATCTTCTGGGACATGAAAGGGGTGATTCTGGTGGACATTATGAAGAAAGGATAAACAATCAACTCAGAGGCATATATTGCTTCCATACAGAGACCCCAGAGACGTATAAATCGAGTTCGACCGGAGAGAAAACTGGAAGACGTCCTTCTTTTGCACGATAACGCAAGACCACACAACAGTTTGCAAACAAGAGAGGCCATCACAAAAATGCGCTTGACTGTGTTACCCCACCCTCCATACAGCCCAGATCTGGCACCTTCAGACTTCCATTTGTTTGGGCCAATGAAGGATGCTATTCGTGGAAGAAAGTTTCAGTGACGATGAGGTTGTTGAGAAGGTTAAGAGGTGGCTCCAGCGGAACCCAGCGGACTTTTACCAGCAAGGAATAAAGGCCCTTGTTTCGAGGTGGAGGAAAGCCGTAGAAAAGGATGGAGACTATGTGGAAAAAGAAAAACTTGTAAAAAAGGTACGTAACTACTTGTGTACAAAATTTTTGGAACTTACGAGGAAACTTGGAAAGAAAAAAAAAGGCGGGGCAAAATATATTGAGTGGTCCTCGTTTGTATATAATAATAATAATAATAATAATAATAATATAAATGCTTTACGTTTAAAAGTTATGATTATTACATTGCAGTGTAAATGTAAAGTTTTGGGTGAAGTCTAATTACATTATTATTACATTATTACATTATAAATATAAAATTTTGAGTGAAGTCTAAACACAGGTCTTGAAATCTCACGGTTTAAAGCTGAATAGCTGGTTTATCCTCTGTACGTTTGTGGTTCTCTCTTCTGCTGTAAAAACTCCTCCATATAATTTTCACGATTTTTTTCTTAGGTAGTTTTAATGTTGTCGTGTTCGATGAACTCACATTCTGTTGAAATTATTTCTCCTTGATCCCTGTTTTGGTATTTTCATGTAATTCGTATTGTACTGTATTTAGCTGAATTAAGATATCCATCGATCAATACTACACTAAATCTATCGTGTTTAATTGTGGGCTGCAACACAGGATTCCTGAAATGTTTAACTAACCATTTTTCACGATCTGCAATCTTCAACTTATGAACACATTTACAACTCAAATCCTGGCTTTTGACATCCTACGCCAGAGGTTCTCAACCTCTGCCATGGCGGATTTTCTACTGGGCCACAACTAGTGTTTGTAATGCCTCAAAATAAGTCAGATATATTACAAAAAATATCCTTATATAACCTCGTTAACCTCGTTGATGTTCCGTGTGTTGGTCCCTCTTCACACGAAGGTGAAGCTGGTGGCACCGCCTCAAGGCCTGGCTGGTGGAGGAGCGAGTTGCTTTCTTGCGCACTCCACCACACATAGTCAGGTACAGCCGGTTCATTTGGTACCGTCCTGAGCCAGGCATCTAGTCTTCTCTTGAAGACTTCAACTTTGACCCCTGTAACGTTTCTGAGGTCCTTTGGAAGCTGGTTAAAAAGTCTTGGGCCCCTGACAACCAAGCTATTTTCCTTCAGTGTTGAGGAGGTCCTTTGTCGGGCCTTTAATTTGGGAACACTACACATTCTGCCTTTCCTATTTTCCAGTGTTGTTTGAATGGTAATTGGGTTTAGTTTTAAGTTTGGTACCAGTTTTTCGATCACTTTCCATATGTAGATTATGGTGTACCTCTCTCTTCTTCTTTCCAGGGAGTACAGATTTAGTTTACGTAGTCTTTCCTAGTAGTTGAGTTCTTTGCAGCCATCAATCTTGGCTGTGAAATGTCTCTGAGTTTATTAATTTCTTCCATTTTATATGGGGACGTCAAAACTGAGCAGTATTCAAGTTTTGGTATAATCAGTGTTCTCAGTAGGGGAATCATTATGGTCTTGTTCCTCCTTTTGAACGTTCAAGTTTTGGTAAATCATTACTGTCCTGTCCCTTCTTTTGAACGTTTTTCGTACCTCTCCCGCGACTCTTTTTGCTTTATTTATTGCTATCTGATTTTGTGTTCCGAATTTCGCATCATCGGTCATTATTACCCCTACAGTAGATCGATCGCTTTCGTGTTTCTCTGAATTTCCTGTCTATCTGGAGCATAATATGCAGTCTAAGTTCCTCTTTTCTACCATATCTCAAGAGCTGAAATTTCTCGGTGTTAAATGTCATGTTGTTGTCTTCTGACCATTTGTATATTTTAATGTGTCCCTCTGCAAGACCTCCACTTCATTTGCATCGCTGATTTTTCTGCTGATCTTTGTATCGTCCGCAAAGGATGTTACTATACTGTTCCTGCTTACCCCACTGTCTATGTCTGTTAGCATGATAATGAAAAGGAGTGGGCCCAGTACTGTACCTTGTGGTACTCAGCTGCGTACTTCTGATTCTGATGATGATACATCTTGAATTTTGACGACCTGTAGACGTTCTCTGAGGAAGTTGTAGATCCATTTTCCCACTTTGCCTGTTATTTCCGTATGTTTCATTTTATGTGCTATTATACCACGATCGCATTTGTCGAAAGCTTTAGCAAAATCCATGTATATGACATCATAGTTTTCAGTGCCTTCAAGTGCATGGATATTGTTATAATGCTGTATAAGTTGTGATAGGTATGATCTTTCTGAATGGAATCCCTGCTGACTTTCGTTGAATCTTTCCAGTGTCTCCAAGAAGTCATAGATTTTCTCTCTGACTATTCTTTCAAATATTTTGGTGAGGTGGGACGTCAAAGACACTAGTCTATAGTTCTTTGCTTGAAATCTATCCCCTCCTTTATATATTGGGACAATGTTTGCTCTTTTCAAGATGCTCGGTATTTCCCCAGTGTCCAGGGATCTTCTCCATATCCAGTGTAAGGGTGTAGCTATTTCATTTTTACAGTTTTTAATTAATAGTGCGTTCCATTTGGCCGGACCTGCAGCTGAATGTGGTTTCATTTAGCCTATAGCTCTCGATACATCTTCTGGGGTAAAATCAAAGTCTGTTATACATTCTCCTTGCAATTTCTCTTCGAAGAATATATCTATGTCAGGTATCGCTTTGTCACTTTTTGGGGTACTGAAGACCGATTCATATTGGGCTCTCAATGTTTCAGATATTTCTTTTAGATCGTCTGTTAGTTCATTATTTCCTTTCTTAAGGGCCCGATAGTAGCGCGCGTTTTTGTTTTCCTTTTTGCATAGCTGTAGAAGTATTTTGGATTTTCTTTTATTGCTTTTACCGCCTTTTCCTCTTCCCTCTCTGTATGGCCCTTTATCAGAGTTTGTATTTCCCAATCGATTCTCTCCAGTTTTTCTTGTATTACTTTCCTGACATTGTTGTCTCCGCAATTAGCTAACTTCGTTGCTACTCTTTCTTTTGCAGAATATTCTTCTCTTTTGCCTCTCTAGCCAGTTCATCTTTCCTTTTGGCTGTGCTTTCGGAGCATATTTTTCTAAAATTTTCAGCGTCTTTTCTTCCAAGGTTGTTAGCATTTCCTCTGTTGTTTTATTCTGCAAGACTGTTCTCCACTCTATTTGGGTCATGTGTGACCTGATTTCTTCCCAATTTATGGTCTTGGAGTTTAAGTTAAAAGCCCCAAATTTGCTTCTTCCTTCCGTATGTGTATTGTCTTTTAATGTTGTTGCCATATTTGTTGATAATTCGATTATGTTTTGGTCTGAGATAAGAGTTGGGATTATTTTTATATCGGCAATCAAGTTCGTGTTATTCGTGAATACCAGATCTAGGCAGTTATTTTTCCTGGTATTTTCTGTTATCTCCTGTGTCAGCCATCCTGTGAGAGGCATCAGCATTTTTGCTTGCTCCTGGTCCTCTTTTGTGCCTCCCTTATCTTGTTGTATAACTATATTTCTACCCACCTTTTTGTATTTTATAAATGGGAAATTAAAATCGCCGCAGAATATTATATTAGGTGATGGAGATTTTACGGACTTTATTAGGGTTCTGATATTATTAATGGCATCCGAAAATTTTTCATTTGGAGAGTTTGGAGGTCTACAGATGACTATCAGTACCACGTCTAGTTTCTCTATTTTCACTGCAAGGGTTTCCACGAAACTGTTGGATTTACTTATTACCGTCTCTGTCATATGCCTCTCATGTATATAAATAGCACATCCACCTTTACGTCTCGCTGTTCTGTCCGCTCTTAGTAAGTTGAGTCCATCGATATGTAATTCTTTCTTATCGATACAGTAGTTTCCTTGGCAATCTTTAAGATGTGTTTCTGTGAGGCATGCGATATCCGCCCTTGTTTCGTCCATAAAACCTTTCATCTACGAAACTTTGTTTAGTGAGTTGTTCGGTTTTATTCCTTAAATATTTGCCAGGACAATGTTTATGTTCTTTGTTTTGCATTGCCTCTTGTGCATTTTAAGTTCGTTGTCCTTTAGTATCGCGTGTTCTGTAGCCTTGTGGTCCTCCGAGATGGATCCGTTCCCGCGTACCTGTTCTGGTAGCTTCTTACCACGAAACGGTCCGGCTCGAGGGTTCCCAGCTGTGTCAGCTGCATGTGCTGTATAAGACTTAGCAGCCGTATTGCGTCCGAAATGTTGAAAAATTTTTGTTTGCTATTTGTGTTCAAAAAGTTTTGTTTGCTATTTGTGTCCATATTTTATTTTCACATTCCTCCTGTTGTCATTTGAAACTTGTCCTTTGTCCTTTGACCTTGTCGGGAGATGATGGTAGTAGCATTTTCTCCCGTACTGGCCGGTTCCATATGTCGCGTAAGTCTTGCAGATATCCGGATGGTAGAATTTGCATTTTCCACCAAATGTGCAGTGACCTTTATTATAGAAGTAGTTGCACAAAGGAAGGTGTTCGTAAATACATTTCCTCCATTATAGCTGCAAATTCCTTTCACATATTATTAACATATAGTTTCTTCCCTATTTTTACTTGGGACCTTTGTTTTTGGTGGTTTCAGTATGGTTTCTTTATTGTCTACTTGTTTTTTCCTATTGCTGCTAATGCCCTTTGTTTGAAAACTTTGGATTTGGTTTTATGCCTCTGTTTCCTCCGTTGGTGCTTCGTTTATTTCTATTATTTCTGCTTTTGCTTTCTTTTCCTCTTCGTTTTTCGCAGTTTCCTCTCGTACTATCTTCGTTCCTTCTATTTCTTTTCTCTGTTCACTATTCATAAGCTCCTCTTTTGCCTTTTCCTCATAGTCTCGTTCTGTTTTAAAAACTGTAAACGAGTTTATTTCGATTATGCAGCTTTTGCAGAAGAAATTGCTTCCGTTCAATTGTTTAGCGCCTGTTATAAGAGATTTCTTCGTCGCTCCATCTTCGGCATTGAAATTCGACTAAGGACTGGCAAAGATTGTCTTTAATTCATCTGTTTCTTTTTTACAGTATCCACAGGGTTTTATGAATTGATTTGCCATTGCCATATTTCTAATGGTATGTAAATGATTGTGCACGAAATATTAACTCAAAAGGGTAATTAATTAAGTGAAGTATTTGATGTGACCTTAGTAATGAGGGAGGGAAAGTTCTTCCGTTATTCCGGGGGGTGGGGGATGGGGGACGTGGCACGCTGTAGATTCTCACTGATTGGTGCCCTGGAGTGTACCGCGGGGATAACTGAGGGATATTGCCTTTCGCTGGGCAGTTAGATTTTCTCAGAGAGAAAACACTCAGAAAAAACGCTGTATACTGTAGTTTAAGTTGCTTCAATTTTATTTGCTCTATTTCAACATACGTCGCTATTTCACCACTTAAAGAGGCATACGACTGTGTTCACTGAATATTCACTCAAAAATTGACACTACTTAAAAAGGATTAACTGCAGGATTTTTATTGTAATATCACTTTTATTTCGGACTTCAAACGAAACACGTGTAACTGTCACACTGTGCATATATATATATATATATATATATATATATATATACACAAAGGTGGGCAGGACCGAGTTCCAAAAGGACCGAATTCCAGGAACTCGGTCCTTTTTAAGGACCGTGAGCGGGAAAGTAGGTCCTTTTCTCAGTGAGGACCGAAATGAGGAGCGACGGTCCATTTTTAAGCAATTCGGACCGTCTTTTTTAGTGATTTTAGTGTGTTTAGTGATTATTTGAAGTTCTAAAGAAGATGGATCGTTTCCTCCAGAAGACTCAGAAAGAGACTGAGACTGAACTGAAACTTGTTTCAACACCTGGCACCATCCAGTGCCGCCGTGAAGAGGCTCTTCTCTTTGGGGAAGGACGTCCTCAAGCCGAAAAGGTCAGGGCTCAGTGACAGCCATTTTGAAAAGCTAGTCTTCTTGAAGGGAAACTCAAGCATTTAACTTAATAACTTTTTTTCATCATTTATGTATTGTATTAATTATAATTTACGTTTATAAAATTAAAGATTTCCGGTGTCTTTAATTTCATTTTTCATTTTAATCAAATTTTTCACTTATATATAAGGACCGAGGACCGAGTCGTTCCTAGGTCCTATCTTCAGAAAGGACCGTGACCGGGACCGTCGGTCCAGTTTGAGGCAAGGACGGGGACCGGGACCGTCGGTCCTTTTTGAGGCCCGGGTGCCCACCTTTGTATATATATATATGGGCCACTAACATTTATGACCATCAAAACTGGGCCACCATAGTAAAAAGGTTGGGAATCACTCTTCTACGTGAATCATGGAGTGACTGTTGTGAGGAACGCTTTGGGAAGCGGGTGGAGAAGTGAAAAGTGGAATCATCGGCATTGGAGTGAATAGAACAGGAAGTGCGACTTAAAAGATCATCAATAAATAAAAGGAAAAGAGTTGGAGACAGGACAGAACCCAGAGGAACACCACTGTTGATCGCTTTAGGAGAAGAACAGTGAAATAGGAGGAAAGCCAAAGGTGGTGGTGAACATTGAAATCTCCTAAAATGGAGATTTCAGCAAAGGGAGAGCGGGATAGAATGTATTCCACTTTGGAAGTGAGGTAGTCAAAGAATTTTGGATAGTCAGTAGAATTAGGAGAAAGGTAAACAGCGCAGATGTATTTAGTTTGAGATTGGCATGTAAGCCGTAGCCAGATGGTATAGAATTTGGAAGAGTCGAGTTCGGGAATACAAGAACAAGTTAGGTCACTGCGTACATATACGCAACATCCACTTTTGGAGTGAAATTGAGTATGTAGAAAGTAAGAGGGTACAGAAAAGGGGTTGCTGTCAGTCGTCCAGACACCCGAGTTTCAGTGAGGAAAAGAAGATGAGGGTTAGAGGAGGAGAAGTGGTGTTCAACAGATTGAAAATTTGAGAAAAGGCCACGAATGTTGCAGAAATTAATGAAAAGTGATTCAGGGAGAAGCTCAAAACATCTCGAATAGGCGGTAGCAGATCCAGCCCCGCTACCCGGGTCTACGTTCCCGGTATCGGCAGCAGGGGAGCCAGAAGTGAAGGCATTTATAGTCCCCTCCCCAGGGGACTCCGAGGTTCTTGAAGTTGATGCCATTTTTATTTTTAAATATTAAAAAGATTATGTAGCGTGTAAGCTTGCTCCAATAAACCTTAGCCCCCCCGCCCATGGCCTAAACCATTAGAGGTACAGTAAAACTAAACATACCTTACCAAAGAGAATTTAATCCTGCATTTAATGAGAAACAATTAAAACTTGATGTTCCCGCCATTGGCTTCCAAGACAGCCTGAATTTGCTTTGGGTAGCTTGCCAAAAGTGACGTGAATAGATCTTGATCGTTACGCAAATTTGCTAAAGCAGTTTCAATGTGTTGCGTCATTGTATCCTTCGAAAATCGATTTGCTGTAGGTTCTTGAAACGAGAGACATTCAACCTTGTCTTTTATAACTGATCCAATGTGTTCACAGACGTTCAGGTCAGGAGAATTTCCTGGCCATTCTTCATTTCCAAAGAAATCGATATCATGGTTCCGCAACAACTGTTGAGTAGCTAATACCTTAAAGCAGGGGGCCTTATCGTGCGGAAGTGTGACCTGATCGACATCCATAACATTGTTTGGGTTTCTTAGAAAAGGAATGACATGCTGGGATAGAATAATATCACGAAAATACTGTCCATCCCAACTCTGACCATTTGGCTTCAGCACCCACATGAGCTTCTTTGCAGTGAACAAAACAAACACACCAACACAGTCTGGACTTTTTAATAATTCGTGATAATGTTCATTGTCATCGATTTCATCTGGCTTTGTGGCCCACACTCGATCATTTTGGTAGTTTGGCCGACGTGTTACGTAAACAAAAAATTCATCGGAGACAGCTAAATGCATGAAATCATCCACATTCCAATCTTCAAGATAATGGGCAAACCACATTCTGTCATCGATGTTGAGTTTTTCTTGGCTTTGGAAGTTCATGCCAAGGCTTTAAACCTTGCCTATGACGGTACAGTCGAATGATCTCACCAATCTAGGAAGTTTAGCACAGCTGTTTTTCCGCTTACGCGTACCGCTTTCAATTATGTCCTTTGTTTCCTGAGAGAGTGGCAAATTTGGGCGCCCAGATTTGGTTGTATCCACTTCACATTCATCCAAAGTTTTATTCCAATTTCTTTTGACGAAGTCCTCACTTCTTCGCAACTTTTTGGCAACCCATGAACGTGTTATAAAGGTGGCTCCAGCATCACGAGCTTCCCGAAATGTTATTGCTTGTATGCGATATATCACACGTTGCCTCTCCGAATCACCAATTAATTGAGAAGCCATTATATTATCACTTTATCAGCTAGAGTAATTTTAATACCTGCAATAAATAAAGAATTTTATATATTTTTATAATCACTAAAAACTATTTCGATATAAGTAAACATGTAAGCTGCAAATGGGGGGGCTAAGGTTTTTTGGAACCCCTTATGCAGTATGTAGTGAGGAACTGGGAGAGAAGTGTGTGTTTGAGAGCATGCTTGACTGCTCACAGGGTAGATAAGACAGAAAAAGATCAGCTAAGGAGGACAATGACAGGAGAAACGGGAGTTCCAGCACTCCCTATCTTCTTTCTAACATCACCCTCGGACTACTTCCCTGGTCGATGGGTGTCTACAATCTCCTCCTACTCATCTGGTAGGCTTCTTTGTAGAAATATATATAAGTTAATTTGTTTTGAAAGGATTCTACAATCTTAGAAAACTCAGTATGTGAAGGAAACTCATTTGATATTTATGAAAAAAACATACGATACCTCAGTCTTCATCACGGGACCTTCTCCACATGAAATCAGGTCAAACACCGAGAGAAGTTGAGGTGCCACCTGTATATTTGCCAGAACAGTTTTATCTCTTGGTTTCGTTATAACAGTTTTCGCGGATCATGGGGAAATATTAACGTTGGTGGGTTATTTATGATAACATTGTAAATATTTTAATTTTATATTAAAAATTAGGACTTTACACCTAATTATTTTAAATATAATTAGAATGAAAACATTACTATATGTTAAATACAAAAAACACCATACTATCAACAATGTTTTCGAAAACCTCTTCATCTGAATTCGTGGCCAGTGTTGTTACACCGCTTCCCGTCGTTCAGCGAAATTAAGCGACATTGGGTCCAGAGATTAGTTACATGGGAGGCTAGGGAGATCGTTCTCTGCGTCCAGATTATGTAGCGACCCGATCCCACGTAAAGTTGTAGTTCCCCTTCGTCATATGACCTTAGATGTTACGAAGGAAGTTAAACAACCCCATGAACCCTTTCACTACAGGTGGCCCGTATATGGGCCAAAGGTTTTTTGGTTCTCACATTTTTTAAACGTTGTTGAGGCATTTCACTTATCATTCAACAAAACCCTTTCGTTTCCAATCTTAGTCAATTTTTATGTAGAAAAATATTTATTTCAAATAATATGGATAGTAGAAGATATTACGTTATTTCGAATAATATAGATACCTTGGTTAACCGTGGTAGTAGTAGTAGATATTAGAAGATGTTAGTAGATACAGTAGTAGAAGATATTAAGTTATTTCAAATAATAATATGGATAGTAGAAGATATTATGTTAAAAATAATAACACTACAACTTTACAATTTAAAAAATTATACCATAAAAATGTTGCGATTAAAATTTTGATGTTTACAAATGATACGATTAGAAATTAGGTATGTGAAAAAAGGATACGATAAGAATTTCAATATTTAAAACTGATACGATTAAAATTTTAGTAAATAAAAATACAGTAGAATTACTGGAATTTCGGTCTGTAAAAAATTATTCGATGAGTAACTTTGATATGTAAAAATAAAACTATGAAGAATTCGCTATGAAAAATTTATAGAATTAAAATTTCGATATGTAAAAAAATGGTACGATTACAATTTTGATTATAAAGTCCTTGTGCAATTTTACACTGGAATAATTTTTCTTAGGTACACATGATCGAAACAAACCGTAAAAGGCATATGGAAGCATAATTATTAACGTTTTTAACACATTACAAATTTCTAGGCCTCAATATAACCGCCATATTTTTCGATACATCGTTCAATCAGATTTTCCAAAGACATGAAACATTCTCCACTTGCTACTGTGTGAGTTCATGAATTGCATTTGTGATCTTGGCCATAAATTCACCCGAAGAATGCGATTTTGATAAGTAAAGAACACTTGTAACATGACTCCATAAAATATAGTCCAATGGGGTTAGGTCAGATGAACGAGATGGCCAAATAAATGGCCCACCTCTACCGATCTACTTGGCTGAGAAGACTTCATTCAAGAACTGTTGCACATTTAAAGCATAGTGATAAGGAACACTGCCTTGCTGAAAGAGTGTGCTATCTGAAATATTTAATCGTCTTAGTTTAGGAATAAAAGAATTCTGCAACGTTACAAGGTAACGTTCACTATTGACTGTTGATTCTTCAAACAAGAAAGAACCAATGATGCATGACTTTCTGAGACCGCGCCAAATATTGATTTTTGGCGAGTCTCTTTCATGTTACCAGACTTCGTAAAGTTTCTCTGTTCCTCAAATGCGATAATTATTGCGGATGAACTTATGGCAAGGATCACAAATGCAATTCATAAAATCATTCGGCAACAACTGGAGAATGTTTTCAGGTCTTTCGAAAATCAGAGTGAACGACATCTCGAGAAAGATGGCGGTTATGTTGAGGCCTAAAGATTTCTAATGTAGTGTATTAAAAACTTTAACTTTAATAATTATGCTTTCATAATTTGATTTGCTGTATAAAATTAAGTCATTATCAGATAACCCCAAATATTCTCACTGTATAATAATGGGGGCTTTAACGCGCATGTGAATTCGGAATTCTTTGTAGAATTGGGTAACATGTGCGAGTCGGCCAAATTAAGTATAATTTATGTAGATGTATTAGGGGTAGCCAGTGGTAATTTTACATAAGTTAGTGATATGAGTGGTACCACCAGGTGGATTGATCATTGTCTCACTCGTAATAATCTAAAGGATCGAATTGTTAGAGTTCATATTCTTCATGATTTCCTTCTTTCTGATCATAGACCGTTAGAACTATTAATAATTTTGCCAACGTATGCGCAACACGATATAACAAGAACTCAATAGGTAAGAATAATCGCGTCGATTGGTATAATGTTAATATACAACAGAGAATAGAATACAAAGAGAGAACAGGTCACCTCTTTAATAATTTAAAAATTTTGCATCTTGCTTGTAGTAATCCTTGCTCAAATGATTCTCACTGTAAACTCATAGAAAGGCATTATAGGAAGATAGTGCCCTTGTTAAGAGAAGCAGGAAGCCCCCTGATTAAATCTTACAGCTATCATACTAAGATTATTCCTGGATGGAATGATTTTATTGGCCCCCCCTGAAGAGGGAATCGAAAGACGCCTACGATTTGTGGTGCTTTCATGGTAGATCCAGATCCAGAACTAAATCACAACATTTAACTAAAATATGACCGAAAATGCTTTGGAAAATGGCAAACATCCAAGTAATGAAAAAGTTAAACATATAAACGGAAAATCCTTTTATGTAATAATGTACTTTACAACTGACTTTGTTGCACTGGGAAACTGTTTACGGTGTTGTGTGACGACCTGTAGTAATGCTCTTTTTTGAGACTCGTCTTTGGTCAGGATATTGTTATATTCTTGAGAAGTGTTATCTTTCGTTCTGCAATGTCGTTGACAACACTGAGACCTGAAATAAGATTCTGCCCCTCAACATACTCAGAATTTTGCGGCCAGGTCTTAGGATCTTTCTCGAGGAAGAGTGTTGAAATGTTTAAGATCCGAAAGAATCGCATCGTCTTCCTTGTCACTAACTCTGAAATTGTTATAGTAGGAACCTTCTCTAGAGAAATTTCTGGCGGGATAGGGGGTCTGTCGGTAGATATGGAATTCTTTTTTAAAGCCTGAACCATCTACCTCTTCACAGTAAAGTCTATAGAGTCGTCGAAGAAAGACAATCCATGTGTGGCGAAGCATTGCTGTTTTAGCAACTCTTGCAACGTCAGGGTCCATATCATAGTACTTGACCAAAGCTTTCAGTGTTTTCAAGTAATTATTAGGGGACTGAATCGTGTTTGCTGCGGTAAACCAAGCCTGCACATAAACAAGAGCAGTGAAGAGATTCAGCGCTCGGAGGTCTTTGAGCTCACGAGACGTCACATTAAATTGGTTTCGGAGAAGGAACACCTTGAGACCATAGATAGCTTTAGCCATCCACCGAGCTCTGTGGACAGCACCAGGGGCATTAATTCGGATGACTCCACGAGGAAGAACTTCTCCTAAGTAGATCAACAATAACTCTGAGAACTCACGGTAGTCGGCTGGAGGATGGTTTTGATTCAAGGCCGCTGTCACAAATTTTACTGCCTCATTCTTCAGTTGGATGTTAAGTAGTATAATGCGATTAGTTTCCCCGTCAGTACTTGCATTGCTTATTCTTTCGGGCAGAATGGATGGCCAGTTCATCTTAAAGCGTTTAAAAAGTTCGACTTCTGGTCCTGAGGAGGAGTTCATCACTCGATTAAATACATTTGAAAAAAACACCTCATGGGTATGATGTCTGCAAGCAAAATAAAGGAGGTCTTTTCCAAGTTTTTGTTCTATGAGAACAGCAACACCAGAGCGTCGCCCAGAGTCACTAGCTGCTGTATTAAAAGTCATGGCAACTATGTGGTCTTCTAGTTCCCACTCTTTGAGTGATTCAACGACTGCTCGTGTCATAGTTTCTCCCCTTCCATTTTGAAGTTTTGGAACATTGAGAAGTTGTTCAATGCCTAGACCGGAGGCAACAATCGGGAGACGTTCGACTATTTTAGGTTTCCCAGAGATATCTTCCATTTGCTTTGAATCTCAATGAACCACAATCGGAACGGACAAATCAAGATTTGTGTTAGCATCAGTAATTTGCTGTTCCCTATGCTTAATTCGGCTGCGCCTAATAGTCCATCTGTTTATTGCCATTTTCGATGGCTTTGGAGAAGGATGCCAATGTATAGACAGCATTTCGCTCCGATATCTTCGTTCTGTCCAATGCAGCAGAGAGTTCTGAAGTAATTACATTTGTGGGTCTACGGCACTTGGTAGGCAGAGAAGTGCTAAAAGCTTCTTCGTGAAATGAACTAGTCGAGTCAGTTTCACTGAAATCCGAGAGGTGAGAGACTGTCCTTAAAATGCAGCTGTTTCGCAGCCTTTTCATTTCTTGCATTTGCTGCGACCTCTCTTTTCAGCTTTCGCTTTTCCTTCTTCGCCAGACTGACCTCTGCACATCCCATAGAAGTTGATGCCCTTCCTTAACACAACTGAGCCTGAAGGAATTCTCTGTCTTCAGGATTTTGATCATGTCCTCTGCATATTGATGAGATATATCGAATGTATTTGATAAATCCTCAATAAAAGCCACCTCCTTAGCTTTTTGAGTAGCTCCTCCACGCTTGACACCTTTCTGAAAGGTCTTCCATCGTCCATGACGTCTCTCCAGCCTTTGAATGGCGTGCTTCATTTGCGTCGTTGGGATGCGTGCCTTTTCCCAGAACATAAACACTTGCTCTAGGGTGGTTTTGGCACTTTCCTGAATTGTCTTTTTCATATTTTTGTGATAGTGACAAAATGTACAAATAACATCTCCTTGCGAAGGGAAACGAGCACTTAGAATTTTGTCTAAAGGACTTCCAACAAAATAAATTTCTGTTTGTGACCTTGTACATACTGCCATTATTACAAAATATCATATAAATCTGAAAATAAAACACGAAAATTAATAATATTCACATGTTATTAAAATAAAGGTTACTATCTTCTGAATAAAATTATATAATTCAACACCTTCGACAAATAAGTAAAGACTGCAGAAGTGCAGTTTCGCCTCACAGCTCACACTGAATAAAAGTAGCCTCTCTTGAGACTTACTTATGAGCCACGCCCATAAGACAATACTTAGTTAATATTGGTTAATATATAAGGGTGTAACATATATTCTGCTCGATTTTTTAGTTCATTCAGAACAAAAATTAAAGTACTTATAAAGACAAATTTGCTCGAATTTTTAGTTTATTCATAACAAAAATTAAATGACATAATGACAAATTAATCATCAGTATAATTCTCTCCTTTTTCTATAACCTCCTCCCACCTGTAGAAAAGTTTTTTTATGCCACGTTCGAAGAAATCCCTTGGTTTCGAGTTAAAAAAAGCGATCACTTCGTTTTCGATAGCTTCCCTGGATTGCAACTTTTGTCCATCTAGGTGGTGTTGCAGACTTCTGGATAAATGGTAGTTTGAAGGTGCGATGTCCAGAGAATAAGGTGGATGAGGCATTTTTTCCCAACCAAATGCCTCCAATTGGGCAGTGATGATTCGAGCAATGTGAGGGCGCGCTTTATCCTGGTGGAATACCTCTGCAATTAATTAAAACAGGACGTTTTTCTTGTAATGCCATCTTCAATCGTTGTAGTTGTTGGCAGTAGACTTCAGCTGTGATTGTTTGGTTATCTGGCAGAAGCTCAAAATGAATAATTCCTTGCATATCCCACCAAACGCATAGCAAAATTTTCTTTGGATGGGGTCCATTCCTTGGCTGAGGTTCAGGCTTTGTTTCACGGCTAAGCCACTGATGTCTACGCTTAATATTGGTAAAGAGGACCATTTTTCATCCCCAGTGACGATCCGATTAAAAAACGGTGCCTGCAGTTGCCGAGAATGCAGTGATGTGCAAATATCAATTCGATGTTGAAGGTTCGCTTGTGACAAATCATGCAGAACCCATTTTCCAACCTTCACTACTTTTCCCAACAGCTTCAAATGACGATGAATGGTCATATGGCTAACGCCGAGTTGCAGGCCAAGTTCTCTTACAGTTACCGTTGGGTTTTCCTCCACTGTTGCTTTCAGCATCTCTTCATCTAACTCATTTGGTCGTCCTGTTCGTTGATAATGTTTCAGACTGAAGTCTCCATTTCTGAACTTCCCAAACCATCTCCTATACATCCATTCGCTCACAACATCATTTCCATAAACTCTTTGAATGTTTCTTGCGGGTTCACTAGCGTTAGATCCTTTATGGAACTCATACACCATCACATGTCGAATATGCTCTTTCGTAGGCTCCATGTTTTTTTCAATTATTGTAATATGGTAGGGGTGGCGTTGTAACTGTATGAAAAACACCAGAGAAAATATTCATTAGCCTAATCCTACATTAGCCTAAGTCATTCTGTATCGTTCTGTATCGTGATAAAACATGTGCGAACCTGTCGCCGCGTATATTTCGCAACATTTCTAAAACTATTTCACATTATCTTGAGGTTAATCTATTATCTATCGTCCGTTTTCTAATCGAGCAGAATTTATGTTACAACCTGATATATGACCCTAAAACACACTCTGTACCACACGTACCACACCAACACCATGCCTATTCAAGAACTGAATTGGTTATTGATTCATATTATTGGATTTTTCAAACTATATGTAACAGAAAACTTTGGTTGGCATGCGGCACTCATTGCGGCAGTTCTAAATATTGGTATAAAGACAAAACTTGGCATGTCAGTTCACTAGCCATAATAGAATAAAATAGTGGCCTGGCGTGAATCATTCCATCATGTTGATGTTTTGTCTACCACCCTAAATGATATATATACATACATATATATGTATGTATATATATATAATATATATATATATATATATATATATATATATATTAAAGGTGTGCGATTCGGATATTTTTATTTCGATTCGATTTTCGATTCGATTCGGCCACTTGTTTTCGATTCTCGATTCGATTCGATTCGACTGCGACTGTGCACTGCACTCACCTATACTTTACAATTTACATGCACCAGCAACAACAGAACAACACATGCACCAGCAACAACAGAACAACATACATGCACCAGCAACAACAGAACAACATACATGCACCAGCAACAACATACTGAAAAGCGTAATAAACAACTGAACCCAAAGAACTGGTCCAAATTTGTCACACCGCAAGGCGCGCACACGTGATTCTGTGACATCGCAAAATCAAAAGCTGAACATGCGCATTGAGCACACTCAGATCTTTATAAAAGCGTAATCTCTCAAATATCCAACTATTTTATAACGTTATTATATTATATATAATAATAATAATAATATATATATATATATATATATATATATATATATATACACACTTATTTTTTCAATTGTTATTCCACGGTTTCGACATTCCATGGTTTTGGGGTAGTGCCAGTTTATTGTCTCGACAGGTTACAGTTAGTGAATCGAAGAATCGAATTTTTTTAGCTCTACGTAAGTCGGGTCGGGTTTCGATTCTTTTACTGAATCGACCCAAATCGACATTTTCGATTATCGCACAGGCCTAATATAATAATATATATATTATATAATATTATTATATATATATTGTATATATATATAAACTCAGAATGGTCCCCTGAGAAACTTATATGTTAAACACAGACCGTGCATGGAACAAGGAACTCTTCTGGGAAATTACATCCACTATAGTTCGAATAAGTAATGATAAATGACAAATATTATAGTTTTTTATTTTTCATGGTGGAAAGCCCAACGTGGGCACCGGGTTACTCGCAAAGAGGCCCCAAAATATAGCTTCCCTCACCAGCTATCTGCAAAGCAGATAGGATAAACCCTAGATCCTGTCCCAAAGCTGGACACTTTTCTCCTGTTCAAATCACCAGACCATATCCCTTTGTTTCGTAATTACCTTAATTCTAAGCACCCTAATATTGAATTTACTTCAGAAGCTGAATCTAATAACTCTCTGTCCTTTTTGGACATTAAGATAATAAAAACTACTTCCTCTTTTGAAACTTCTTTTTACCGAAAGCCGACATTCACTAATCTTACTACGAACTTTTCTTCCTTTATCCCTTTAGGTTTCAAACGAAATTTAATTTCGACTCTGACCAACAGAGCTTTCAATATCTGTTCAGATTACTTTAAACTATACGATGAACTAGATTTCATCCGAAAACTCCTTACCAAGAATAATTTCCCTTTTAGACTGGTGGAGACTACAATAGGCAGAACCTTAAATAGACTAATAAACCCCACAACTAGAGACTTAATTACAGTCCCCAAAGATATCCTGTATTTCACTTTGCCTTATATGGGAACCTCAACTTTTAACATTAGAAACAAACTTTTAAAATTGCTCAAGGAATTTTACCCACAACTATGTATAAAAATCATATTCACCCCGTCTAAATCGACTTACCATTTATTTAAATACAAGGATGTTATTCCTACACTTCTTAAGTCATCCATAGTTTACCAATACAAGTGTGACCACTGTATGGGGTTATATATAGGTAAAACTAAAAGACATTTAAAATCCCATATTTACGAACATCTCGGTAAATCGGTCCGTACAAATTTACCTCTTGGCAAACCACCTAATTCTTTCATACGTAATCACTCGCACAACAATAACCACCTAATTACACAGTTTAATTTCGCCATACTTGCTGCTGGAATCTCTGACCTTAAGCTCAAAATTATGGAATCTTTGTTTATTTATAAATTAAAACCAGACCTAAATTCTGACGAATCATCGGTAGATCTGCTATGTTTTGGTTAAGGTACTAGTTAATTTTATTTTATTTACCTTTTAGTTTTAAGCTTTTATTTTTTTCCTAGCTACTTTTTATAATTGTAACTTTTTAACTTCACATTTATTTACCTTTTAGTTTTAATGTTTTACATTTTCTTAGCTACTTTTTATAATTTTTAACTTTATTTTAAATTGTTATTAAGCAATTTGTATTTTGTATGTGATTTGGTATTTTATTGTTTTAGCCCTGAAGATGGAATTAGTGCATTCCGAACGTTGGTACTATTAAACCTTGAAGGATGTTTATTTTTCCTCTGGTGTTCCTGTTTTATTATATATATATATATATATATATATATATATATATATATATATATATATATATATAATATTATTATATATACATATATAAAATTTAACTTTAACTTTATGTATATTGACCTGAGAAACGTTTGTAGATGGCAATTTTATTTCATGCGTAATCAAACTTATAAAGATGATCAGTATTTTGTCGAAAAGTTGGTTTTATGTTGTTGCTTACGCTTTGTGTGGTTGCGCACACGTGTGTGTGTGTGTGTGTGTGTGTGTGTGTGTTGTGTGTGTGTGTGTGAGAGAGAG
Organism: Bathynomus jamesi; assembly: GCA_023014485.1. Classification (NCBI taxonomy): domain Eukaryota; kingdom Metazoa; phylum Arthropoda; class Malacostraca; order Isopoda; family Cirolanidae; genus Bathynomus; species Bathynomus jamesi. The sequence continues at coordinate 287,638 of JAJOZX010003593.1, read as the reverse complement.
AAGAGAGAGAGAGAGAGAGAGAGACGCAGGAAAAAGCAATCGAGCACTTATTTATTTTCCAATAAAGAAAAGAAAAACAAAAAATTTTTTTTACTGAAATTTATTTTGAAGGTAATTTTTTGGTGTGCTCCATTTGGAACCAATACTGGATATAATTTAATTCCTTCCGAAAGAAGTTAGTATCCGGCCGGATGTAAATTTCAAAATATCCACTATTTCCATCTTTATTATCCGGTAGAGGAAGTTCAAATAGTATTCGGAAAAATACCTCTCCCTTACAAGAAGACTGCAATATATATTTAAATATATATATATATATATATATATATATATATATATATGTGTGTGTGTGTGTGTGTGTGTGTGTGTGTGTCAGTCAGAACCAACATGGCTCAAAGGTTAGAACGTCATGCCTCTCACAATTATTAAACCACCAAGAGAAAATACTGGAAACATTGTGTTAAGGTCAAAATATAGGTGTAATATATTCTGATTTTGCTAACGCCTTCGAGAAATGTAATCATGTAATTGTAGCACACATACTTGAATACAGGAATTACTGGAAAGTTTGGACGATGGCTAGAGTTGTAGTAAAGTGTAATAGTAAATAGAGTCAAAGTTGAAGTCTCAGAAGTCGTCAGCTGTCCCAAAAAGTACATTATTAGCTCCTTTGCTGTTTATAATAATGATTGCAGACAGTGATGCAGATATGAATGACAATGTCGCATCGTGTTTCGCGGATGATACAAAGATATGCGAGGATATATCAAACGAAGGCGACATATAAAAGTTATAAACCGACATTGAAACATTATTCAAGTGGACGGAAGACAACAATATGAAGTTGAAAGAAGAAAAATTCCAATTTACAAGATATGGTAACAACAAGGAGCTACAGAATGAAGGGTACAAAACAATACAAGACAAAACAATGACATCAAACCCATAAGTCAGTGATCTTGGAGTAATAATGTCATCGGATAGAGAATTCAGAGAAATGTACGACCGCTTTTAAAATAATGGAAGTTATCTGGAGTAGCTTCCATAGCAGAAAAGCAAATATCATGCTAAAATTATGGAAGAGTCTAGTCCTACCAATAATTGAGTATTGCTCAGTACTCACAAGCCCATACAGAAAACGAGACATTGCAAACACAGAAATCATACAAAGGACTTTTACAATCTAAGATAGAGGAAATGAAAGGTGAAGACCACCGGTCTCGACTGCAATCCCTAAAACTCTACTCTCTGGAAAGAAGATGCGAGCGGTACACAATAATATACTGTACATATGGAAAATACCCGAGGGCTGTGTTCCAAGCGTGAGAAATTAAATAGAAACATACTGGAATGAGAGAAGCGGCAGATTCTGTACTGTCCCAGCTGCGGTGGGGCTCGGGGCCATGAAAAAGAGAATGGAAAATATCCTCAGAATACGAAGTCCAAAACCCTTTAACGTGCTGCCAAAAGAACTACGGAAATTTCAGACACCACCCTGAATAATTTCAGGAACCAGCTGGACAGGTTCTTGTGCAAAGTCCCTAATCAGCCATGCATAGCTGGCTACGAGGGTAGGAGGAAAGTGAAAACCAACTCTTTCCTGTACCACATCCCGCAAATGAAGAAGAAGAGAGCCAAAATCAAGGTCCATGGTTTTCGAGATGCCTGGACACACTGCGTGTGAAAGAGTGGAGGTCATAGACAGGGGGAAAAATGGATTGAGGAAAATTGTTCCAGAGCTGACCGGTTGAGTAAATGAAAGATTGGAAATACCGATTAACCTTTGCCACCCCACACATAAGAAGCGTATTCCATACAGGGGTGGACAAGACCCCCTGTACAGAGACAGCAACTGAGTGTGGGTGAAAAATCCGTGAAGCCGGTACAGCACACCTAGCCTCTTAGAAGCTGTTTTAGAAAGAGAGTATATGTGATCTTTCCAGGAAAGACACAAGAAAAGGAAACACCCCAAATGTTAAGAGAAAAAGAAGGATTGAGTTGCGTAGTGTTGAAGATAAGGGCATAGTCGTGTAGAAGATTGTGACGAGTAGGTAGATGAAGAAACGGAGTTTTTGAAGCATTGAAAGCAACAAGGTTTTCTTTGCCCCAATCAGTGATAGTAGAAAGATCAGAGGTGCATCATAACCATCGTACACAAATCATGGAGTAACTGTTGATAGAGTGTGAAGCGGGTGGAGAAGTGAAGGGTAGGATCATCTGCCCTTTTCATATTCAATAACCCTATGCATTGCACCCTCGAAACAAATATCGTGACCTGAAAATACAAAAGTTTTAAATCAGAACAACGCCTTTAAAAACTTGATTAATGGTCGAAAGATATTCTGACACTCGTAGATTCGCATAAGAACATCCAAACTGGAATTCATTAACATCGTATTGCACGAGAAAAAGTTTTGCAAGAAACTCCAACCATGCAGAAGAAGCCCGAAGCGACTTTGGAAAAGTTATTAATTAATAACGTAACAAATTCTGGCATAAAATAGGGGTCTAAAGTTGCCATACACTGCTAGAAGAAGAATCCTCCATGTGCTCTAGGTTTCTGAGTTTTTCTTTAATTTATTATTATTATTATTATTATTATTGTTATATTTCGGAAATAAATTTGCCGTAAAACAACATATTTAAATAAATTTCAATATAGAGGGTGTGTATAAAGTAAAGCAAGTGAAGAGACAAATCCGATTTGAACTGGTTTAAACTAGTTTCAACTTGTTTTTTAACTTGTAGAACATTTTCAACATCTCTTATAAACCTTACTATCGAATATACAGTTGTTATAAAGCATATGTAATAAATATTACTTATCCATGTTCACTTGCGTTAATATAATTCAAATCGGATTTGTCTCTTCACTTGCGTTACTTTATACACACACCTGGTATTATTACACTGGTATGCATCAATTTTGCTGTCAAGGGTTTTGTAAGTGATTCTTATAGAGTATTTCCTGCTGATTTCGAATCTGCAATCCGTTTTTCTCAATCAGCTCAGTTTATCCGGCTGTGGCCTCATAAGTAAAATAGAATTTTTCGTGATTTTGTCAAAGCGGAATTGGAACAGTAACATCTATCATCACTTGTTTCGCTTGTATAATATCTTTTTTTACTTTTCAGGCATATAGATAAAATATTTCATAATGAATAGAGCGTGTAAAAATGATCCCAATAGATTCTGCTACATATGTGGGACGGTTACCATGCCAAATAACCAGTCCCAAATCCTAAATTTGTGAAGACAATGTATAGAGTATACTTTGGAATTAAGCTAGGGGACCAGGACAAAAATTTCGCCCCTCATATGTGCTGCAAGACGTGCATTGAAAATTTGAGAAGATGGAGCAAAGGCAGAGCGAAATCTTTGCCTTTTGGAATTCCCATGATTTGGAGAGAAGGAAAGGATCACGTGACAGATTGCTATTTCTGCATGACAAACCTCCAAGGTGGGCTTATAAATTTATTTTTCTTAAATATTTTGAAATCCTCGTATGAAACTTGACATAATATTCACCACAATGTAATATTCACCATATATAGCATAATATTCACCATAATGGTAATCATACATTTACATATACATATTGTTATAGAAAATACATTTACACATACATATTGTTATACAAGTTACATTTACATATACAATGATTGTATATTTTCTTTCTTTTTCATTCATATTGTCCCCGAAGGGACAATATGAATGAAAAAGAAAGAAAATATACAGACTCCATCGACCTATTTCATATCTTACAGACCGCAGCCTTCCCTCACGAGCCGCCACTGTCTGAATGCTTCTTCTATTTCATATGCAAGTTTTATATCCATGTTTCTGTGTTTCTATTTTCAGGAGTTAACAAGAAGAATAAACACATTGTTGTATACCCTGACATTCCTTCTGCTGTGAGACCTGTACCCCATGGTCCTGGAATTCCAATACCCGACCCACCTCAAACCCTGGACTTCGATGATTCTGATGATGAATCAATGACCAATGCCAATGACCAGTCCCAGTCGTATATACCTCAAAATACCGCTTCAAATGAGCCGAGGCCTCTCAACCAGGCCAAACTTAATGATCTTACCAGGGATTTAGGACTTTCCAAATTAGCTGCCGAGATCTTGGGCTCACGACTTCGAGAGGACAACTTGCTGGCTCCGGGAACAACATTCTCCTGGTATAGGAAACGAGAGGAAGAATTCCGCAAGTTTTTTGCAGTGCACGAAAATACCTCTTCCTTAGTGTACTGCTGCAATGTTGAGGGGCTAATCGAATCCTTGGGCCTGCCATATAACGCATCAGAATGGAGGCTATTTATAGACTCGTCTAAACGAAGTTTGAAAGCAGTACTTCTCAACATTGGGAATAGGGTTGCATCAGTCCCTGTAGTACATTCCGTACAACTTACTGAGAGCTACGATAACATGAAAATTTTACTGGATGCTCTCGTATACGACCAACATAACTGGAGGATCTGTGGAGATTTGAAGGTAATACTAATATCATAAGTAAACTATTGCTATTGACTATGTTGTTTTTCCAAAGGTTATTTGAGAGCGTATAAGAACACTTATCTTCCCCACAGAAGTGATACAGTCCAATGCATAGATTTTTTTATCTGATAGAACAAATTCTCTAAATTCTTTAAATATTTTCATTTTTTTTCAGATTGTGGCATTTGTATTGGGAATGCAAGGGGGATACACGACATACCCATGTTTCCTCTGCAAATGGGATAGCCGAGCGGATGAGAAGCACTATGCACAGCGTGAATGGGCATCCAGAGAGAATTTTGAACCTGGGTCGCATAATGTCGTTTCAGTGCCCCTTGTACCACCAACAAAAATTTTGCTCCCACCACTTCATATTAAGCTGGGCTTGATGAAAAATTTCATCAAATCAATGAATAAGGAGGGTTCAGCATTCCGATATCTCGAGAGTAAATTTCCTCATATATCTGATGCTAAACTAAATGACTCCAACTGAGAAGAATGCCTGGCAGGCATTCAAATCAGTTGTCACTGATTTTCTTGGCAAGCGTAGAAGTCCAGAATACGAGTCCGTTGTCGAAAACTTGATTGAAGCTTTCAAAGCTCATGGGTCGCGCATGTCCATAAAAATGCACTTTTTGTGGTCCCACTTGGACTATTTTCCTGAAAATTGCGGGGATTATAGTGAGGAACAGGGTGAACGATTTCACCAAGATATCAAAATAATGGAAGAGAGGTACCAGGGAAACTGGGATATCAATATGCTGGCGGACTATTGCTGGTGTTTGAAGCGAGACGTGCCCGAAGAAAAACACAGACGGAAAGCCAAAAAAACTTCATTCCTTCCTCAATAAACTTTTTTCCATATTCATTGTATGAATAAAAGTATTTATTCACACAATGTTTTCATTTTTCACGAGTGTTCTTATAATATTACTCGTATCTACAGTGTTTAAGCTAAAAAAATCAATAAATTTGGGGATAAAATTGGACTTATAATAAATGGCCAATAGAGAAAAAACCTGACCTGATTGAGGAAACCCAATGTCATTTTCGAATTCAGCATGGTCGAATTATATAATATGAGTTGAAAAAACCCTCACAGCAGACAAAAAAAATTCATATGCATACCAGTGTTATTATTATTATTTACACGAACAATATTATCATTTCAGAAATATTTATCATTTGATCATGTTTTCGATAGATATTCATATGTATTTACAGTGGCGCTCATAAGTATTCGTCCAGAGAAATGTTTCAGTTATATTCGTCCTTACCTTTTGTACCACGCATAGGAAGTTCTGAAAAGTTTACCGTTCGTTTGGAAAAATATAACAAATAAAAAATTAGTTTAACTCCAACATATAATGTAAAACATCAATGAATATGAGGAAAATAAAAAAGTTAAAGAAGTTGAGAAGCTGCTTCCCCCCCCCCCCAAGGAAGATAAGGCGCAAGTGAAGCAACTCAATGTAGTCCTTTCTTGGTTGAGAATTAGAGAGAGGAGCTTCTTGTACAGTAGGTTGGCGATCATTTCGTTTCGAAGATCTTTCAATTCCCCGTTGAAAAGGGGCAGCATCTCCTCATCCTCCTATCCAATAGCAAACATATCCGTGTTCAGACAAGGCCAGTGGCTCGAAATCTTTTAAATAATCCAACATCGGAACCACTCAGTGAACCAAGGACCTTGGTGAATTGAATACGTCTGTGAGAATAATCTCAAAAGTGTGGTGATGACATGTCACCTACACCAACTTCCGTTCATCGGTGGCACTTCCATTCTCAATGAGAGTGCAGGCCCCATATTTTGGACCAGTGTTGGAAGCTGTGATGTCAGAAGCTAAACCTTGCATTTGGTTCTTGAGACCCCATTCCTCCAGGGTTTTCAGACAAGCTTTCGCATGCTCCCATCCAGTGCCTCGTGCAATCTGCGGAACTCCGAGGAGTTTTTCGATGTTCGATCCCGTAACGAGAATAGCAATCCGGTCGACTATTTCTTTGCCCATTGTAATATCTGGGAGTAATTTCCCAGCCTAGCGAAGAAGAAGCGGGATGTCTAGACTGAACTGGGCTTTGTCTGGCTCGGTCACTTCCTCTCGCTGTCTCGATAGTTCCTCTAAGTTATGTCCCCATTGCCTGTGCTGCCGCTCCAAGAACGAACTTTGCTTGCCGATCGGTAGTGTTTATTCGGTCCAACGATGCCTCAGCAGGAAGAATCATTATTTTCGGTTGTTTTGGTTGAGAGCGTGACGCTAGAGTAGAAGATGGACGGAACTTGTCATCATCACTACATTGAATAGATGATGACGAACTGCTCGCATTCAGAGCTTCTAGACTCGCTGTTTCCTTTGCCTACTGGAACTCTTCCACTGCTTCCTTTTCCAAACTCATCTTGCGCTCCTCCGCTTTTCTTTTACGAGATTCCCCCTTCCCGCCAGAATCTTATCTGCTGAACCAAAGCTCGAACTTTGCAAGTCCTCCCTCTGCGAAATCAGGAACAACTAGTCTTCTCCGTTGGCCATCATGCTGAGGGTGTCCTTGTGAGCGATATCAAACATATCTTCGAGATCTCCCTTAAATAACTCTCCTTTTAGTCGATAACCCTCTTGGATTTTTTCAGGCTCTTTTTCAACCCTTTGTAATCCGCCGCCAAATTTTTCAACTTGGCAACCGCATATTCCTGGGTTGTGGTTGGAATTCAGGCTTTCTCCCACTAGTGAAGAACCATTTTGATGGTGAGGCAGAAGCTTTCGCCAATTGTCAACTTCTCGATGTGATGAAACAAGTAATTCCGAACTTGTTTCTTTAAAGGAAGCCGTGAACATGCTAAAGCTCTCCATGGGCTTCCCCACAAACCAATACGCAACAAAACTCCTAGTACTCTTCGCTATTATGCTTCGCTCAGAACCTGAAAAGAAATAACAGAATGTCAGTTTTGTGGATGATGTCGTAAGAAAGAGTCAACAATGTGGTATAAGACCATACAATTATATAATATCTTAGTAGTATGGGAGCAAAAAATTGTTCCAACTTGCGTTACCCCTAAACGTACTCGTATTTGTCCCATTTTTTGTGTGAAAAAGTTCATACATAAAGTAGAACAAAACTGTGTATCGCGCCACTTAATATTGCAGTTTTGCAATTTCACCATGTTCTGGACCACCCTATTCTGTATGTTTATGAAAAAATGACTTTATGGGTTGAATGTAATTATGCCATAACGTATATCAATCAAAGTTCAGGAAAGTGTACTTGAACTTTCCATTTGGTCTTATGGTGTTGAATGCACGCTGATTTTGACAGTCGTGTAGTTTTTCTATAAATGTATTGATATTTGTTTCACATGCATGAAACCAACCTTTTAAGTGTTTGTAAAAGCCAATATTTTACTGTTTGAAATACTGAATCGAGTTTCCTTACTGATAAACTTAGTGATAGTTTTATTTTTTTTATTTTTAAGTATGAAATGTAACTCCAAAGATTCATGTTTACTTCAGACGAAGTAAACATACTATACTCATGATTTGCAAAGAATTATATAGTCAAGTGAAAATTAATGTAAAAAAACCTTGAACCAATTTGATAGTACCAGTGATAAGATCTGGAAAACCCTCAAATCTACCAGAAGCCAATATTAATTACTGAGTATTAGACCACAAAGAGACAAATTACTGGTATGAGTACCCATTTATCTACCAACCAATTTTTTTTCATGGTGTGGAAGGATGATGAACAGCGGGGTTTTGCTGCGCGCCGCCTACCGTCACCGGTCTCAATCCCGAGGGCCGATAGATTCGTAGTCAGCGACGCTAACCACTACATCACCGAGGCGCATATATATATATACACACACACACACCTCGGTGGTGTAGTGGGTGATGCGCCTCTGTGGTGTAGTGATTAGCGTTGCTGACTACGAATCCATCGGTCTCGGGATGGAGACCCGGTGACGGCAGGCGGCGCGCATCAAAACCCAACTGTTCATCCTTCCACACAATAAAGAAATTGGTTGGTAGATAAATGGGTACCCTGGGTAGCCTAGTGGTTAAGACGTTGGGCTACTGGTGGTGCGCGGTTCGGATTCTACGTTAAACTGTAGGTCTAAGGTGGAGTGATAAGCTGGACTTTCATCAGAATGAACAATTCGGGCGGAAGCAAAACCATTACTTATTTGGACTATAGTGGATTTAATTTTCCTAGAAGAGTTCCTTGTTCCATGCACGGTCTGTGTGTATCATAAAAAACCTCAGGGAACCATTCTGAGTTCATTCCCATATATATATATATATATTATATATATATATATATACAGGGTGGGCCGTAAGTTTCCATACATAGGAAAAATTAAACGTTTGTTTTTATGTTTCAGATACCCTAAGAATATACGTTTGACGTAAGATCTTGTTTACTGATGAAGCAAATTTTTACGTCAATGGAGAGGTTAATCGGCAAAACATACGTTATTGGAGTAATGCTAACCCTAACTGGCTGAGTCCGACGAAGATGCAAGATGCCGGTAAAGTGATAGTGTGGGCCGGGATATGGGGTGACAGAATTATTGGACCAATTTTTGTCAGTGGAAATCTTAATGCCGAAAGGTATCTTAACATGTTGCAAGAAGAGATTTTCCCATCCCTGCTAAACGAGGAAGGTAACTTCCCAGTTTACTTCCAGCAAGATGGAGCTCCACCTCATTATGGTCTTCACGTGCGTCGGTATTTGGATCAGCAGTTTGTTTTTATGTTTCAGATACCCTAAGAATATACGTTTGACGTAAGACGAGACATAAATCATCTAAAGGAACGTATCACCAACGCCATTACAAGCATAACGTTAACTGTGCTAATGCGTGTTCATCAACAGTGGGGAACACGTATTGAAATGTGTTTTCAAAACAATGGCAACCATGTAGAGCATATTATATAAATAAAAATGGTTGTCCATAAAAAAATGTTTATTTTTCCTATGTATGGAAACTTAAACGTTTGTTTTTATGTTTCAGATACCCTAAGAATATACGTTTGACGTAAGATCTTGTTTACTGATGAAGCAAATTTTTACGTCAATGTTTATTTTTCCTATGTATGGAAACTTAAACGTTTGTTTTTATGTTTCAGATACCCTAAGAATATACGTTTGACGTAAGATCTTGTTTACTGATGAAGCAAATTTTTACGTCAATGGAGAGGTTAATCGGCAAAACATACGTTATTGGAGTAATGCTAACCCTAACTGGCTGAGTCCGACGAAGATGCAAGGTGCCGGTAAAGTGATGGTGTGGGCCGGGATATGGGGTGACAGAATTATTGGGCCAATTTTTGTCAGTGGAAATCTTAATGCCGAAAGGTATCTTAACATGTTGCAAGAAGAGATTTTCCCATCCCTGCTAAACGAGGAAGGTAACTTCCCAGTTTACTTCCAGCAAGATGGAGCTCCACCTCATTATGATCTTCACGTGCGTCGGTATTTGGATCAGCAGTTTCCGGATGCTTGGATTGGTCGGCGTGGTCCTGTGGAGTGGCCTCCAGATCCCCAGATCTCACCCCCCTTGATTTCTATCTTTGGGGGCACTTGAAGGCCATGGTGTATCAGGAAAAGATACGAGACATAAATCATCTAAAGGAACGTATCACAAACGCCATTACAAGCATAACGTTAACTGTGCTAATGCGTGTTCATCAACAGTGGGGAACACGTATTGAAATGTGTTTTCAAAACAATGGCAACCATGTAGAGCATATTATATAAATAAAAATGGTTGTCCATAAAAAAATGTTTATTTTTCCTATGTATGGAAACTTACGGCCCACCCTGTATATATTTATTTATTTATTTATTTATTTATTTTAATTGGAGCAGTCGAAACAAAATGAAAATGAAACAGTTAAAATCGAACTTGAATGAGTGAATAAGAAGGGTATTCTGTCTGGAATTAATAATAAAAAGAATAATCGAAAGTCGATATCAGCCTATGTCTTTATAAAGGATTTACATTTAATTTCCAATATTCTGAATAGTTTTTTATTTTCAGTACTGAGTTTCTTAATAATAATTCTTATCTAGAATTATTATTAAGAAACTCAGTACTGAAAATAAAAAAACTATTCAGAATATTGGAAATTAAATGTAAATCCTTTAAAAAGAATAATAATTATATTAATGAGAGTAATAATAATAATAGTAATAATAATGCTAAAAGTTAATAATAATAATTATGATGGTAACAGTAATAAGACGAATAGTGGTGGGGAAAAAACTCGATGATACTTGCAGTAAAATAAGGACAAAAACTAAACTGCCCAACGCCCCGCCCCAAGGAAGAATGGAAAACTCTCTCGAAAAGCTTCGCGGTTTTTAGTGTTTTATTATTTTAACCATTGATAATTATAATTGTTATTATTTAATTTTTTACACGGTCATTGTGTTTTTAATATATATTATATATATATAATATATATATATATATATATTATATATAAAACAAGAGAAGAGGGGCGACAAAGTTAACCTTCGTGAAGTGAGGAATCATTGCACGGAACATTTGAAAGGTTGAAAGGTAGCGTATACAGAGTTTAAAAAGTAAATAGACACCACGATGACTGTCGTTAAGAGCAAATGGCAAAGCTCATCAGTGGAATGCCAGAACGTGTCAGCTTTAGGCAATGCAAAGTGGAAAGCAACACGATTCCAAATATGGTGATTTAATAAATCTGTTATTATTTATTCACTTTTATTTTCAAATGAAAAATTATGGAAAAAACGAAGGTGTCTACTTTTGTTAACTCTCTCTCTCTCTCTCTCTCTCTCTCTCTCTCTCTCTCTCTCTCTCTCCCGTGGTTCGGATCCTACGTAAAGCTGTAGGTCCCCTCCGTCATATGACCTTAGATGTTGCGAAGAAGGTCAAATAATCCCAATCATTATTATCTCTCTCTCTCTCTCTCTCTCTCTCTCTCTCTCTATATATATATATATATATATATATATATATATAAGCTTCGCGGAGACCAGATTACACTGAGTTAGGCTGTCGTTTCAGATTGGTTAGTTATTTCCCACGTGACCAATTTCGGCCAATCAGAATCTTTATAACAAATTTCGACTTCTTCATGAAATCAGTCTCAACGAAACATATATATATATATATATATACATACAGAGAGAGAGAGAGAGAGAGAGAGAGAGAGAGAGAAGAGTGTGTGTGTGTGTAAGAAATTCTAATCCTTTCAAGTATTTGGTTCTGATTCCACAGTTCTCATCATTCTTTGGTTGGTATGTTCTGTTTGCACATTCTTTCGTTCTCGTGAACCAAGAAGTTAAAATTGTTGAAATGGTCCTGAAAATAGAAAATCCGGACCATTTTGGGAGTGTGATTTTAAGAGTAAATTGTGTGCATAAGAATTAAACTCCGTGACTCGTTCAAAGTATTTTTTTGTTTTTTAGTTGAAAAGTTTAAATAAGAGTACTTTTTCTTCGCCAGTATTTTCTTTATTTGCTTCTCTCTCTGCTATTAGGCAGATAATTAACTAAAAATATCGCGGAACGAAGGGTTCGAAAACCGCAATTACGTCACTTTCTCTAGTGTGTATTTTTCCGTCTATTTTCCATAAACAAACAAATGATTTAAAGAATTTAAAGGTGAATATACTAAAAATAAGTTGTTTTTTGATGTAAGGAGGAGGGGCTAAGGGAGAAGCCAGCAGAAATTACCTCCTCCCGTCCCTTTTAGAAAGAGAAGAAGAGAGCCGAAATGAAGATCCAGTCTTCGACTTACATTATCACTTTATTCAATTTCAACCTTTTCGTTCACGAATATTTTTTCTTTAAGCTAAAAAAATATCATAGTTAAAATTTTATTGTTATTCTAAATCAAAAATTTTAATAACTCGTCATTTACGTTATTCATATTTTGGGTTCCTTTTCGCACAACTAAACTAGACTTGTATAAACATATAAAAACAGGTACTTACGTATTAACGGGGGCCACCACATATTGATGATTGGTTAGGTTAAGTTGTAATATTTTCGTTAGTTGAAAATTTCTAATACATCATATTTTTTAAATAGCAATATTTTTAAAAATATTTACAATGATTTATATTTAAAATATTTATAATGATTAATACATATTAGATCCCAAATTTTCATCATGAATAAGCCTAAAAAAATTAATGTTTTTCAGAAAATTGTATAAAAAAATATTTAAAAAAATATTGCTATGGAAAAGATCCTTGCAGGATCTTTTCCGTTTGACTGCCGCCATTGAAACATAATTAAACTTTTTGTATTTTGTATTTTAACTGAAATGTCTTGATGATACAAAATAAGTTACTTTATAAAAAATCTTTTCTTAATTTCCCCTTCAAATTTTGTTTCTTATAAACAATTTTAATTACTTTCAAGATCCATGCTTAATTTTTAAGTTTTAATCGTGTACTCAGAAAAATAAGGGGATCACCCGAAGATCAGGGCCTCCAGCCTTCTTTAGTTAGCTTTATAAGGCTAACTAACAAAAATATCACGACCTAACCTAACCAATCGTCAAGGTCGTAAAGTTGACCTAACGATTGGTTAGGTTAGGTCGTGATATTTTCGTTAGTTAGCCTTATAAGGCTAAGTAAAGAAGGCTGGGGGCATTCACCTCTTATGTTTCAATGGCGGCAGTCAAACGGAAAAGATCCGAGTTGCATTTTAGTACGATTTATATTATTATTTTCGGTGGGGACATTACAATCCCACTAGTATTGAAAGGAGTATATAAAAAGCTGAAAATGAATATATCTTGTATAGATAGGACAATCCCCGCGGAGATAAAGCAATAAAAAGTTATTTCGCGTCGGAAGTGAAAAGGATAATAATAAAAAGTTTTATGAGAGAAGTGTCGCTGCTATTTCTTTTAATAATAGTGAAAGCAGATCTGCTCTCGTGGTATTACCTCATTCTCATTTAAATGAAAGGCCGGACACCCAAGTCCAATTATTATAAGACTTTTGATCTGAACGCTCGATGAATTTTAAATTACGTCCGTACGAATTAACTTGCATTTAACGCCAAAATTTTTAATTCAAGTTTCATTGTCTTCGCGACAAATTTAATCAGAATGCTTAAATTCTTCTTCTTCTTCTTCTTAACCTGATGTCTAATTATTAGGTTTAAGACTGTAGGAGCTTGACTGTTTCATTAAACTTCTCCATCCTGTGATACGCTCATTAATTTTATCCGCTGAAATCGTAATTAAAATTGGGTACATAAAAAAGTTATTGTATTCATCTAAATGCAGACTTTATTAAAAGTTATTGTGTTTGTTTAAATACAAACAAAATTAAAAACTGTTGAGATCACCTGAAGATCAGGGCCCCCAGCCTTCTTTAGTTAGCTTTATAAGGCTAACTAAGGAAAATATCACGACCTAAACTAACCACTCGTATTGGTCTAAATACAGACTGAATATCATAATGAAGTTGACATATAATATATACACCTGGAGAAAAATCCTTGATTAAAACATTAATATATGAGGGGTCCCGCGTCTTAAGGTACCTAAGCACCAAAATTAAAATTCGCCGGAAATCGCCTCCAAAGTTCAGCAATATTCTCGCAATAGTATCTCTGTTATTAATTGAGCTAGAACGTTCATTTTTGGCTAAATTACTGTAGAGTTCTTAGTATGCTAATGAAGATGTTGACGAGTTTTTGGAATAGATTTTCATATTTTATATTTTATATATATTTTTTTAAATTTTTTGATTTTCTTATTATGCCGAACTTTGGGTGAACTTTTGGCTGGCGATAGAGGTGAAAAAAGTAGTTCGCTTCATAAGGTTTTCAACCATACTTCTAGTGTCGTAAGGTCATTATAACCCAAACCACGCGATAGAGGAAGGGTGAAAATAGTGATATCCATCAAAAACACATTTTCGCCTGTGGTGGCGCTTAGGTACCTTAAGACGCGCGACCCCTCATATATTGAACTATATTCTATTTGTACACGAATTCAATCGCTAATTCAACTACATTATGGTTACACTATTTAAGCTTTTATCAAAACAATAAATGTAGTTAGTGCAATCATTGTATAGTTGGAGTAAGATTCGTATGCAGTTAACCAAATTTAGTTGTTTTAGTAAAGGATATTTCTTCGTGTATCTTGTCAAAAGTCCTCTTGAAATGAGAAGAAAAATACTTTGGCTTTTATTTTGATCGATTTGTATTTATTTTATATTTATTTTTACGAGTGAATTAAGATTTCTGATAACATGTATGAAAAGTATATACAATTTGCACTTCTAAACATTAGTTTATAAAAAATACAAATGTAAACGACAGTAGCCCAACTACGAATACTATTCATTTCAATAAGAAGTATGCATTTTAATTTCGGAATACAGGGTGTCCATAAATGTTTACCCTGAAAACGGTATGCTCTCATGTTTTAATGACGAGTCTTACATCCGTTTTCTTTTTACAGGTGATCTCGTACACGCATAGAGTTTCTGTGCTGGTGTGTTTCGTCTACCGCATTCGCCGCGAGGAGCGCTGTAATAGCTGTTCAGTTAAGATGGCGTCTGTGACAGAGAAAGCACAATGTGTTGTGTGGCTTGCAGGAACAAAATCTCCTGTCAGTGTTCAGCGAAGGTTCAGAACAAAGTATGGAAAGAATCCACCTGATGTGAAGTTAATTAAGTCTGGATGAAAAAATTCTTGGAAACTGGAAACGTGGAAAAGGGAAAGAGCAGTGGTAGACCATCATTTTCCAATGGGACGGTGGAAAACATTCAAACTGCTTTCACACGGTCACCAAGGAAATCGGTGAGACAAGCTTCATGCCAACTAAAGATACCGAAGTCTACGGTGCACAAGGTGTTACACAAACGTTTGAAGTTACACGCCTACAAGGTAAATGTTGGAAAATGTGTGGCGTGAGTGTGAATACCGTTTAGACATGTTACGTGCCACTAGGGGTGCACATGTGGAAGCTTATTAAGTTCATTAACTATGTATCAAAACTTTGTATGTTTATCTACTTATGATTAAAACTGTGTTTGAATACGAGTGTTTATTTAAAAGTTATAGCATGCTTTAATCAGGGTAATCATTTATGGACACCCTATATATTGGAAACCTATAAAACAGCCCATAACTGAGATACTGAGACGTACACGTGCGAAAGTGTGAATAAATCTTTCTGGGACACCCTGTGATATATATATATATATATATATATATATATATATATATATATATATATATATACATTACTTGATATCTGACTAATATAATCTCTTTACTCTTGTTGCAGAGGAGTTAAGGGTCACCCACAAAATCCATATTTGCCAACTCTACCGATTTGAAAGCTATTCTGCGGAACAACATGCAAATAATATCAAACTTTTTATGCTCAGAATGCACTGGAGTGCACCATTTAAGGCTAGATGTTAAAAAAAATCCAGGGGGAGAGGGATGGTCCCGGACCCCCTGCCACTGGTTACAAATCCTACCGCTTTTGCTTTTAAAAATTTTGGCAAGTATGAAAATCGATATTCTCCATGGAGGGGTTAGACTAATATTAATATGATTGTACAGATGATAAAAAAATTATGACAGTTTTCCGACGTCACCACTTTATTTCAAAAACTGAAAAAGTACATCTGAATTGGAAGAGAGACACGTTATTAAACTTTCAGAATTAGATAATGGTTTACGGGCTCCACGCAAAGATTACGCTCGTCATCCGGTTTAATGTTCGTTTGATACGTTGCTTATCTCACTACTGAACAGCTCGCAATCAAATTTCAAATCGGGAACTCCTTTGGAAATTTCCCCTAAAATTTTTTCCTTCCGAGAGCTTTAGCGAGCTTTTGAAAAAACACAAGAAATAGATTGTTACGATTTTTTTTTGAGTGGAAAGTATAAATAGAGAAGTTAGACACGTTTTTTAAAGTCACACTTTTAAATAAACCGATAAGTAAAATTATTTTCGGCTTGGATATGCAAATTTAGATATTGGATTATCATTTATAATCCTAAATGCTCTTTACTCTTAGTCGAGGAATCGATTTATTTGTAATTTTCTTTTAAAATCATTGGAAAAAAGTTGATAATTTGAAAAAAAAAGGTAACATCCATGTTCCGTATCCCTCAAGGAAGTGGGGAGGTGGGGGGATTCGAGTCAATTAAAGAGGGTTGGCGGCCTAGCCCCTAGGAAGCACTGGGGTTCGAACTCACGAAGAGCGGAGTCTCAGCACTGTCGAATGGCACCTAACTATTTATACGAGTGCAAAAAATATTTATATTTTGAAGACCTGCTTTAAATTGCTTGAAAAATGCTTAACATTGCACCTTTACTATATATATATATATATATATATATATATATATATACTGTATATATACACACATTTCGGTGGTGTAGTGGTTAGCATCGCTGACTACGAATCCACCGGTCCCGGGATCGAGATCGGGTGACGGCAGGCGGCGCGCAGCAAACCCAACTGTTAATCCTTCCACACAAAAAAAATTGGTTGGTAGATAAATGGCTACCCTGGGTAGCCTAGTGGTTAAGGCGCTGGACTGCTGGTAGGGAGGTCGTGAGATCGAGTCCGGGCGACGACTTTGTAATTTCTGACCGCCTGTGGTGAAGCGTGGTTCGGATTCCACGTTAAACTGTAGGTCTAAGGTGGAGTGACAAGCTTGACCTCCGTGAGAATGAACAATTCGGGCGGAAGCAAAAACCAAGATTAACCAAGGTTATATACATTATGAGCGTTCGTATCCTAATTCAATCTTTAGTTTTTCCTATGCCATATTCTTGAGCTTTGTGACCAGTCACGACAACAAAACATGATTTGGCGTCCACGTCCACAGGGGAATTGGAACATTAAATAAATTAATATATATATATATATCGTGCAATATTTTCTCCATATATTTCTGGTGAAAGTAGAAATCAGTTTGAAAAGGTGTATTTATTTCAAAGTTACCTTCACCTATAAATTGTGGAAATGAGGCTTTGATCTTCGGAAGAAGAATTTCGAAAGTTTTTCCTATTTCTTTTTATTTATTTATTTATTTACTTTTTTAGTTTTGAAAGTTTTCTTTTGATTGAGAAGAACTTTGAAAAGCGAGAATGTAACTTAATTTTCTTCTTTTATTAGGTGGCTGCAGTTTATTAATAGTTGATTTATTAAGTCAAACTCTCTGCTTCTAAACAGCATATCTTATAGAGCACAATTACTCCAAGCGGAAACTGAGCCGACGTGTTTTTTTTTTGGCTAAGTGACACAGTATATCTTCTGAGCGAAGAATTACGCTCAAAAAACTAAAATTAGGTTATGCTGATTTTAATTATTTTGCGGAATCACCACTTACGCTTAATTTGAAATAGAAATGCTAAATTACAATTATACCTATATACTGTAATAATTAATTACACTCAGCTTCAATCACAATTGTAATTTCTGTCCTCTGCGCACCTAATTATTGTCATGATAAAATGCGTCGTGGAATTATAGTTTGAAAACCTATTGACAACTCAGTAAATCAGAGACTAATTAGATCTATTTTCTCAATGTTATAGACACACGTCAGTTTTTGATTAGTTCATGTCTTATGTCACAAATGGATTACTTATGGAACTTTTCAACTATGCAATTATAGAAAGTCAATAGCAACTACGCACTCAAATGAAATCAATAAAGTTCGCGAAATTCAAGCTCAAATCACATCACACTACAACACACATTTGCATCTTACAATAACTATGCATATTTATTAGAAATTTGTAGGAGATTTAGTCTCTTTAGTCTATTTATGTCGTTGAACGTCATTAATACCTTAAAAGGGCTAACACAATGTTTCCAACGTTAACTAAGTAGTTTCTGCTATACTCTGTACTTATACGTGGTATGCAAACCAGCGTCTTCAAAGTTCACCCTGCAAATATCAAACTCAAAGCACGTGCATACAAACTATTTGCACCTCTGAATTTATATCGCTTCGTCTAGTTTCTAATTAAGTAATTCAAACTTAACTTTAATTTAAATTTTGATATCGTCATCGTAATGGACCGTGACCGTAATGGATCCTAGGACTATAACAAAATAATAGCAAATATTTATTCACGGTCCATTACGATGACGATATCAAAATTTAAATTAACGTTAAGTCTGAATTACTTAATTAGAAACTAGACGAAGCGATAATAAATTCAGAGTGCAAACAGTTTGTATGCACGTGTTTTGAGTTTGATATTTACAGGGTGAACTTTGAAGACGCTGGTTTGCATACCACGTATAAGTCCAGAGTATAGCAGAAACTATTTAGGTTAACGTTGGAAATATTGTGTTAGCAAAGCTGGGCACAAACCGTTAATCCGTTAATCGTTAATTAACGAAGTTAACTTTTTCGTTAACGATTTAACTTTTAAGTTAACTTTGAAAATCATTATCGGACTAATTAACTTCCGTTACATTTAACTTCCGTTAACTCAAGTCCGTTAACGACGAGGTGGAACTCCACCTATGACTCTGTGGTGGTCCTGAACACATCCTGGAGACGAAGAGGCCTGCTCTCCACAGAGTCATGACCCAGCTGAAGGTCAACAGCTTCAAAGACCAGGATGTCGACTTAATGAAAGAGTATGTCAAGGTAATATATTTATAAATTAATAATAAACTAGCGGGACTCGTGGAAATTCCACGATTTATTTTTTTTCTGGTTACAATTAAATGCAGGACCTTGATACAATAATAGCATTGTTTACGTAAACGTTTAAGAATACAATTATTCCAACTATATTTATTTATTGCAATAAAGTTATATTTTTCTTAACACCAGCCAGTAGATACGTTTTAGTTTTGCTCATTCAATTATCGTTATATTATTGAGTAAAATACAATAGAATAATATTGCAGAATAATACAAATTTGAATTTCTACAATTTACTAATTCTCCATTGTTTTATTTCCAGATCATGTCACCTGTGGCCAAAGCACTCGACAAGATCCAGGGGGAGGAACAAGCCTACCTTGGGACTCTGCTGCCAACAGTTGCTGCGACAATCTTCAGGCTTAAGGACTTGAAGTCCAAGGGCCTCGTCTACTGCAGCGCCTTGGTCGACGCACTTTTGGCAGGCATCGACAAAAGGTTTGGGCCCCTCCTGGAGGATGACGAATGCCAGCTGGCTGCTGCCTTCCATCCCAGGTTTCGCCTCATCTGGTTGGACAAGTATGACAACACCAAGGTCGCCAGGGTGAGGAAAAGCATGGAGGGTACAGTCGAGGAGGCCATGAAGCAGCAGTCCAACGAAGTGGGCAGCAACAGTGGAGGCAGCAACAACGAGGAGGAGGAGGAGGATGACTTCTTCAGTGCTGTCATCCAGACAAAAGAGAGCAGAAGCCACAGGTCACTCAAGGGCAAGGCCCAGAACTTGGTCAAGACCTGGCTGGAGACCAATTCCAAGGACTTGCTGACAGATGCTGCCTTCTTGGGTGAGCAAGTGTTGGTGGACTTGTTCATCAAGTTCAACACAGCCATCCCCTCCAGTGCTGCAGTGGAGCGTTTGTTCTCTATGGGCAAGGACATCCTGAGGGCCAAGAGATCATCCCTGTCTGATGAAAACTTTGATATGCTAATTTTCATGAAGGGCAACATGCATCTCATGGACAAAATGGAGAACGAGAAGAAGAGGGAAAATTAAATTATATATATATTGTGTTTTTCATTTTTTTATAATAAAAGTTAACGTTAACGGTTTATCGGTAACTTCCGTTACATGTTTAACATTAACGGATTAACGGTTAACGAAGTTAACTTTTTGGTTAACGGATTAGCGGTTAACGAAGTTAACTTTTTGGTTAACGGTGCCCACCACTGTGTGTTAGCCCTTTTAAGGTATTAGTGACGTTCAACTACATAAATAGACTAAATAGACTAAATCTCCTACAAATTTCTAATAAATATGCATAGTTATTTTAAGATGCAAATGTGTGTTGTAGTGTGATGTGATTTGAGCTTGAATTTCGCGAACTTTATTGATTTTATTTGAGTGCATAGTTGCTATTGACTTTCTATAATTGCATAGTTGAAAAGTTGCATAAGTAATCCATTTGTGACATAAGACATGAGCTAATCAAAAACTGACGTGTATCTATAACATTGAGAAAATAGATCTAATTGCAAAATTGGTCTCTGATTTACTGAGTTGTCAGTAGGTTTTTAAACTATAATTTCACGGCGCATTTTATCATGACAATAATTAGGTGCAGAGGACAGAAATTACAATTGTGATTGAAGCTGAGTGTAATTAATTATTACAGTATATAGGTATAATTGTAATTTAGCATTTCTATTTCAAATTGAGCGTAAGTTTAACAGTAATTCAACTTCCATCGTCTTCCAAGTGGTGGTTCCACAAAATAATTAAAATCAGCATAGCCTAATTTTAGTTTTTTGAGCGTAATTCTTCGCTCAGAAGATATACTGTCACTTAGCCAAAAAAAAAAAAAAACACGTCGGCTCAGTTTCCGCTTAGAGTAATTGTGCTCGATAAGATATGCTGTTTGGATGTTTACAAATTGTTCGCTGTTTAAATCTATATATTTATGTGTAGATGTTTACAAATCTAGATTCCTGTACTGCATCTGAGATGTAACGTATATGTATATATCATCATTGGTTTTGCATGCTTTTAATAAATACCGTACATACTACACTGCAAAATGACAGGAATTAAAAACGCGATCAATACACAACAAAGTATTATTTGTCCAACATACACACGTGTAGTCATTTTTTTTAACCCATATGCTGATTTAAAATGAGTGTATGCATTACCGTAGTGTAGATATATAATTGAAAATTTGTTCAATAATATTTCATGTGTAACTCCCCCCCATTAGAAATTTGTGGCTACGCAGTTGTATATATACACCTTGTTACCTTGTTTGGGTTCCGTGCGTCGGTCTTTCTTCACATGAAGGTCAAGCTGGTGGCCCCACCTTTAGTCCTGGCTTGGTTGAGGAGCGAGTTGCTCTCTTGCGCTCCCCACCATACGTAGCTAGGTACACCCGGCTCATCTGGTACCGTCCTGAGCCAGGCATCTAGTCTTCTCTTGAAGACTTCAACTTTGACCCCTGTAACGTTTCTGAGGTCCGTTGGAAGCTGGTTGAAAATTCTTGGCCCCCTGACAACTAAGCTATTTTCCTTCAGGGTTGAGGAGGTCCCTTGTCGGGCCTTTAATTTGGGAACACTACACATTCTGCCTTTCCTATTTTCCAGCGTTGTTTGGATGGTAATTGGGTTTAGTTTGAGTTTTGGTACCAGTTTTTCGATAATTTTCATGTGTAGATTATAGTATACCTCTCTCTTCTTCTTTCCAGGGAGTACAGATTTAGTTTACGTAGTCCTTCCCAGTAGTTGAGTTCTTTGCAGCTATCAATCTTGTCTGTGAAATGTCTGCGTTTCTTCTAGTTTATTAATTTCTTCCTTTTTATATGGGGACGTCAAAAGTGAGCAATATTCAAGTTTTAGTATGATCAGTGTTCTCAGCCGTGAAATCATTACTGTCTTGTCCCTCCTTTTGAACGTTCTTAGTACCTATATCGCGACTCTTTTTGCTTTGTTTATTGTTATCTGAGTTTGTGTCTCGAATTTGGCATCATCGGTCATTATTACCCCCAAGTCGACCGCTTTCGTGCTTTTCTGAATTTCCTGTCTATCTGGAGCATAATATGCAATCTTTTTAAGTTCCTCATTTCTATCATATCTCAAGAGCTGAAATTTCTCGGTGTTAAATGTCATATTGTTGTCTTCTGACCATGTGTATATTTTGTTTGTGTCCCTCTGCAAGGCCTCTACTTCGTTTGCATCGCTAATTTTTCTGCTGATCTTTGTATTGTCCACAAATGATGTTACTATACTGTTGCTGTTTACCCCACTGTCTATGTCTGTTAACATGATAATGAATAGGAGTGGGGCCAGCACTGTACCTTGTGGTACTGAGCTGCGTACTTCTGATTCTGATGATGATACCTTGAATTTTGACCACCTGTAGTCGTTCGCTGAGGAAGTTGTAGATCCATTTTCCCACTTTGTCTGTTATTCCCATATGTTTCATTATATGTGCTATTATACCGTGATCGCATTTGTCTAAAGCTTTAGCAAAATCCGTGTATATGACATCATAGTTTTCATTGCCTTCAAGTGCATCTAGGACATTGTTATAATGCTCTATAAATTGTGATAGGCATGATCTTCCTGATCGGAATCCATGTTGATTTATGTAGAATCTTTCCAATGTCTCCAAGAAGTCATAGACTTTCTCTCTGACTATTCTTTCAAATATTTTGGTGAGGTGGGACGTCAAGGACACTGGTCTATAGTTTTTTGCTTGAGATCTATCCCTGCATTTATATATTGGGACAATGTTTGCTCTTTTCAAGATGCTCGGTATTTCCCCAGTGTCTAAGGATCTTCTCCATATCCGGTGTAAGGGTGTAGCTATTTAATTTTTACAGTTTTTAATTATTAGTGCGTTCCATTTGTCCGGACCTGCAGCTGAATGTGATTTCATTTGTTCTATCGCTGTCGCTACATCCTCTGGGGTAAAATCAAAGTCTGTTGTACATTCTCCTTGCAATTTCTCTTTCAAGAATGCATCTATGTCAGGTATCGCTTTGTCACTTTGTGGGGTACTGAAGACTGATTCATACTGGGCTCTCAATGTTTCAGATATTTCTTTTAGATCGTCTGTTAGTTCATTATTTCCTTAAGGGCCCGATAGTAGCGCGCGTTTTTGTTTTCCTTTTCGCATAGCTGTAGAAGTATTTTGGATTTTCCTTTATTGCTTTTACCGCCTTTTCCTCTTCCCTCTCTGTATGGCCCTTTATTAGAGTTTGTATTTCCCAATCGATTCTCTCCAGTTTTTCTTGTATTACTTTCCTGGCATTGTTGTCTCCACAATTAGCTAACTTCGTCGCTACTCTCTTTCTTTTGCGGAATATTGTTCTCCTTTGCCTATGTAACCAGTTCATCTTTCCTTTTGGCTGTGCTTTCGGAGCATATTTTTCCAAAATTCCCAGCGTCTTTTCTTCGAAGGTTGTTAGCATTTCCTCAGTTGTTTTATTCTCGAAAACTGTTCTCCATTCTATTTGGGCAATGTGTAATCTGATTTCTTCCCAATTTATGGTCTTGGAGTTTAAGTTAAAAGCTCCAAATTTGCTTCTTCCTTCCGTATGTGTATTGTCTTTTAAAGTTATCGCCATATTTGTTGATAACTCGATTATATTGTGGTCTGAGATAATAGTTGGAGTTATTTTTATATCCGCAATCAAGTTCGTATTATTTGTGAATACCAGATCTAGGCAGTTATGTTTCCTGGTATTTTCTGTTATCTCCTGTGTCAGCCAACCTGTGAGAGCCATGAGCATTTTTGCTTGCTCCTGGTCCTCTCTTGTGCCCCCCTTATTTTGTTGTATAAATATATTTCTACCCACCTTTTTGTATTTTATAAGTGGGAAATTAAAATGGCCGCATAGTATTATATTAGGGGATGGAGAGTTTACGGACTTTATTAGGGTTCTGATATTATCAGTGGCATCCGAAAATATTTCATTTGGAGAGTTTGGAAGTCTATAGATGACTATCAGTACCACTTTTAGTTTCTCTGTTTTCACTGCAAGGGTTTCCACGAAACTGTTGGATTTACTTATTACCGTCTCTGTCATATGCCTCTCATGTATATAAATAGCACATCCACCTTTACGTCTCGCTGTTCTATCCGCTCTTAGTAAGTTGAATCCATTGATATGCAATTCTTTCTTATCGATACAGTGTTCGCAGTTATCGCAGTTTCCTTGGCAATCTTTAATCTTTCTGTGAGGCATGCGATGTCCGCCCTTGTTTCGTTCATAAAACCTTTCAGGTATGAAAATTTGTTTAGTGAATTGTTCGGTTTTATTCCTTGAAAATTTGCCAGGACAATGTTTATGTTCTTTGTTTTGCATTGCCCATTGTGCATTTTAAGTTCGTTGTCCTTTGATATCGCGTGTTTTGTAGCCTTGTGGTCCTCCGAGATGGATCCGTTCCCGCCTACCTGTTCTGGTAGCTTTTTGTCATGTAGCGGCCCGGCTCGAGGGTTCCCAGCTGTGTCAGCTGCATGTGCTGTAAAGACAGCAGCCGTATTGTGTCCGAGATGTTGAAAAAATTTTGTGTGCTATTTGTGTTTTATTTGCTAGTTGGGTACATATTTTTTTCTCACATTCCTTCTGTTGTCATTTGAAACTTGTGCTTTGTCTTTTGAACTTGTTGGGAGATGAGGGTAGTAGCATTTTCTCCCGTACTGGCAGGTTCCATATGTCGCGTTGGTCTTGCAAATATCCGGATGATAGAATTTGCATTTTTCTCCAAATTTGCAATGACTATTATTGTAGAAGTAGTTGCACGCAGGAGGGTGTTCGTAAATACATTCTCCTCTCTTATATCTGCATATTCCTTTCACATAGTATTTACATATATTTTCTTCCCCATTTTTACTTGGGGCCTTTGTTTTTGGTGGTTTCAGTATGGTTTCTTTGTCTACTTGTTTTTTCCTATTGCTGCTAATGCCCTTTGTTTGAAAACTTTGGATTTGGTTTTATGCCTCTGTTTCCTCCGTTGGTGCTTTTTTTATTTCTATTATTTCTGCTTTTGCTTTCTTTTCCTGTTCGTTTTTCGCAGTTTCCTCTCGTACTATCTTCGTTCCTTCTATTTCTTTTCTCTGTTCACTATTCATAAGCTCCTCTTATAAGGGGAGATTTCTTCGTCGCTCCATTTCAGGCATTGAAATTCGACTAAAGTCTGGCAAAGATCGCAGCGAATCGACTTTGATTCATCTGGGTTTTTTTTTACAGTATCCACAGGGTTGTATGAATTGATTTACCATTGCCATGTTTCTAATGGTATGTAAATGATTGTGCTCGAAATATTAACTCAAAATGGTAATTTATTAAGTGAAGTATTTGACTCGACTTTAGAAATGAGGGCGGGAAAGTTTATCCGTTATTCCGTGGGGTGGGGGATAGAGGATGTGGCACGCTGCAGCTTCTCACTGATTGGTGCCCTGGAGTGTACCGCGGGGAATAACTGAGAGATATTGCCTTTCGATGAACAGATTTCCTGCGAGAGAATACACTCGGAATATATATATATATATATATATATATATATATATATATATATATATATATATTAGTGGTGGACCGGATGTCAGTTTTTCAACATCTGCGGATGCGGATCTTTAATTTCAATATCCGCGGATGCGGATATTTAGTTAATTTATCAATATAATATAGAATTATGAATATATGACAATTTTTCAAATTTCGTGATATTACTATTATGGCAGGCAATGCATAACAATTAAAATTAATATTAATGTTTTCATTATGATAAAAGTAATAACTTTCTCAAGAGTTTCAGCCGCAGAAAATTGTCTGAAACAAGTTTCATTCAATTTTCTGTGTTACCAGGTATTTATATTTTGAGGTTTATATATTTGTTTGTTCATTAATAACACTGTCCAACAAATTTTCGGTTCAGACAAAAAACGGGAATAACATTCGGTCATTCTTAATATTTCGAGTGTGCTGATTCCAAATCTGAAAAAAAAAATTTCTATCACGTCACGTTTTTTTGTAATGACTGCTTAAAATCTTCATACCAAAAAATAAGAATATATTGATAAACAGATAGGCTTTATCATATGGAACAGTTTAATTATTGCTATACTTCAACATTTATGCACAAAATTAACATAAAACTCCCGTATTATACTGTTTTCAACTCATTATTTGTATTTATGCTGGCGTTTGTGTGATGCTTCTGGTTGGTCACGCTTTAAATTCCAGCAGAAATCGGCCAGCATAGCAGGAGTCCACTTCCCTTTGTATCGACTCTCCATTGTGGCTCTATCCTGGTGGAATCTCTCCCCGTGTTCGTCGCTAACAGCAGATGCGTTTTCCGGAAAGAATGAGAGATGTACATGCAAACAATTAATTTTCAATGACATCTTACATCCGAGACGTTGGTATGAGTTGATAAGTTGATCCACAAGTGCAGCATAGTTGTCGTATTTAGTCTTTCCTAGTAGACCGCTGCACACGTTTTTTGAATACACGCCAGGCTGCCAATTCAACCTCATCCATCACCGCTTCAAAGTGTTCGTCTAGCATGAGTTGGCGAATTTGAGGGCCGACGAATATGCCTTCTTTAATCTTGGCATCACTTATTTTGGGGAATTTTTCCTTTAGATATTTAAAGGCAGGCTTATCCTGTTTCAACGCCTTTGCAAATTGTTTCATCAGCCCTAGTTTTGTGTGAAGTGGCGGCAAGATAACCTTTTCCTTTCGTACTAGTGGTTCGTGAAAAACATTGTGAGATCCAGGTGAGGAATTGTCTCGCGGCGGCCATACTGAGCGTGTGTAGTGTTCAGACCTTGCTCGGCTATCCCACTTGTATAGGAAACACATGTATTTCGTATAGCCAGTTTGCAATCCATTGAGAATAGCCACAACCTTCAAATCTGCGCAGATAAGCCATTCATGTTCATTGTATTTTATACAGTCCAGAATAAAAGCGACATTGTCATACGTTTCTCTCAAGACGACTGAATGAGCGATCGGAACAGAAGGCATTGTGTTCCCATTATGTAGCAGTACACCCTTAACACTGTACAGAGATGCATCAATGAACAATCTCCACTGATTCGGTTCATAGCACAAACCCAGAGCATCGAACAGACCATGTATATCAATGCAATAACAAAGATTGTTCTTCATTGTGAAATATTCCTGCAAATCCAAGGAGCGCTTTCGGAATGCTGTAATTCGTACGTCTTCCACCAGCAGATTCCATTCTTGTAGACGTGAGGCCAGCAGTTCACTTTGTTGCTTGGTAAGTATTAAATCACGGACCAAATCATTGAGGAGTTCAGGCTGCGTGATGAGATGTTGTTCTTTCTTGGACTCGACTTGAGCTTCATAGCATTCGCCGTCGTCTAATTCCGATTTGTCAGAGTCTGTGTTATCGGTCGGCATTTCAGCTGGAGGACGAGGGATGGGTATATCTGTAGAATGTTCCACAGGACGCATAGCAGAACGAAGATTTGGGTAGACTATAGCCTTTTCTGTTGCAACCTGTAATATGAGACAATAGACATTGTTGACTACTTAAGATAGCATAATTGTGTAATACATTATGCAGAGCAAGATATGCTAAAATGTGCTAAAAACACCAAATTTGACGTATATTCAGAAAAATAAAAGATTCAAGCCTGTGATGTTCGTTAAGCAGAAGTAGCAATCAGTTGAATGGTCCAGCGGCTCTCTCCATACCATTGGGACACCGAATCCCAGACCAGGACCGGTGCCTTTGAACCATGCAGATAACGAGCTTGTACATCTCGCACAACAGATATGAGGCGCCCAGTGCTTGTCCTGATCACCAACTTTGCATGCGAAGTATAATTCATAAAGCTTTTTCACATGAGAAGTCAACTTTCTTTTATATTGTTTTAACGTTAATGTCCCACAAATATAACAAAAACTGTCTGGCGAATTTTTGCACTCTCTAGGCATTGTAGCATAACATCAATAAAAACCTGTAAAATAAGAAAATGATAGATCAATTTGCAATTTCACACAATATAGACGTTGTCGGTGAAATATACATAATTTGATAGCTGTTATTCAATAATACTCACTTATAGCACAGATTTATGATAAAATATGGCTGACAATTTTGTTTTAAATGATTAATGAAAGAAATGTTTCATAAAATCAAAGTGGAAACAGAGCCGAACACCACCACCACCACAGCATATGCATGACTGAACAAAAAATAGGGTCATTTTCATAAAATCGGTGGGTGATACAAATAAATGAAAGTTATTTTCGCAATCTACGCATATAATTAGCCATAAAACTGACGATCTCATCTCCGTTTTTTTTCACTGTTGTACAGTGTAATTAATACTTTACATGAAATGTGCATGACTGGGCCTTATAAGCTA
Source organism: Bathynomus jamesi (assembly GCA_023014485.1). NCBI lineage: Eukaryota > Metazoa > Arthropoda > Malacostraca > Isopoda > Cirolanidae > Bathynomus > Bathynomus jamesi. The sequence continues at coordinate 259,090 of JAJOZX010003593.1, read as the reverse complement.
CTTTATAAGCTAATTTAATTGTAAATTGCATAATTTATTAGAGGTAATATCCGCATAACATCCGTAGTCAGAAGTGCGGATGAGGATGCGGATGTTAAAAATGATGCGGATGCGGATATCGGGTCCACCACTAATATATACATATACATATATATATATATACAGGGCTATTTAAAATGATTCATCCGATTTCAACTGAGAATACTTCCGTACCTATCAACCGTGCATCAACTGGGCATACACCACATGAAAGAGGAAATCTCCGAGTTTTACAAGATCACCGCGAGAGGGCTCCAAAGTCACGCCGTGGCCTAGCCTAGCAACAAACAGTTCGCCGTTTTCTCAACGAAGTGCTCACTCGCCGTTGGATTGGTCGCAGTGGGCCCCATGACTTGGTGCTCCACAGCTGGCCCCCTAGGTCGCCGGATCTTACACCGTGCGACTTCTTCCTTTGGGGGTACGTTAAGGATACTGTGTACGTGCCACCGTTGCCCACATCTTTGGATGAGCTCCGAACTCGCATTGTTACTGCCGTAGAGTCAGTGACAACGGACATGCTGGAGCGAGTATGGGAGGAATTCGACTATCGTGTCGACGTTGCTCGTGTAACTAGGGGAAGTCACATAGAGCATTTATGAGGTGAGAGACAAAATTTGGACAGTTTTTCTTTTGGTTGATGTATCACAAATCACTCTGTATTTGTAACATTAAAAAATATTCTCATTTGAAATCGGGTGAATCATTTGAATAGCCCTGTATATAATGATAATCTTTATTGGCAGGAGATAAATCTCATGGAAAAATACAATATTCATCAAGGTAAATTTAGATTTAGACTGGATTTAAAAAATAAAAAATTAGGACTTAAAATGATAACAAATAATACATACAGTATAATGAAACAAGTAATGATAAAATTAATAATAAAAACTACCCAAAGCTAATATTAAAAATAAAAATAAAAAGTACATGTAATAAAAATGTCAATATTGGTGTTAAGTGGAGTTATAGACAAATACTTTCATACCCAGAAGTCCATATTCTAAATTCTATAAGACATCCTGCAGGACTAATGAATAACTTGGATAATTGGGTTGTCAGAATTTTGAATTCTTCGGATTAGACTGTACTGAGAGTGTCTTGTTTCCTGAGAGAGGCTCGAAACGTTGTGGTTAGCGAACATTTGTGAAACTGATCATTTTAGAGGTAACTTATGCAACAGTCTCAAAGATGTTATAAAGCAAACTTAGGGTTTTGCGAGAACTTTTTTTTTATAATTATCTCACAGTTGCTGCCCATAAATATTAGTGCAGGAAGTACGAAAAAAAGTGTCTTTATTTCGCTTGTACGGAATCTGAAACTCCTTATAATCATGTTTCCTTTGGCGCAGTAACTTCGATATTATTTTCTTATGCCATATCATCGGCATATACCAAATTATTAATCATTATGTTATCTATACAGCATCCCACTTTTGCCTCATTAAGAGAATAATTAATCCATCAATATACACGTTAAACAGCAAAAGAGAGAGCAAGCAGCTTTGTCTAATTCCGCATGAGGAACTAAAACATTCGGACAATACATTGCTCCATTTCACCATAAATGTTTGATGTGTGTACCAAAATTTCACTATATTTAAAACATACAGTGAAACATTCTTTTCTTCTAATTTTTAAAAAAGAATATTGTGACTCACTCCATCATATACTTTGCTTATATCAAAGAAACAATTATAAATAGTTGAGTTACTGTCAGTATATTTAGAGTCAATTTCCTTCGAAACAGATACACAGGTCATTTGGATGGGACCTTTTAAAACCAAACTGATTAAGAGACGTCCATAAATAATCATTTAGTCGGCATAGCAAAAGTTTCTCAAGTAATTTTGAGAAACAGGAGGCCTGTAGTTATCGCTGGATAAAATGTCTTTATATTTATTTTTGACAAGTGTGAATATAGCGGGAATATAGTTGTGAGTGAGCATGGCTAAGAACAGTAATGAGATATGGAGATTTATCACATCATTAGCATACTTTAAATGCTCACTCAACAAGTCACATATGCCTGGGGAGGAACCTCTCTTTAGTACTTTAATCTAAGACAGTGAATTTTCCGTATTTTCCGTATTTTTATTATCATTATTTAAGTTAGCCTCACAGGCTTTTGCTGCTCGAATGGACTCTTCTTCCTGTTTACATCGTCCTATGGCTGCTTTATAATAAGCCATACTTCTACTCATATTCATGTAAATTGGCCGTATTCTCGCTACCAAAGAGACACTATACATCGTAAGCATCTTTTGAGTCCCCTATCAGGGGAGCAATAAAATCATTCTATCGAGAATACTCTTAGTATGGCAATTGTACAATTTAATCCATGGCCTTCCCGCTTCCCTTAGTTTGGGTGTTATATCATTACAATACTTACAGTATCTATAATTTTAAAGTGCGAATCATTTGAACAGGAATTACTACAGCCAAGATGCAATAACTCAAAATTATTGAAAAGGTATTCTGTCATATCTTTATATTCTATTTCCTGCTGCATATTAACTTCAACCCAGTCGACACGCTCGTTCGTGTTGATACAACTAATTACTAGCATCGGTAGTCTGTGATTTGAGAGAAGGAAAACATCTAAAGTATGAACAGTGAAGGTCCTTTAAATTGCTACCAATGAGACAGTAATATATTAACACTCGCGCAACATAAAGTAAGTAATATTTGCTTTTTCAGATATGGCTGCCAAATTAACGAACGACGAACGTGTGGAGATAATTTAGATAACTAAATACAATGTAATACTTGAATTTACAGCATGGTGTGCAAATTATTCTTACCGTGTGTATATATATATATATATATATATATATATATTGAAAAATTATTTCACGAAAGTGACAGGTGAAAAATATTTATGATGAATAAAACCACGAAGGGAAAAGAAACACAAAGGGGTGCTCAAGCGCTTTCGTCTAATGACATCCTCAGGAACACTGGAGTGAAAGGACAGATCAAGGCAATATATAGGTTACAAAAATAAACATACATACATATATAATATATATATATATATATATATATATATATATATATATATATATATATACATAAAAAATTGTGGGAGGAGCAAACACATTTGTATGGGAAATTGACACTTTTAGCACTTTGGCCGACATTCAATATAAATTCAAATGGCTTTTTATGGAACAGGTCACAAAAGAATAAAGAAATAAAAATAAATATAAATATAAATAGGGAAAAAAAAATTACAAAATAATGCCTTAGTGATACATATGTCACAGCCTAAATAACCATAAAGAAATAAACCAACAGATAAAAAACCAAAAATTGTAAGTGGAGTCTACAAATTCAAGCTCAAAAGGGAAGTTTACAATCAATTTAATAGATGATGCCAAATTGATATATATGTCACAAAGAAATAAAGAAATAAACCAAAAAAAAAAAAAATAAAAAAAAAATAATAAAAAATAATAAATTGAAAAATAAATTTTAAGAGAGGCACACCAATTTATAAGGGAAAAATTACCAAAGGTTTTTTAGTTATTGTCTGAATCATGCATACTATGGTCACAAACGAATAAAAAGTACAAGTAAATATAAATTGGAAACAAAATGATGCCTAGATGATATATAAAGAACCATAAAAATATATACAACATATATAAGGTATATAAACGCAATATATACAGAACATATATATATATATGCATAAGGGAAAAAAATTACCAAAGGTTTGTTTTTATAATTATTGTCTGAAAAATCGGTAGGTCGCAAAAGAATAAAGAAATAAAAATAAATATAAATTGAAAAAATTACAAATAATACAACTACACATGTATACCCGCATAACCAAATATATATACATATACATACATATATACAAACACACACACACACACATATTATATATATATACACACACATACAAGCTTGACCTTCGCGAAATGAGAAATCATCGCGCGGAACCTTTGTAAGGTTGTAAGGTAAGGTAAGGTACATACACATACAGGGCGTCCCAAAAAAATGTATACACACTTTAACAGCTGATAGCTCAATTGATGTTTCTTTCTTTCCAAATTAAACCCATTAGAATTAATAATGGCAGTCAGACTAAGCTTTGAACAAAGGAAATTCATTCTAAAATGCTACTGGAAGTGTGGAAACGCAGTTGAAGTGCAAAGACAGTTTAGGAGGGAGTTTCAAACAGATCCACCAACGCGACTTACCATCACTCGAATTAGAGATAAGTTTGAAGCCGATGGAACTGTTCAGAATGTCCACAAGAAGCGTTCCGGAAGACCACGGACATCGACAAGCCCCACAAAGCAAGAAAGAGTACTGGAAACGTATCACCAAAGTCCAAGAAAATCTGTGCGGCAAGCGAGTCGTGAGGTAGGAATTTCAGAATCGTCTGTCCAACGCATTTTGAAGCGCTGTCAATGGAAAAGTTACATTCCAAGATTAGTCCATGCTATTAATGAAGATGATCCGGACCGAAGAGTGGAGTATTGCGAGTGGTACTTGGCACGATGTGGATGTGGATTGGACGAAGGGGTTTCGTAGAATACCCTCCGCGTTCACCAGACCTCACACCACTAGACTTTTTTTATGGGGATACTTAAAAGACAAAGTCTACTCTATAAAACCTGCAACAGTCGCTGAATTGAGAGCAGCCATTGAACGAGAATGCACACAAATACCAAACGAAATGTTTCGTGATGTTTGCGATTCCATTGCTTCGCGTTATCAGCAGTGCCTGGACCAGAACGGACGTCAGTTTGAAAACAGGCGTTGACAAAACAATTAAATAATGTCTGTAGATTCTATTACATTTTGAAAATGAAATGTATTTTAATAAATACTGCCTTTATAATTATTTAAAGTGTGTATACATTTTTTTGGGACGCCCTGTATATACATATACATATATATATATATATATACACACATATATATATATACACATATATACATACATATACATATACACACATACATACATACATATACATATAATGATATACACACATATACATACACACACATTTAACTGCAATGACCACGCACATACTCACATACACATACATACATACACATACACGCATACAGCAAAAAATTGAAAAATAAAATTGTAAGAGAAACCTACAGATTTATAAGGAAACAAAGACAAAAACAAATTTATACCAAAGATTTAACAACCTGCCCTTTTTGTTTAAATCCATTCTGAAGGAATTCAGAGCAACGGGATCGAGTTGAAACAGACCTTTACTCATGTTAAGGTTATTTGTAAGTTGAATTATAGCCGACTCAAGAATATTTCTATTAACAATGTTGCTAGAGTGAAACAAAACTGAAGCATTATTCCAATCAATACAATGGGATAACTCTGACAAATGGACAAAAAGGGCACTGGACAACTGTCCCGTTCTAACGGAATATTGATGCTGTTTTACACGCGTTTGCAAATCCTTTCCCGTCTGACCTATGTTAAAAGGAATCACATTGCTTACACCCAATTTTATAGATAATGCCTAAATTATTGGTAGGGCTATTTTTTACTATGATGTTTTTCACAATATTGTTATATGAAAAAACTACACTGATATCCAAAAGTTTAAGTACATTAGCAATGCCTAAGAAGCCCGGGAAAAATGGAAGTACTAAAATATTCTTTGACAAGGTGCGAGTGTTATTATTCACACGATAGAAGGTTCGTTTAGCCTTATTAAGACAAGATTCCATGAACGCAGATGGGTAACACAACTCACTTCCAATACCGTTGATATTTTCCAATTCGGCATCGATGTATTCCGGACTGGCGATCCTAAGAGCGCGGAGAAACATTGAGGAAAATATGGCCTTTTTAATAGGGGTGTCATGTCCAGAGTAAAAGTGTACGTAGGACAAATTGTTTGTTTTTTTCCGATAGATACTAAACTTAAAACCCGGGCTATCCCTATGAACACGCACATCCAAAAACGGGATTGAGTTGTCTTGTTCCACTTCTAAAGTAAATTTAATGGAGGGGACTTGGTCATTTAACTGAAGGAGGAAGTCATCCAGGTCACGATTCATGGGCCAGATACACAAAATATCGTCGACGTACCGCAACCAAGGGATGCCAACCCCCAGGATTCTCGGAATGTAAGTAATTTCAAAAGACTCCATATAAATATTGGAGAGAAGGGGCGACAAAGGGTTGCCCATGGCCATCCCAAAAACTTGTTGATAATGCTCGCCATTGAAAGTGAATTTACAATCCTAGATACAAAGCTTAATAAGTTCCAAAACAGTGTGTGCAGGTAATGGTAGATCATAGTTATGTAATTCTCAGGCGTGAAAGTCAAGCATATCATCAATCGGCACTTTTGTGAACAATGAACAAACGTCGAAACTGATCAATCTATCGTTGGTATTAATGCGAACATTATTCAATTTTTCAGTGAGATCCATGGAATTTTTTACGTGTGAATCAGAGACAGTTCCAAGAATGGGGGACAAAACATTAACAAGCCATTTGGAGAGTTTATAGGTAATAGAGCCCACCGAGCTAATAATAGGGCGCATAGGGTTACCCGGTTTGTGTGTTTTAATAAGACCATAAAGGTAAGGCAGAGAAGGTGAAGTGGACAAAAAAAGGGGAATTAAGTCCTTATGATCTTTGAGAATGCGTTTCAAGCCACTATTGAATGATTTGATGACATCATCCTGAGGGTTCTTCCTAAGTTTCACGTATGTGGCGGGGTCCTGAAGCAGCTCATTCATCTTTCCAATGTAATCCACTTTGTCCATAATGACTAATGTCGGCCAAAGTGCTAAAAGTGTCATTTTCCCATACAAATGTGTTTGCTCCTCCCACAATTTTTTCTTTACTTACTATATATATATATATATATATATATATATATATTTGTGGTTTTTTTATTTGTTGGTTTATTTCTTTATGGTTATTTAGGCTGTGACATATATATCACTAAGGCACTATTTTGTAATTAATTTTTTTTTTTTTCTCAATTTATATTTATATTTATTTTTATTTCTTTATTCTTTTGTGACCTGTTCCATAAACAAGCCATTTGAATTTATATTGAATGTCGGCCAAAGTGCTAAAAGTGTCAATTTCCCATACAAATGTGTTTGCTCCTCCCACAATTTTTTCTATGCTTACTATATACAGGGGTGCAGTGCTGCCGCAGCGTGCCGGAGCGCCGCTCCGGTACCTCTGCAAGAGGAAGTTTGGAGGAATTACCATAACAAGCAACAAAAAAATTGTCTCCATTAATTACACAGGTCAACAAAAAAACAATTTTTTTTCGTTGCCAAGGAAATTCGTACGAATTTAGGGTATTTTGGGGTTGCTGAATTCCAAAATGAAAGTAGTTTTTCCGATTTGGCTCTAGTTCTTGAGATAATGAATACCCTCAATTAATAGGAAACGTAACCATAACGCGTGCATATGGGAAACTATCGGAACATTCTAGATGGTGAGACCGAATAAAATGCCATTATGTATTTCATGTGTTTACTTTTATATGATTTGAGACAATTTCAATGCGATTTGTAAGTAGGCTCCGCATGAACATTAAATTTTTTGCATTTTTACGTGTTTCAATGGGGTACCAATTATCTCATAAATTAGAGCCAATCTAGCAAAACCGATGCCATATTCGGAATCAGCACCACAAAGTTACCCCAAAATCACTCTAATATGATTGGCAATAAAATGAGTGTTGACCACTGTTATCAACAGTTTCTTACTAGTCTTGTGAACAATTTTCAGCACCGTATGTTCACGACAACATCCATGAAAGGTTCTCAAACTTCTGAACCTCAAAGTATGTATAAATCACTGCTAAATGAAATGTATGTCCTTGAAAAAGACTACTGGCCTGATGAAATACCACCTAATTACGGAGAAGCTGAAATCTCATCTCTCTGTAAGAGGTTTAAGCTTTCTTCTTACTCTCTACTAAATGCCTTTAGAGACTATGTGGAAGATCATGGGCGCCGCATCCCCCAAGATTTACACCCATTACTGAGCTGTTCACAAGTTATTCCTATTAGTACTGCTGAGTGTGAGAGGGGATTCAGTCACATGAACTTGATAATAACAACAACACGCTCAAGAATTCTCATAAATCATGTATCAGCGCTTATGTTTGTTAAACTACATGGACCTCCTCTAGTTCAGTGGAATCCTGAGCCATATGCCATATCATGGCTGCGGTACCACAGATCGGCAGATGACACCAGGACAAGAGTTGCTTCAGACCCCAGAAAACATATCACGCCTGACCCTTTGTGGAAATTATTGTGAAACTTCCCACTGGTGGTATTTGGTAAGCACTAAGTAGTTTTAACTTCTTAAATTGATAAAATACATGATTGCTCTTTTTTCTTTATTTGCTTGATAATTATATTTATTTTATGATAATTAGTGAGTGCAAACACGAAATACTTAGTCATCGTGTGGCATATATAGAAACAGGATAGGAAATGGCAGGCTTTTGTCAGGCCCACCAGAGCTCCGGCACCTATAAAATTGGCACTGCACCCCTGACTATATATATGTATATATGTATGTATATGTATATACTGTATATATATATATATATATATATATATATATATATATATATATATATATATATATATATGTATGTTTATTTTTGTAACCTATATATTGCCTTGATCTGTCCTTTCACTCCAGTGTTCCTGAGGATGTCATTAGACGAAAGCGCTTGAGCACCCCTTTGTGTTTCTTTTCCCTTCGTGGTATTATTCATCATATATATATATATATATATACTGTACGCCTGAGTTGATAACATGATAAAACATGTACGCCTGAGTAGTATAGCCGCAAAAGGGGAGAGTGCAGGAATGTTGCAGGTTATTATGTAATGTTGCAAAGGGGGGTTGGGGTTGTTGCAAAGGGGGGTGGGGGTTGTTACAAAGGGGGTTGTTGCAAAGGGGGAAGGGGGTTGTTGCAAGGGGGGGTGGGGGGAAACTTGGGGGCGGCGTTATCCCCCAAGAGAAAGGAGGAGGAGAGAAAGGAGGAGAGGTGTTCACCTGGCAGGAGCCAAGTGCACACTAAGACTTCAGCCGAGCTGGCGTTGTTTTATAGGCTCCTAATCAGCCAGAATCAGCCAGTTGGCTGAATCAATCAGCCAGTTGGCTGAGCCAGAGACGCCTGAAGGAGAGAGAGAGAGACAGCTGAAGAAGAGAGAGGAGAGGAGAGACGCCTGAAGGAGAGAGGATAGGTACACATGCCGGAGGTACACATGCTGGAGGTACACACACACATACGCACACATGCAGTACACATGCAGTAGGTACACATGCTGGAGGTACGCACACATGCAGGAGTACACATGCTGGATGTACACATGCTGGAGGCAAACATGCAGGAGAGAGACACCTGAAGAGGAAGATACATGCAGGAGAGAGAGAGAGAGACACCTGAAGGAGGGAGAGAGACACCTGAAGGACAGAGTGGAGTTCTCCCCCAATTTATTTTCGTTTCCCTAACCTAAGAGGCCACTATGGGGTTTACCAAAGGGCCAGAAATAGAAGGAGCCGAGCTCCTTACTCGGCCGGAGCCGAGGGGGGAATGGTTCTTCACCAGCTTCGCGATCTTTTATAATCCTCTATTCTGGCTGAGTTGCCAGATAGCGCAAGGTATTCCAGATAGCGCCATGTGTCCCATTAATCGTGTAACACATATATAACGGCTGTTATTCCAAATGTACTTGTATATATAATAAACTAATGAACCATATAAAATACCACAATATATATTTATATGGTTATTCAAGATTCAACCGTATAAAATAACACAAGCGCCTCTTTCATTACGCTTTAATAGAATTAACAAAGTTACCCTATTTCGTTAGACAGAAAACGAATTTTATAAGGGATACCCAACTAATTATCCACCAATCAATAAATAATAGCAAACGTGAATAAAGAGTTCCAATTCAATGGGTAACTATATCGACATAAGCTTATTATTATTGTAACGTTTGCTCCCAATATAAATTTTCCTAAATAACAGTAAAACCAATTAATTGAAACTTCATTTAAATAATTTACGATACAATTCCACCAAACGAGATGAAAACTTATGAAACATATAGCCTCACTCCTGCAGCGAAAAAATGAAAATAAAGAAATTATTCATTTGGAATTGCCCAAGCCACTATAGCGGGGTCGGACGGATCCGATAGTGTATAACGTTGCAGTACTCGCTTGAAGAAAGGAGAGGTTGCAAACTCTACTTGAATAAATGTAATTACGTAAACTGCACGCGAAGGAGTTTAAATAGATCCAGCAAATAAAGCCTTTGAGCAATGATTTCATGTTTCAGAAAGATTTACGCGTTTATAGAATTAGTAAAGTTACCCAATAAATAAATCGTTAGACAGAAATGATTTTTATAAGGGATACCCAACTAATTATCCACCAATCAATAAATAATAGCAAACGTGAATAAAGAGTTCCAATTCAATGGGTAACTATATCGACATAAGCTTATTATTATTGTAACGTTTGCTCCCAATATAAATTTTCCTAAATAACAGTAAAACCAATTAATTGAAACTTCATTTAAATAATTTACGATACAATTCCACCAAACGAGATGAAAACTTATGAAACATATAGCCTCATTCCTGCGATGAAAAAATGACGAAAAATAAAGAAATTATTCATTTGGAATTGCCCAAGCCACTATAGCGGGGTCGGATGGAGAATATCTGTTCTTTTAAACATCTTATTTCTGCTTATTAAATAACTTTTTAGACACTTGATTTTTATTATAAATATTTAAGTCACGAATAACAGTGGGAAAAACGTCCGGAAAAGAAAATTATGAAACATCTCCTTCCAGACCACTCTTGATATATATATATATATATATAATATATATATATATATATAATAAACAACTCATGCACACACACACACCACACACACACACACACACACACCACACGATGAAAGGCAGAAACTAAATCAGTTCGAATCGTGTCCCTAGAGACCTTTTTCGTTCGAATCGTGCCCCTAGAGACCTTTTTCGTTCGAATCGTGTCCCTAGAGAGTTTTTTCGTTCGAAAACGTGTCCCTAGAGACCTTTTTCGTTCGAAGCGTGTCCCTAGAGACCTTTTTCGTTCGAATCGTGTCCCTAGAGACCTTTTCGTTCGATTCGTGTCCCTAGAGACCTTTTTCGTTCGATTCGTGTCCCTAGAGACCTTTTTCGTTCGAATCGTGTCCCTAGAGACTTTTTTTCGGGTCGAGGGATTATCCTTCTACAAGCTATTCGAGCAGAAATCACCACTGACTTCAGATATTAATATTGTCATTGTTATTACTTCTACAATGAAAATATTTACGCGTAATTTGTATGGTGTCATAGAAATAATGATATATATATATTATATATATATATATATATATATTATATATATATATATATAGTTTAGATGAATCCAATTAAATTCTACTTATGGCAGAGTTTGTTTCTAGGAGAAAGGATAGCCTATGTTCTTAGTGAATGGGTTTTATATGTAAGAGATCAGCAAAACCCAGCTGTTCATCATTCCACATAATAAAATTAAGTGGTTGGCAGATAAACGGGTATCCTACGTGTCCTAGTGGTTAAGACGCTGTGCTGTTTGATGGTATTCAAATAACGGGGTATGCTTGTATGAGTTTACAATTACATCATTATTGCTCTGCATTACGCAGTATATGCGTTAGGGTGCCCATTTATCTGCCAACCACTTTCTTTTATTATGTGTAATGACCACCTTAGACCTACAGTTTGAACCATCAACAGCCCCACGTCTTAACCACTAGGACACGTAGGGTGCCCATTTATCTGCCAACCACTTTATTTTATTATGTGTAATGACCACCTTAGACCTACAGTTTAACGTTGAAACCGAATGTTATTTTTAAAATATAATTATGATATATCTCTTTATACCCTCTCGATTACATTAGTGACTAATGATGCGGGAAATTGAGTAAATGGAAATATTATTTTCTCGAAAACTATGGGCGATAGAAAACTTCTGAAACCATATTTGGATCAATATCAAAAGTTCTATACGAATCACCAAATGATTTTCAAAGGAGAATAAGAGCATTAATTCTATTAGTGAAAATATAAAGATGCAATTACTCGTCCGTACCCGTTATAGCGGAATGGTACACGTCATAGCTCCACCCAGCTACATCGGCAGCCAATCACGACGGACATCTGGTCTTTTGGGCGGAGCTTGGCGAATGTGCATATAAAAGGGGATATTTTCAGTTGGGAGTAACAGTAGCTATTTTCGCATCAGTGAATAATCATTCCTCGACCATGGACCTGTACGTCTCCCCAGACTTGTATGAAGAACGTGATACTGCAGCATTAACCACAATTAGTCTTTTCAATGCGGCTGATTGTGGCGAACTATTTTCGACGCAAACCGTAGAAGATATTTGCAGTGACGCTCCTTACAATCCGACGCAAGGGACTACCATAGAAATGTAAGTGTCCATAATTCGATTTTATATATATACGGAGAGTTGTAGTATTTCGTCAATTAGATACTCGCCAAAAATGTCAATCAGTGTTATTTCCCCATTATGCTAAAATCGAAATTGGTAATCGAACCAAAGATATCTTCACATAATGGGGATCTGTCAGTATACTCTGTATATGTTTTCATTATTCCTTTAAGGTCCGATGAGGATTTGACACGAGTTATACAATCTTTTGAAGGGAATACGGATGATATACTAATAGTCAACAATGTCAAATAATGTAAGTGTTTTTCGATCTTTTTGGGATAAGAAGACACAATATATTTTCATAAATTTATTAAATGAAAGAAATCAGTACAATAAACGAATATACAAATATACGAACAAAAACATTATAATATACAACGAGTACGTACAATTAAAACGGTTTTTTATCTGTCTGCATACCATTTCATCGTTTCGGTGAGTGTGACACGGGTCAAATAAATTTAAAAAATTTATAAATTCTTTATCATTTGACATATGCATGAGAAATGAGACACAGTACATTCCGCAAACATTAGTAAAATATCCCTGCATACGAAATGGGTTCCATACAACTTCGGGAATATGTAACTGAGCGAGAAATTTTACAATAATAGGGTCACTCCAGGGTTGAGTACCGAGTGAATCAAAATAGTACAGGCGCTGTCTATTTTTAAAATAGACAGCGATCCAGTGAATCCCTTCATTACCGATGATGTCTGTGTTCGACTACCGCATTCTCGCGTACTTGGCAAACTCAATGTTTCACAAACACGCCGATAAATTTGGAACGTGTGACTCGCTCCATTACTTTCTGAAGTGTATTAGCATCCATTTTAAAAGTCAGTGATAACGCTTCTAAATCTATCTACTTCTATTAGGGCTTGCGATTCGAGATATACTAGTACACTAATAGGAGCGTCTATAGGCTTGGCGAATTCCAGCCGCACTGAGATGTTACCGCTCTGCTGTGGTGTTAAATGGGTATTTACGCTAGCAGATAAGTCAGGTGTAATGTCAAACGGATAAAGGTTAAATTGATCAATGAATTCTTCCTGCGTTACCCCATTACCAAGCTCATCACAATCACCTGCAATATGGGTCAGATTACTATAGGCTCTGGCACAAAGAGGTAACACAGCGTCTGATGAATAGTCCGTACCCATTGTTCCACCCAAAGCAGTGCCATTAACGTATAGAGTTATATTTTTAAGTCCGAAATTCTCGAATTTAAAGGCACTCTTTTTATATTTTCCATTCACCGAAGCGTGGTCCTGCATGCCGATTAATATCCTTTTAGGAAGATTTCCCAGGGCAATGTTTTCTATCTGCTTCGATGCCAACCCTGCAGGAACCGTATATAGTTTGATCTGCACTCTGTTAATAGGATATTTCACTGTAGCGTTTAGTAAATTTTTCTCAATTTCTAGTTGTTTTGGTGAACTTAATTTCACTCGCCGTACGCGGAGGTATGTGTCCATAATGTGAACCACAACGGACTTTGCACCCTCTTCTTGATTCACATCCAGATTTAAGCAGATCTCAGGACTCGTGCGGGTGAGCTTTATTTTCATATCCACCCGTTCACAAGCAACTTCTCCTGGAAAGTGAAATCTGTGTGCAACCGTCCAAAACACTCGTATATTTTCTTTTTAGAATTTTTAAATTTGTCCTTTATACTATTTTCATCTTTAGTTTGATAATATCCCTCCGCACTTAAAAAGGTAGCCTTCGCTTCTTTGGAAAAGTTGAGGACATTTTCCAAATAGGCTCGTAGATGATAGTACCCCGTGCCTGCCGATATGTTGGTCTGATTTAAATATACGTCACACTGGTTGAATATGGCGTGCAGAAAGTTTGTTTCAGGGTATACAGCATATTTGTCATCGCAGGCCGTTCCATCAGAATGGGCTATACGTAGCTTAGCGTACATGTGCACACAGCTTGGATCAAAAAAGTAAGGACCTGAGCTGGGTATCACGAATTCTATAGGTGCACTCGGGGACTAATTGTGTTTAAAGGGTTAATTGTAATAAAGTCACTGTGCTCAATAGAAACTTGGGTTGGCGGGAGCTCAAAAAAGGACAGCTCCGATTTACAGCATTGTGAACTACATGGGTGGATGAAGCGTGCCATGGCGAAATAGTGACTCCTCTCTCGACAAGTGGTAAACAAACTATGATTCATGAGATCAATATCCTTAGCTTATATCAGTCAAAAAAGTGGTCAACCATAGGTTTCATTCGCTTACAGCATTTCTTTTTTGATAGCCTTTTACGTTTAATACCACGTGACCCCTTCTTCTTCTTCCGGGGAGCCCTCTTCTTCTTCCCGCCACCACGCATTTTTCTCTTTGCATCTTTGATGATTTCGTTCCGTGTACGCTTTAAATGTTTTTTTAGAGCTTCTTTAGGTTTAGCCCCGGCCAATATGTCTTCTGCAGTGTTAAGGCCTGATTGTAGCGCTTTCCTTCCAAGGTATCTGGCACCCCTCTTCAGCAAAGGAACAGCCGTACGTAGTATGGATGAAAAAATGGATCCAAGTCCACTACCGCGCTGGTATCGCATCCCTCGATAGACGGTGAAAGGTTTTCTATCCATTATAACTCAGTGCGTCGAAAGTGTAGCTTCACTGTTAAGCTCCCGTTACCGAATGGGAAGTTTTCGCCCTCAATCGTTCTTATATATATTGTGATATTGGTTATTAAATTAGTTGCGACATTCACATAATGGGGTCTGTCATATGTAATACTCAAACTCCTTCCTCTATGGTTGGGGATGTGAGCAATGCGCAGCAGGCGTGCCTGGGTATCCCCAACAAACTGGTGCTCCACTATATTACTGTAAATATAGCACATGTCTGGGGCCCTTTCAGCCAATTTCTCCATCTTCAATTGATACATTAATCTGGACAAGTTATACTGTGTCTCGTGAAATGTGTCTCTTTGGAAGGCTGCGCTATATCGGCCGTTGGTTAGAATTTTGAACTTTCTATGTTCTTTAAGACATCTGTTAGTCTTTGATTTTAGGATTAGTGTATGTGCAGGGTTGTTTACGATTTCATATACTAAATCATTCGTAAGGTTTGAGTTTCTTAAACTTACGTTTAAGCCTCTCACAACATCCTCGGCCGAACCATATTGACCCGGCCCTAGTCTTACTTCTGTACTGTAATACCGTGCAATCTTAGTCCAAGCGATGCGCATAGTTTCATCCATAGCTACCCCAGCTTTTTCACACTCGTCAATGTCTCTAAGAATCGTAAAAACGGTTTCTTTATGTTCATATTTAAAAAGACGGTGTCCAGCTGAATTTCGCATATCCCCACCTCATACGAATCACGACCCAATTCAATGTGCCCATGGAGCTCTGTTACAAAGTTGGCTAGCGTGTTGTTAGGGTGTACAGACAGGGACGAGGAGGACGGGAGTGTGACGTAGAAATGGTTAGGAGCCATGATGCATACTATTTAAGCTTCATTATTGCATCAGCTTTTATATAGGTGTTGAAGCTTTCTGGGTACCCTAGCCATTTCACCAGGTACATTTTTCTCCTTCCTGAACCTTTGCTTCCTAAAATTTTCTCAATTTTAAACACATTTTTTTCTAAATTAAAAGCAACTTTCTGCAATTCCTCGCGGTAAAAGCCTCCTGAGATTTCTTCCCCATTCAAATCTTCAATGTAATACATCATTATCACACCTTTAGGTCTCACAGCCCTAACTTTAAAAATCTCGCGTGTCCATCCTTGCTCAAAACCCTTTGCGAATTTATTCCCCGAACGCGACAGCCTTACATAATCATTGATTTTGAAGCGCACAGAGTGTGGTGGTGGTGGTGTGATCCATCTCTTCTCGGGAGCGTACCTCTTTCTAAAACTTCGTTAGGTGTTGCCCCAATCGTGCGATGGTGTGAGCGGTTGTAGGATGATGCCAATGATTCCAGAATGTCTAGAAATCTGTGTGTTTTTATGTGTAAAATAACGGTGCATGCGTTCCTTTATGGTGCGCTGAACTCTTTCAGCTAAAGAAGCCTTATGTATAGAATTGGTTGTGTAATAGCTGATATTAAACTCTGTCAACATATTCTGAAAAGCACGGCCTATAAACTCCTTCCCCATATCCGTACAAAAATAGCCAGGAACCTGTTTTCTTTTAACATTAGCGTTTGGTGGCTTTAGCAACTGTTTCAGGTGATTTATTTTTCAGAGGAACTAGCCACAGATATCTAGAGAATACGTCTATTATGAATAGAATGTAGCGGTAACCATCGTTATACACAGAATATCTTTGCATGTCTGTTAAATCTGCTTGCCAAATAGAATCAATCGAGGAAGCCGTTGTCTTGGCTGTTTTAAACCTTTTTCTCACAGGCTTATGAAGCGTATAAGCGTCCTGCTCCCTCAAAAATCTTTCACATCTTTTTTTCCTACTCCGTAAACGTGCAGTCTATCTACGCCGCCGTAAGAGGATGGGGCAGAAATGTCATAATAGCGTTTAGTTAATACGTTAGCCATTTGCGTATTTTAGAGGCACGTGGGTAGGGTTGGTTTAACCTCTTCTTGCTCCTCTTCAAAGGTGTTACCGCCGGGGGTGACGGCGCCTTCAATTGTGTCACAGGCGTTGCATGTTCCAAGTCTTTTAACCTGTTCAGATTTCCTATCAACGTTTTAGGGACATTATTTGTTGTAGTCTTGCTTTAATATGCTTCCATCCTGATGGTGATGGCCTATCCCACTTTCTCACCAGATCATGGACAATGTCCACGATATTCGATCCCTGTACCTTTGATCCTTCCACAATGATCTCCCCTGTATCGGTCCATTGTATGGCGGGATCCTCATTCAATAGATTATAAAGACTTAAGCCTTTACTCCTCAATGTAAGTGGGAGGGTATTTTTAATACATGTTCGATATGTTGTGTTGCTAATCTTTTTGGTTGGTCAGCTGTGTCGTCGGGTACAGATCCTATGTCGCCATCGTCCCCCGTGCTGTGCCTAATAACCACAGGAATCTCTGTAGAGCTCTTATAATTTTCGTACTCGTGAATAAATTTCTGCAGAGCTTCTTGGTATAAGATTCTTTTCTCATCAGGTGTTTTTTCACTGTTTAATAGGGCTAACAATTCGCTTTCCATTCTTTTAAGTCTGCTTTTACGGGGATCTAGATCCGTGTCTCTTTGCAGTGAGGCGTACACCTCGTGGGGAATCACTACCACTTTCTTCATTATATTAATCTAGTCAGTAAAGGGCCCAAAACTGAAAATAAGATGGGGAGAAATGACCCTCCTGTTTGCACAATAACTCGTTTTTTCTTCGCTACAGTTTGACTTTTACGAGCGAGTGTACGTATTATGTTCTTGTAGCGGCGTAGGCGAGCCTTCTGATGGGTTTTCATTGATACATTGCAATTTATAACGTTAAGACAGATTTCACAGATGCATTTTAAAAAGTCGGCGTCGATATTTTTAAAAACATCTGCTGCATTGCCCGGGGCAGTCGATGATAGATTTTTATTAATTCATGGTATTTCTTTAGTCTCTTTGTCATTCTGGAATATACACCGTTTCAGGCTCGTTTGGAAATATATTCGTTCGCAGAAGCACTCTAAAACGTGTTTCGCGGATGAAGGTCGCAAAGCAAATATCCGTAACGCGTGCTTGTAGCTTCTTTATAAACTTCCAAAAATTCCTTACGCTGATTCGGGAACATTTGATTGGCTAATACCCCAATTTGTGATACATCTCTACGTTGCGCGAAAAGACTAGATATTGCGTATTTAACGACACATCGCGCATGTATTATTTTTGAAAAATAGATTCTGATTGATGAAGAACACGCTTATGTTAAGATGGTGGGAGTATACTGTAAATGTCTCGGCAAACGTTTCATCCATCTCCAACATGAGATCGCAATTACAATGATTGTATGTTCAGTTCCCTTTAACGAATTAACGTCATATACGCCTTTGTGGAACAAAATATCATCTTGTACTCGTTGAACACTGATTGATACGTCGAATAGCACCATATAACTTTATGCACAAATTTCGAGAACATCTCCCCTTTTCTTTAATGATTTTAAGCATAAACACAGTTTTACCACATCCTGTAGGTCCAGATATAATACATGTGGATGGGCTCGTGAATCTGAATTTTTCTACAGAGTCCCATTTCTAACAGTCACACTCCTAAGTGGGTCATTTACAAAATATTACAAATTTTGAGTGCTGATCCTTATATTTCTTCTCCCACAGAACCGACGATGAGGTAGAGCACCCTATCATTACGGAAGACGATGACAGTGTAGTTGTGATCTCCTCCCCTGAACCAGCGATACAGGTTGCACGTCCAAAGCGGAGGTATGAGAACCCCACATCACGTATAAAGCGGCCGAAATACGTACCTGTTGCAGCAGATCCCCAACCCTCAACCGCAACAACCTCCCCAGCAGCAGCACCTAATATATCCCCTTATTCCGCCCCCCGTTCTGTTAAGTCTACAATAATAGATCCCCAACCCTCCTACGCAACAGGGCCCCCATCAGCAGCACCTAATATAGCCACTAATTCATCCGCCCCCCGTTCTGTTGAGGATGTTATTACGTTCGAGTTGGTGCGCGCCGCAGCCCCCACCCCCGCCTTGACTAGAAATCGGTATAGAGTCAGGGTCGACCATAGAGCCCTGTATAGCAATGGAATTGAGCGCGGGATACGCAGGGTTGTAGAGCGTATTATAGAGTTTGCTCTTCAGAATCGCGACGAGCGTGAGGTCAGGACGAGTCTGTCCTTTGGGTTCGGGTCAGATGACGGCGATGTAGACGATTATTGGGTGATAGTACCGTTTAGACGTTTGGCGACTGAAGATGTAGAATATATATTAGGGCGTATAATGCAAGCCGTCCAAAGTAGTATAGCCTTCAATATGGACAACTTCACGGTAAATATTGACCATGTAACCGTGTTGCGGGTCATAGTGCCATACCGTATACTCTTAACTTCAATTCTCCAACTATTTACCGAAGGCATATAAACGTCGATCGTGGTTGCGGCTTTATAGCAGTACTCTTAGCACGTATGTTTACTGTACAAAATACACGGACTCAAAAAATTTGGCTGCCTACGATCGTTGAGCGTGCCCGTAAACTAGCTGTAGACTGTGAACTTGAATTTGACTGTAATATGGGTCCTGAAGAGCTGAGAAAGGTAGAACAGGAAATGAATGTGCGCATAGTTATATTTGGTTGGATGATCGCCGCCGGACTCTGTTTTTAAAAGCTGTGTGAGAGATCGTACAAGGCCCCTACTTATTTTAGGATTGTCAGGGACAACGTATCTCCCATCCGTAATATAAGGGGGCTTTACGAGTTATGACAAAAGTCGAAAATATGGGAGACATCATGATTTGTGTAAGGGGTGCCTCGAGTTTGCGGATGATATAGTGAGATATTGTAAAGAATGTCACATGGTATGTGAGCAGTGTAAAAGCACCAAATGTGAAAGCCGTGTAGTTGAGAAGAGAGACTGTGATGTGTGTAGACGCACATTTTTCAATAATAGCTGCTTTGATCTCCATAAATCAATTGGTACGTGCAGGAAAATGAGAATCTGTGAATGTGGTATGTTTCACACAATGGATAATTGGGGAAAATTTAAGCACAAGTGCGACGTAATTCACTGTCCTACATGCCAGGAGGAATATAAGGCGGATGGAGTAAAGCATGTGTGTTATATGAAAGATACTAAGCCTAAAAATAACCCTTGTATAACTGTGTACTACGATATAGAAACATATACGAACGCTGAAACCAAAGAGGTAATTCCACATTTACTTGTGAGCCAGACCATCTGTGATGAGTGTATGGGTACCGAATGTGACGAGTGCCCCAAATGCGGTAAACGGACAAACGTTTTTAAAACGAATGTCAGCGATAGTCCTGTGAAACTATTTGTGTCCTATATTGTCAAGTTAGCCGACAAGTTCAAAAAAATGACTGTGTATATCTCGCCCATAACGGGGCAAAGTTTGACACGCAGTTCCTTTATAAGGAGTTGCTTGAACACGAATCCTCTGAGATATTTACAGGTGATCCATTGAAAAGAGGCAACAAATTAATACAGATGCAGATAAGAGGCAATGTACAATTTAAAGATACTTTATTATTCACACCTTGTAAATTAGCAAAGCTACCCAAGGTGATGATGGGAGTAGCAGCTGAAGTTTCCAAAGGATACTTCCCATACACTTTCCTCACCAGCGAGACTTTAAACTACGTAGGCCCACCACCCCCCAAACATTATTTTGACTGCATGGATGAACGTGAAGACTTTGATCGATACTACGACAGTTTTAATGAAAGTAACCCTTATAATATAGCTGATGAATGTGAGCGTTATTGCGTGAATGATGTGCGCGTGCTTAGAGTATGTTTCCAGGCCTTTAGAAGTATGTACATAGCCCGTTTCAAATGCGATCCACTGCAAGTCGCAACCACCATCGCATCATTATGTTTTACGGTGTTCAAGAATAACTTCATGCCTAAAGACACCTTAGCCATTATTCACCGAAACAATCCCCGCAGTTACGGACACAAGGCTATTTACTGGCTCATACACCTGCAGCAACAAACAGGTGTATACATAAAGCACGCCCGCAACACGGGTGAAGTACCCATTAAGATTAATGGACGTGTTTTTTGGGTTGATGGGTTAAGTGAAAACCGTGTCACTGGTGTGAAGACTGTGTATTCCTTTAATGGATGCTGGTGGCATGGATGCCCCCGCCCTGAGTGCGGTATCGTCGGAGATATCCACGGTAGATCTCCTGCCGACTGTCTTGCAGGGACCCGCACCCGCGATCAACTTATAGGATCACAGTTCACTCACAAAGTCTTGTGGGAGCATGAATATGATGCACGGATGGAGACAGACGATGTATACCGTGAGGAAATAAAAACGATCAAGCGTTCAATGGTGCTGGACCCTCTCAAATGTGGTGATAGCTTGTTTGGAGGACGTACAAATCCATTCAGACTATACTTTCCACCTACGGTGGGCGTGAAGCTCCATTACTACGATTTCTGTTCTTTATACCCATACGTGATGAAGAGCCATCCGTACCCCGTGGGCGCTCCTGAGAAACTGGTGGGACCTAGCATACCCTCCATCAATGAATTTTCAAAAAATTTGAATGATCATTACTTTGGGCTCTCTTTCGTAGACGTACTCCCCCCACGCAATTTATGGATGCCGATCTTACCTGTCGTTATCGACGACAAGCTCATGTTTCCCCTGTGCGTGAAGTGCGCGGAAGAGGATAACGGCGAATGTAACCATATACCCCACCAGCGTAAGATCAGAGGCGTATATACAAGTCCTGAGCTGGCCCTAGCCGTACGCCATGGTTATAGAATACTGAAGATACACGAGGTGTGGAGGTTTCAGAAGCTCCCCAACCTTTTCACACCATATATAAACGCCTTTTTGAAGGATAAGGTTGAAGCATCAGGGTATCCGCGAGGAGTTGATACCGAAGATGAAAAGTCTGCCTATATTCAACGTTACCGCGACCGCGAAGGTATACAACTTGATCGTGTCCAAATTGTAAAGAATCCTGGCAAGCGCTTTAGTGCAAATTGTGTCTAAACAGTCTATGGGGAAAATTTGCGCAGAATACCGGCAGAGGGAACATTCATTTGGCACAAAGTTATAGCGATGTCTGGGATTATGCCAATGCCCCGATAAAGAGGTCATGGAGATCGTGAATGTAGGTAATACTTACGTAATAAAGTACAACAACACTGAATTTGCCACAGATACCTCAAGGGTTACAAACATACCTGTGGCGAGCTTCACAACAGCCTACGCCCGTATAAAACTTTGGGGTCTATTGCATTCTCTTGGGCGGAGAGTATTGTATGCCGATACAGATAGCGTGATATTCACAGAGAGGGAGGGTGATTACATGCCCGCTATTGGGGAGTTCCTCGGCGAGCTCACTGATGAGATCAAGGATGAGTATGGGGACGACGCATACGCCGACTCTTTTATCTCAACAGGACCTAAGACTTATGGGGTACGGGTCAGGGTAGGGGAGGAAATGAAATATATCGTGAAGGCAAAGGGTATTACGCTCAACCATGCGAATCGGAGGTTGTTAACTTTGATCGTTGAAGGATCTAGTATGTTTGCAACCTCACCAACTAATTGTAGGCACCCACAATTTTCGGGCGCAGAAGCTGGGGGCGTGAAGGAACTTAGGGGTACGATGGTGTGCCGTAACACCTATAGGAAACGTTACCAGTTACCTGGTACCTATGATACCGTACCCTTTGGATACCAATGATGCTTCTAACTCACACGTCTTGTATATAATCGTATCTATTTGTAAATATATATATATATATACTTGAATATCTCGAATATTTGTAAATATATATATAAACTTGACTATCTCGAATCGTATTTGTAAATATATGAATATCTCAATAAATCAAATAGCGTTTCACTTTCTCCTTTGTGTGTGTGTGTGTGTGTGTGTGTGTGTGTAGGTGAAAGTTCTAAGCTCCGCCCACTGCGTGAGTCATGCTACTCTGGGAGTCCCTGCGTGGTCAGTCGACCGCAGTAAGCCCGAGAGATCAGACGTGTACTCAGATCAGACGTATATTGAAATGGCTACCTTTAATATCGCTTGCACAACGTTTATGAAATGGTATTCAGTAAAGTGTGAGGATGTGGTGGATACCGAAAAACTTCCTATTCCCCCCTCCTATGCCTCTTTTAAAACCACATTGGATTGTGCGAAGTTCCAAGATGTACAAATACTCTACGGATGTTCTGGTGAGACTGTTGAAGGCTTTCGTTGCACAGACGATGTGCTGAAGTATGCTGCAGGGCTAAACTTTATAAAGTCTCACATACACCGTGAAGTAAAAGAAACAACGCGTGCAGAAGAGAAGCAGCAGGTATGGATAATGAGCCTTGTGGATGGGTGGTGTGACAAGCGGTATTACGTCATGCTACACCATGTCGATTACTCATACCCTACGTCTGAAAATGTGAATCTCGTGATCATGGACAATCTTAGGTGTTTTTATCACTATATTAACGTATATCATGATGAGGTTCATAGTGAGGTTGTGGCTAGTGCCATGCGTGAGTTTTTAACAGATTTTAGAGACGAGTATCGTTTGATGGGTAGAAAGGAAAAATATGAGCATATGTTCCTCTCAAATAGTGCGCCGGAGTGTGGAGATGATTAGCGCCTAGTTCTTATCCAAAGTGCGTAGGCTGGTAGTGACGAAACGGAAAAACAAATATGTGCAACAATTCGAGTCGTACGAACATGCCCATTCACGTATCATCGAGTCAGCCGCCCGTCGAACCATTCCTGCCTGTGCCTCACACGGCTCATAGTTATCTCAGAGCTTGAACCGAGTGGACGTGCGCTCCTCGAATACGATGGAACTTCCTTTGAGCAGCATTCTCAACGCCTCGTACGATGTGTCCGTGACGAAATCGTTGCGCGTGTTCAGGCGTAATTCCGGTACCATTAGCTATGTACTGGAAACGGAATGTAGACCGACAAACAAACGGGTTTATTTAAGTATCGAGGAGATGAATAGAATCTTCGTGATAGTTGAGAAGTGGTGTGAAGATCGTTATAAAATACCTGCTAACGTAGGTACAAGAAGAGAGCAGATTAGTGACGCGCCCTCATACGCCGTTGTATGTACGTTGTGTATAAATAACGATCGGCCGTGCATTGATATAAGGCTGATGTGGAAGAATGCTTCTGATAATAACGCTCTTATTCCTACGCGAAACCGTTTCATCCTCGACAGAATGTTTGAAATCGTCGGATTCCGTAAACTGAAACCTATATTAGACGCGCGTGTTACGGATATGTTTATTTTGATACAGTACTTGAATACGCATACACTGCTCTGCTCGATGGGTTTACCGAGTGTAGGACTGGTGAGAATGGTCTAGTGCTGGATGTTTATTTAAAAAGTTTAGACTCTTTGAAATACCATGAACTTTGGTACAAAGCAATTGATCGGTACAAGGCTGAGCTCACCTACACCGTTCACCCTGAAGAACTATTTCTTTATATAACGCGCAGTTGTCGTAACGATTTAGAAGATTATTTCAATTGCCGTTATGTTGAGTGAAGAGTTCACGATTGAAAAGCTCGAGTCGGTAGAAATAAACCCTCGATTGGAAAAGCGTTCTTATAAACTTGTGTTTAATAATGTAGCTAACGATGAACTCTTTGTGCGTGCTTTTGATTGTATTCTAGACGTGTTTAAAGATGACTTACCAACCGGTTGTAAAGTGGGAACAAAAATAGTACTGAACGATATGAAAGCCATTCATATCGAATACAGGTTTCCCTATACTTTAAGCGGTGAAATATTATTAAGCCGCATATACTGCGTAATGCAGAGCAATAATGATGTAATTGTAAACTCGATTAAGACCGAGTTTAGTATTTTGAAAAAAAAGTGAATTGTATATATATATTTTGCTTGACGATTATACATATTTCTATTGATTTGTGTTTATATATATATATATATATATATATATATTTGCTTGATATTTCTCCTGTACTGTTATGTACATATTGAAGTGTATATGAAATGTATATTTTATTTTATATATCACCATAATTGTGTGTGTGTGTATATTTCTCCTGTACTGTTATGTACATATTGAAGTGTATATGAAATGTATATTTTATTTTATATATATATCCATAATTGTGTGTATATATTTCTGTTATACGCATATTCCTCAAATGTATATTTATTTTCTATATATTTATAATAAAAAGAATGATGCAATGTTGTTTATTGTTATGCCTTCTACTACCGGTATTCTGTATACAACAGGTATCTGGCAATATTTAAGCCTTCTAAGCCAACTGGCTGATTAGGAGTCTATAATAGTGTATACAATGGAATACATGGCGCTATCTGGCAACTCAGCCAACTGGCTGATTAGGCGTATATAATAATAATGTATGCAATAATACTGCTAAAAAGAGGTGTCTGACAACCATTTACAGCCAACTGGCTGATTAGGAGTCTATAATAATGTATACAATGGTATCTGGCAACTGTCTTCTAAGCCTACTGGCTGGTTAGGATAATAATGTATACAATGGAATACATGGCGCTATCTGGCAGCTCAGCCAACTGGCTGATTCTGGCTGATTAGGAGCCTATAAAACAACGCCAACTCGGCTGATTAGGCGTATATAATAATAATGTATGCAATAATACTGCTAAAAAGAGATATCTGACAACCATTTACAGCCAACTGGCTGATTAGGAGTCTATAATAGTGTATACAATGGTATCTGGCAACCCAAGCCATTTACGCCAACTGGCTGATTAGGAGCCTATAAAACAACGCCAACTCGGCTGATTATGCGTATATAATAATAATAATGTATGCAATAATACTGCTAAAAAGAGGTATCTGACAACCATTTACAGCCAACTGGCTGATTAGGAGTCTATAATAATGTATACAATGGTATCTGGCAACTCAAGCCAATTACGCCAACTGGCTGATTAGGAGCCTATAAAACAACGCCAGGCCGGCTGGAAGTCTTAATGTGCACTTGGCTCCTGCCAGGTGAACACCTCTCCTCCTTTCTCTCCTCCTCCTTTCTCTTGGGGGATAACGCCGCCTCCAAGTTTTCCCCCCACCCCCCCTTTGCAACAGCCCCACTTTGCAACAACCCCCCCCCCTTTGCAACACCCCCCTTCCCCCCTTTGCAACAACCCCCCTTCCCCCTTTGCAACAACCCCCACCCCCCTTTGCAACATTACATAATAACCTGCAACATTCCTGCACTCTCCCCTTTTGCGGCTATACTACTCGCCTGTAATCTGAATTTGAAACTTATTTTAAACAATTAGTCACTTTCAAGAGTGATTCGAGTACGTTTTATGTTCCAACTCGAGTTCCATCATGGTAAAACGAGAGAGAGAGAGAGAGAGAGAGAGAGATGACGTTTTTTCATTTAGCTGAGGAGAAGTCTTTTTAGTATGAATTTAAATGGTTTTAAAGCTTAACTGGCACATTCGTGCGTCGAGTTACAAGTCGCCGAATTAACTTGAATATAAATTTATTCATTACACAAAAATTTTGAATGTATTACTTAAAGAAGTCCTGAAGGAAGAAGTTTACAGTACAGTTATTCATATTTATTCATTACCAGCGCCTGTAATTCGGTGTATAAGTTCCAGGGCTTGGAGCGGTTAAAATTTTCATTTAACCGGTTAATTTGTATACGGTATATACTGTGTATATATATATATATATATATATATATATATATATATATATATATATATATATATATATATAAATAAGGTTGTCGAGGTGACGAGAGGCCATTAAAATGGTGGAAGTCAAGACGGAATGACTACTCAACATTGAGTCGCCTTGCAAGGCGATATTTGGCTGTTCATTGTTCAAGCTACATCAGCATCGTCTGAACGATTATTTTTGGCTTTTAGACTTGTATTTAGGAGTCGACGCAAATAAGTGTCAGTGGCGTGCGGTCCATGAATGAGTTGCATGCAGTGCATGCGTATCAATAATCAATATACATTTTTGGATAATTATTTATAAACTGCTCACACAATAAATTTACTTCCTATTAGAAGTATTTGGCATTTAAATGCAATTAAATCGATACTTACGCCTATGTCTGCGACCTGGAGATGCAAGAACAGGCATCGATATAAACTTAACTATTGCCCCTTCTCATGTATAAATATGATGGCGCTTGCTGTTTCTTTCTCAAGCGACATGCATCAACTCTCAAATACAAGTGCAAAAGCCGAAAATTCGTTCAGACGATGCTGATGTAGCCTGAACAGCTGAATATCGCCTTGCAAGGTGGCTCAATGTTGGGTAATCATTCTGTCTTGACTTCCACCATTTTAATGGGCTCTCCTCAACTCGACAACCTTTTTCCTGAGAATACAGTATTTTAGCATCTCTCTGTCCACGATTTGTGCATTTTATACAAATTTATTAAATAACTGATTTTAACCGAAATTAACCGGTTGGAAATTTTTAACCGGTTAAATGATTGTAATCGGTTAACCGCTCCCAGCCCTGTGTATAACACCTTTTCCATGTAAGCGAAGTGGAGACACTGAGGTCGAGGGTTCGACTCGCTATGGTGTTGTTAATAATAATAATACACGAACTAGCGCAATGGATCGCATTAATCTGGCCTGAGCGCTGTACTAGTGTCTGACCCTCTTCACTGGTTATTAGTATATTCATTCATTGTACATTTAGACACAAATGCAATACATCAGACAGAGAGTGAACAAAGTTAACTAATGTAGAATTTAGATGGACGGAACAAAAGATACATTTGTTGAAAACTTTGGAGGAAGAAACAAAACTAATTAAAAGAAAACAACCAAGATTTTTAGAGCAGCGGTTCTCACTAACTTTTTAAACTTCCGTCCCCTTTTTCAACTCTGACGTATATTTCCCCTCCTTGATGAATGACGGGTAAAATTTGATAGAAAATTAAAAAAAAAGGAATTGTCAAAAGAGTGGGACGTACGATAACAAAGTTCGATTTGGTTAATTAAATATATTCATGTTAATTAAACGTACCTCGTCCGTGGACCATATAAACATCATTAACAGCGAGGTCGGACATCGGCGGCGACATTTTTGATTGGTTGTAGTAGCTTTTAATACACTAAACATTTTTTTCTTGTTTAGAGTTGAAGGAGTGGTTGAAATAAGTTTTTATTTGTTTCAATTTTTTTATGCAGGAAGGAGGGGCCAAGGGCGAATTCCCTCCGCCCCCCCCCCCACCACCACTATCATACAGGGTGTCCCGTAAGTCTGGACCCATAGGGATTTATAATATATTTTTTTATTATGTTATTATTATTATTTTATTATTATTATTTTTTTATTATTTTTTATTATGTTTTTATTTGTGGGGCCACTTGAAAGCCAAAGTGTACGAGGTCAAACTTCAGAACATTTTCCACCTTAAAGCACGCATTGTGGAGGCGTGTCAAGAAATTTCTGCGACTGTGATTCAGAAAGTGCTGTCGCAGTGGAGATTGCGTCTTCAACTATGTGTGCGACACAACGGCGGACACTTTGAACAGATTATGTAATAAATTTTTGGACTATTTTGTAATTTTATTATTTTTCCCTATGGGTCCAGACTTACGGGACACCCTGTAGAGGAAGAAGAGAGCCAAAATCAAGGTCCAAGGTTTTCGAGATGCCTGGACACTCTGCGTTTGAAAGATTGGAGGTCGTGGACAGGGGAAAAGATGGATGGAGGAAGATTGTTCCAGAGTTGACCGGTTAAGTAGATGGAAGATTGAAAGCCGATTAACCCTTGCGTTAGATAGTTGGGCAGAAAAGGAATGAGAGTGTCAAAAATTGGGTACTGCGTGCTCTCCTTAAAGGAGGAGGCATACAGTTAGAGAGTTCAGAAGAGCAGTGTCTGTTATAAAAGCGATAGTAAAAGGAGAGTGAGGTAACATTGCGGCGAAGAGAGAGGGGTTGAAGTCAGTCAGTAAGAGGCGGAGAAATGAGAGACGAAAAGCCCTTGATTCCATCCGGTCAAGCAGAGCTGTGTAGGTTGAGCCACCCAACACATAAGAAACGTAGTCCATACAAGGGAGTGAAGAATCCGTGAAGCCGGCACAGCACACCTAACTCTTAGAAGCTGTTTTAGAAAGAGAGTATGTGTGATCTTTCCAGGAAAGATCACGAGAAAAAGAAACACCAAGAATGTTAAGAGAAGAAGGATTGAGTTGTGTATTGTTGAAGGCAAGGGGATATTCCTGTGGAAGACTGTGACAAGTAGACAGATGAAGGAACTGAGTTTTTGAGGCACTGAAAGCCGCATGTTTTTCTTTGCCCTATCAAAGATAATAGAAAGATCAGAGGTCAGGTGTATCATAGCCGTCCTACTCGAAGCATGAAGTGACTGTTGAAAGGGATGCTTTGTGAAGTGGGTGGAGAAGTGAAGAGTGAAATCATCAGCATAGGAGTGGATAGGACAGGAAGTGCGACTTAATAGATCATTGATAAATAAAAGGAAAAAGTGGGTGACATGACAGAGTCTTGAGGAACACGCTATTAATAGCTTTAGGAGAAGAACAGTGGTCATCTACAACCGCAGGTATAGATCAGCCAGAAAGGAAATCGGAGTTGAAGACACAGATAGAAGGATAGAAACCGAAGGAGGGCAGTTTGGAAATTAAGTATTTGTGCTAGACTATCAAAATCATTTGATGTGTCTTGCGCAATAGCAAAGGTTTCACCGAATCCCGAAAGGAGGATAACCATGAATCAGAGAAGAGAATCAAGATCACCAGTAGAGCGTCCCTTGTGGAATCCATCCTGATGATCTGAAAGAAGATTGTGAGAAGAGAGGTGTTTAAGAATCTTCCTATTAAGGATAGAGTCAAAAACTTTAGAAAGGCAAGAAATCAAAGCAATTGGACGATAGTTGGAGGGCTGTGAGCGGTCACCCTCCTTTGGGACAGGCTGAATGAAAGCGAACTTCCAGCAGGAAGGAAGAGTACCAGATGAAAGACAAAGACGAAAGAGTTTGCCTAGACAGGGTGTCAGCACTGAAGCACAGTTCTTAAGAACAACGGGAGGGACAGCATCAGGACTGTATGCCTTCCTAGAGTTAAGCCCAAGGGCAGAAAAAACATCTTTGGAAAATATTCGAATTTTAGACATAATAAAGTCAGAGGGAGGAGATGGAGGAACAGCACCAGAATCATCCAAGGTTGAATTGAAGGCGAAAGTTTATAAGGCGAAAGTTATCGGGAGAAGGGACGGCAACTGAGCCGTCGGAATGGAAAAAGAAGAGGGAAAAAAATAGGAAAGTTGTTGGAGTTGTTCTTCGCTAGATGCCAGAAAGAGGGAGAAGAATTAGAATTGGATAGGTTTTCACATTTTTGTCGGATGAAGGAATTTTTGGCGAGTCGAAGAACAGAGTTTGCACGATTCCAGACAAAAATATAAGCTAAGTGAGAGTCAGGAGTTGGATGGCGTCTGTGACTTTCAACTTCGGTACAAGCAAAGTTAAACCAAGGTTTTTTTTGCATTAGTTGTCGGAATAGACTATGGAATGTACGCCTCCATGCCCGAGGGAATTACTTCCATGATGCGCTGAGCGCACTCGAGGGGCCCCTGCCACGAAAGCAGTAATCATTCCACGAGAAATCAGAGAAGTACTGTCTAATGGCCTCCTAATCAGCGGTGCAGAAGTGCCAAAGTCGTCTCCTCTCGGGAGGATCAAAAGGCCGAACTGGAGCGATAGGACAGGAAACATATAAAAGATTGTGGTCGGAATAGCCCAACGGAGAAAAAAGTTTGACACATAAGAAGAAGGATGAGTGTTGAAAAATAAATCCAGAATGTTGGGTCTATCTTGAAGGCCGTTCGGGGATACGAGTAAGATGCTGAACAAAGTTTGGTTTTAAAATTTCACTTAGGAAATCAAATAAATAAACAAAGTAAATAAATATTCCATGAGTTTATGGGATTAAGAATTAATCCCTTGACTTCCTCGTGATTGATGTAAAAGGCGGCTGTACGGAGATCCCCTGGGATAGCGTTATATCCTTCACTTCCCTGCGCGTAACACTAACAGGGTTGGAGATTAGGCTGGAAACCCATATTTAGAATAATGCTCACCCACGAGCGACAACAAAAGTCTTGGACTTTGCCAGCCCTGCCCTTCGGAAGCTTTTCTGGGCTCGTCTGCTAGTCTGGAATGTTATAGACAGATGAGGAGGCAAAGAGGCCGCAAGTGGCCAAGGTTTGGCGGGACTGACGTTTCGTATTGTATGAAGCTAAAGGGATTTGGTAGTGTGAAATGGAAGGAATGAAAAATGTGAAATCGGGTGTGAAGGGAGGAGGAAGAGGTAAGAAGGGTGTTCCTTCCTTTCTCTCAACCCCCCTCCTTTCCTTTGCTTTAAAATTTTCACTTAGCTTTAAATTTTCTTTCATCTTTTAACCTTCCTTCTTGAAAAACGTCGTAGGGACCAACCGGTCTGTTGCTGTTCCCATCCCATGAAGAAGGGAAATGCGTTCTTAGATAATGTATATGTATCCCTATATAAAAACGAAAAAAGAGCTCTGATTTTTAAGTCTTGAATTCGTACCGTAAACGAACGCCTTTCACGAAAGAAAAGAAAAATAAAGCTTGTTTAAAGTAAATGCAAGGCAAAAAAATTTGATCATAACTTCCGCACAACGCGGCGGACTCTCCATATTATAGCGTCGTCATAGCAACGGGATTTCTCGTAAATAATACGAGAATTAAGTCTGTTTCAGAAATTTCTTCGGTCGTAATTCAGGTAAGAAATTTCCCATACTTAATTTTTGTTTTCCTTGGCGATGATGAGCCCTTTATCTTCATTTAAAGGGGTAAAGGCGTGGCCCTGGTCCGCTCCTTTGATTGCTTGAGCTAATCGTGTGCGAGAGAGAGAGAGAGAGAGAGAGAAGAGAGAAGAGAGAGAGAGGAGAGAGGAAAAAAAAGAATTGAAAGAATGAGATTAAAAGAGAGAGAGAGAGAGAGAGAGATTCGCACAGGAAAAACGGGACAACATTTATTATACTCTCAGTGAATCAATAATTATTAATTAAGTATACATTAATTACCTCTTAATTAACTCTACATTAATTACTTATCCGTTTCCGTCGCTATGAAAGGTTTCAGTAAATTTTAATTAATGACGAGTCACACGTATTGCTCGCGTTTAAATGAATTCTCGTTTAATTTCTAATTGTATTTTTTAAAACCGTTTAGTATATCACTTGAAAGGATGCTCGTTGATTCATTATATATACACACTCGTGTGTGTATATTATATATATATATATATATATATATATATATATATATGATACACACAGACCGTGCATGGAACAAGCACTCTTCTGGGATGATTAAATCCACTAGAGTCCGAATAAGTAATGGTAAATGACAAATACCATAGTTTTTCTTTTTCATGATGCTAGCCCGACGTGGGCAACGGGTCACTCGCAAAGAGGTCCCATAAATATAGCTTCCCTCACCAGCTATCTGCAAAGCAGACAGGATCCAGCTTTGGGACATGGATCTAAAAGCAGCCTAGCCCTGCTACATTTAGAACCTCAATATAAGCAAAAGACTCGCTGTCTTCACGTCACATTGAATACATCAAAGAAAAATGGGTAACTATTATATTTTAGCCAAAAAACAAAACTTAAACCTCAATTGGCAGAATTGAGCGTCCACTTTTCAAGGCACATAACATGTCCGTTTCAAGATGGGAATGAACTCAGAATTTACCATTACTTATTCAGACTCTAGTGGATTTAATTATCCCAGAAGAGTGCCTTGTTCCATGCACGGTCTGTGTGTATCATAAAAAACTCAGGGGACCATTCTGAGTTCATTCCCATATATATATATATATACAAACTCAGAATGGTTCCCTGAGAACAATATATGTTAAACACAGACCGTGCATGGCACAAGGAACTCTTCTGGGAAAATTAAATCCACTATAGTCCGAATAAGTAATGATAAATGACAATACCATAGTTTTTTTTCCTTTTTCATGATTTTAGCCCGACGTGGGCAACGGGTCTCTCGCAAAGAGATCCCATAAATATAGCTTCCCTCACCAGCTATCTGCAAAGCAGACAGGATCCAGCTTTGGGACGTGGATCTAGGGTTTAAAGCAAACCTAGATCCCTACACTCAGAACCTCTATATAAGTAAAAGACTCGTTGCATTCACGTCGTGTTGAATAAATCAAAGAAAAAGGGGGTAACTATTGTATTTTTAGCCAAAAAAACCAAAACTTAAACCTCAACCGGGACATTGAGCGTCCACTTTTCAAGGCACGAAACACGTCCGTTTAGTATACACAAACTCAGAATGGTTCCCTATAGTGGATTTAATTTTCCCAGAAGAGTTCCTTGTGCCATGCACGGTCTGTGTTTAACATATATTGTTCTCAGGGAACCATTCTGAGTTTGTGTATACTAAACGGACGTGTTTTCGTGCCTTGAAAAGTGGACGCTCAATGTCCCGGTTGAGGTTTAAGTTTTGGTTTTTTTGGCTAAAAATACAATAGTTACCCCCTTTTTCTTTGATTTATTCAACACGACGTGAATGCAACGAGTCTTTTACTTATATAGAGGTTCTGAGTGTAGGGATCTAGGTTTGCTTTAAACCCTAGATCCACGTCCCAAAGCTGGATCCTGTCTGCTTTGCAGATAGCTGGTGAGGGAAGCTATATTTATGGGATCTCTTTGCGAGAGACCCGTTGCCCACGTCGGGCTAAAATCATGAAAAAGGAAAAAAAAACTATGGTATTTGTCATTTATCATTACTTATTCGGACTATAGTGGATTTAATTTTCCCAGAAGAGTTCCTTGTGCCATGCACGGTCTGTGTTTAACATATATATATATATATATATATATATACTGCAAACCCGCAAGGAAAAAGAAAAACGATTCCAAGTTCGGATCTTTTCCATTTGGCGGCAGGCGGTTTTTTTTAACCAAATTTTCACCAGTAATACTTTTTTGTGTGCTAAATACGAATCTAACACTCTTTTTTGAGAGAAATGAAAGGAAAATATCGAAAAATTTTTTTTTAAATACGAACTACTTTATACGGCGTACGAAAGGGAAATATTTATTTGAAATCAGCTATATCCTTTAATATTTTTCTAAATATATCTTCGTTTTCATTACGCTTCCGCCAAATAAATTCGCATCATTTGTATAATTTAGGTCTCGGGGTTACGGGGGCAGAGCCCCCGTAAAGATCACGCATCACAAATTGATCGGTATCGGGTTATATTTTTTATTTTTGAATTTCCGACGCTAAAATGTCGTTCAATCGATCAATTTGTGATGCGTGATCTTTACGGGGGCTCCGCCCCCGTACCCCCGAGACCTAAATTATACAAATGATAATGTAATAACATATTCATGTTAGGTAAGGTTAGGTTAGGTTAATTAATACCAAAATACATTTTCCTAGTAATATTTGAGGTGTTTTGCTTAGATTTTGACCTCCATTTCCCTTGAAAATGGGCCAAACTTCAAAGTACTATAGCTTTGTTGGATCTCATTTCCGACGGAAATGGATGTCATATTTGAACACATCACATCAAATACTACTAGAAAAATGTATTTTGGTGTGTAAAATGACTGAGTTACTTAAAACACATAATTACCGAAAAATTTCACTGCATCTTCTTCTGATATAATATTCACAAAAATCCACTGTAAATTATAATTCACGTCCATGATTTACTCGTATTTCCAGAAACAATAATGAATCGCGCGGAATGCTTAATCATATCGAGTTGCCATAATTATTCTACAGATTTTGGAATAATTAAATTTATATAAACAAATAATTAATATTCATAAAATAATTAATATAATATAAATTAATAAATTATTATATAATACAATACTATAATTATATTATTGCAAAAATATATAGAATTTCGCAGTGTAAATAGTTCGTGCGCGTATAAAGTAGTTCGTATTTAAAAAATTTTTTTCGATATTTTCCTTTCATTTCTCTCAAAAAAGAGTGTTAGATTCGTATTTAGCACACAAAAAAGTATTACTGGTGAAAATTTGGTTAAAAAAAACCGCCTGCCGCCAAATGGAAAAGACCCCCAAGGTCTTTTGTGTATTCAGAGCTACACCTCGTCAGGGAATGAAGAGAGAAGGCAAGATGCCCATAAATATATACAACGTAGCGGAAACCAAAGCAATTAGCACATACTTAACAAGAGTTAATGAGAGGCAAAAGGAATTTTAACAAGATATTGTCAATTTTATACATTCCCGCACTGTTATTGAAATTGTTTTTAAAATTAATAAATGCACATTCTAGAATATTTCTTTCTATTATATCTGTTTTCAACAAGCGCTTTAGAACTATCCCACTTGATGCTATGATTATATCTATACATATGGTTAAACAAAGCATTGGAATTATTAGCTGTTCTACACGCATATTTATGCTGTTTTACCCTAATATCTAACGTTTTACCCGTTTGGCCTATATATACTGAGTTACATTGTGTGCATGTAACTCAGTACATATAGGCCAAACGGGTAAAACGTTAGATATTAGGGTAAAACAGCATAAATATGCGTGTAGAACAGCTAATAATTCCAATGCTTTGTTTAACCATATGTATAGATGTAATCATAGCATTAAGTGGGATAGTTCTAGAGCGCTTGTTGAAACAGAGATATAATAGAAAGAAATATTCTAGAATGTGCATTTATTCATTTTAAAAACAATTTCAATAACAGTGCGGGAATGTATAAAATTGACAATAACTTGTTAAAATTCCTTTTGCCTCTCATTAACTAATGTTAAGTATGTGCTAATTGCTTTGGTTTCCGCTACGTTGTATATGTTTATGGGGCATCTTGCCTTCTCTCTTCATTCCCTGACGAGGTGTAGCTCTGAATACACGAAAGGCCTTGAAATCGTTTTTCTTTTTCCTTGTGGATTGCAGCATTCATTCAT
The DNA here is from genome assembly GCA_023014485.1 of Bathynomus jamesi. Lineage (NCBI taxonomy): Eukaryota > Metazoa > Arthropoda > Malacostraca > Isopoda > Cirolanidae > Bathynomus > Bathynomus jamesi. The sequence continues at coordinate 222,894 of JAJOZX010003593.1, read as the reverse complement.
TTCACGTGTTTAATTGTGAAATTTATCCCATATATATATATATATATATATATATATATGAACATTATTTCACGAAAGTGACACGTGAAAAATATTTATGATGAATAAAACCACGAAGGAAAAGAAACACAAAGTGGTGCTCAAGTGGTGCTGAGCACCACTTTGTGTTTCTTTTCCTTCGTGGTTTTATTCATATATATATATATATATATATATATATATATATTCACTGCTGGATACATACATACATACATACATACATATATACATATACATATATTACTGTGTTCGTGTTCAATCTCTTTTTCTTAATTCGAAATCGTTACTGTTATAATTGTTCCGTGATTGATTAAAAAATGAGTATAGGTAAAGAGTAAAGTCATGTATGACATAAACATTTTAAGCCGTTTTGTTCCCTATTACATGTCAAAATAGGTTAATGAAATGTTCATCTCACAATTAAGACCCAAACTGGGGAACGCATGGCGACTAACCAGGATCTTACTGGCTCTCCTCTTTTTTGACTCTATATATGAAAATTTCATACCAGAAAGGGACTCTGTTCGGTCAATGTTAGGAACTGTTTCTTATTTGGAACGTTAAAAAAAAAAAATCGATTCGAAATCTTTATGAAATTTCCTGTTTATACGATACAGTTTAGTTATGATATCCTTTCAACTTTTTTTTTTTAAGATTTATTTTTAAGAGATTAAATTTCCTTCTTTCATATTTTGAGTTGGTTTACTATTTACTTGCTTTTTGTTTCATTGCCGAATTTTGATAGTTTATCAGTACATCCTGTCTTCAGAGCTCTAAATGTACAGTGCCATGCCAGAATAAAATGAATATCCCCCTAAGCAACGGGATAGACATGTAGCACCATCTTATTGAAATATGATGGCCTCCGGGTGAAGTTTCCATTCCGAAACAAAGGCAGAAGATTCTTATTTAAAATGGGTATGTAATCTTGTGAATTGATACCAGGGCCTGGTAGAGGGGATGCGTGAGGTGTCAAAGCGCCAGGGCCCGGACTGGAAGATAGAGAAGGAGATGGTCAGGGGTAAAGGTCAAAAGTAGTACCAGGGCCCGTGATTTTTCTCCCGGCCTTGATTAAGACGTCCCTCTACAAACACATAGTCAGTTTTTTTCAGAGTGCCAAATGCCTGCCTACACCCTAATTATCGCGGTGTTCATTGAGACTTTTTTTTGTTTATGTGAATTCATCCTCATTTCTAGTATATTACTTTTAGTCTAACGATTGTTTTGAATTTTAATCTGTTGATGGGCACATTCGGGGTATAAGGAACATTTTGCGGGAATGAGGGGTATTACGTTGGGTTGGGTACGATTCGATGTGGCCGACTCGATGCGAGCCAACTCGATGTGGCCGACTCGATGTCAGGACAACTCGATGTCAAGCCAAGTCGATACCAGGCCAAGTCGATGCCAAACAGTGTTGTAGTCGAGTCTGAAGCCAAGACCGAGGCCGAGTTCAATAATTACCTTACCTACCTAACCTTACCTAACCTAACCTACCTAACCTACCTAACCTAACCTTACCTTACCTAACCTTACCTTACCTAACCTTACCTTACCTTACCTAACCTTACCTAACCTACCTAACCTAACCTACCTACCTACCTAACCTTACCTAACCTAACCTTACCTACCCTACCTACCCTACCTTACCTAACCTACCTAACCTACCTAACCTAACCTTACCTAACCTACCTACCCTACCTTACCCTACCTTACCTTACCTTACCTAACCTACCTAACCTAACCTACCTACCCTACCTTACCCTACCTTACCTTACCTTACCTAACCTACCTAACCTAACCTACCTACCCTACCTTACCTAACCTTACCTACCCTACCTACCCTACCTTACCTACCTTACCTAGCCTTAATTATTTTTTATGCTTTACTTTTTCTTCTTAAAATACCCTTAAAAGATAATAAAGCACAATATGCTTCGACTTGGCCTGGCATCGACTTGGCTTGACATCGAGTTGTCCTGACATCGAGTCGGCCACATCGAGTTGGCTCGCATCGAGTCGGCCACGTCGAATTGTCCCATCCTCATTACGTTATACGCAACATTACCCCTCCTCCTCAAAACGTTGTGATAACTCGGGTTTACATTGAAGCTTTGGTTGTTTGTGAACTGATACCCAATCAGGGACTTCCCTACCCCCCCCCTCAACTTTCCCATCACCACCCCTCGAATTCTACTCAACCTCTACGTAGCTTTTACTCCTCGGCCTTCACCACCTTCAAAATTCGAACACCACCTCTAATTTCAATTCCTGGAGAAAACACTGGGCCCATTTTTAGCCTATCACGTTTAGTCGAATATTTGTTTTGAATTTTAATCCGCTGATGGCCATATTTAGGACACAAGGAACATATTTGCGGGAATGAGGGGTATGTCGTTATACGCACAATTACCGTCTCTAAACGTTGTGATGATCTTGTTCATTGAGGTATTTTTTTTTTGTTTTTTTCCTACTGTGAAATGATGCCCATTTTTCGTACATCACTTTTAGGCGAACATTTGTTTTGGGACCATAAACATTTTCAACGACAAAGTAAAATTAATTCGAGCAATATATTCTCGCCTCGTGAATATGTATCATCATTTTTTTTTACTTTTATTCGTGGTTAATATTTTGCTCAACTTTATTTTATTTTCAATGTCACATTTATATCTGTTCTTTGTTTTTTAACCACTAATAATCACTTTTCATGTCAATAAAGTCTCGAATCAAGATTTTTTTTTTCTTTAAATATTTAGGCATGTTGTTTTCCAATACGACGCAACACTGGAATCGAAAAATACCGTCACTGTTATCGCAGCCCAGGGAAGGGTGCCGGGTTGAAACGAGCGATATGGGACGAAAGTCAGGCTCGGAGAAATTGTTTGCGTGTATCACGGAATGTGTGTGTGTGTGCGGGGTGGGGGGTAAATTTCAGAGGAATCTGGAAAAAAGTGAAGAATAAGAACTGGAAAGTAGAAGAGGAAGAGAGGAAAAATAAATGGGAACGTAGAAAGAGAGAAAAGATGCTCGCGCTCAAACAGGCGTGCTCGACCAGGTTTCTCTAGATGAGAGCGAGTTCTCCTTGCGGGTTTAGAGATCCGAACCCCGGGCCTACCGATTCCACAAGGAGGATACAGACCCTTTAAAAATATGGCAACATATGCCAGCGACGAAACGACAACTCCTCTCACGTGACGTAGGAGAGATGCTCGACCACACTTATGCGTACATACGTCAGAAAGAAGAGAATCGAGGAGGGAGACCAAAAGCAAAACGCAAAACTCCTCCAGTTTCCCAGCCAACTTCATTGTACGAGTCGGTTCCCACCGTATTTCCTTGCAACGTGGGGGAAAGGGTGGAGGGGCGGTTAAGCTCCTAAAGAATCAAGAGAAGGGAAGAAGAGAAATGAAAAAGTTGAGAACAGGGGTGAGGGGACAAAGGAGATAAAGCGAAGAAATGGGAGAGTAGTAAGAGATAAAAGAGGCCTGGGCTCAATCAGGTGTCCTGAGCCATGAGAACATGAGAGCAAATTACTGTTTCCAACATTAATATTATAGAGGAAATGTCCATTCACTCCGTTTCTCAGCCATAAATGTTGATCGACACTTTTAAATAAGGAATAAAACGAATCGTGTGTCCTAAAGGCTCATATTGAGAGAGAGAGAGAGAGAGAGAGAGAGAGAGAGAGAGAGAGAGAGAGAGAGAGAGAGAGAGAGAGAGAGAGAGAGACACTATCGGGACTGAATGTGAATGAGAAAAGTGAAGGAAAAAAAGGCAATTATTTGAATATATGATAATTTAGTTTACATCTGTATTCGTAATTTTATATATATATATATACTGTATTACCTTGTAACCTTATATCCTTGTCTCACTTCACACGGAGGTTAAGGTAGTGGCTCTCTCTCTCTCTCTCTCTCTCTCTCTCTCTCTATATATATATATATATATATAATATATATATATATATATATATAACCTTACCTTACAACCTTACAAAGGTTCCGTGCGATGATTCCTCATTTCGCGAAGGTCAAGTTTGTCGCCCCTCCTCTCGAGTTGACCTGGTGAAGTAGTAAGTTGATTTCTTGTGTTCTCCACCTCACATAGCCAGGTACGCCCGGCTCATCGGGATTGTTCTTAACCAGGCGTCTAATCTTCTTTTGAAGATGTCCACTGCAACTCCCTTCGTGTTTCTTAGGTCTTTGGGCTGCTAATTAAACAGTTTTGGTCCTCTCACAACAAAACTATTTTCTTTCAGGGTTACTGCTGTTCCCTGTCTCGCCTTTAATTTGGGAACACGACACAGTCTACCTTTTCTACTTTCCACCGTTGTTTGGAGAGTTATAGGGTTCAGAGTAAGGTTAGGGACTAGTTTCTCCATTATTTTCCAAGTGGGGGTAGTGGTCGAGGATGAGTCTGTTGACGATTAATGCCAGTTTGTGACATGTCAGCGTGTGATATGCCAGCAATAAAAAAAAAATTAGACTAACACTAACTTAGATGTAGCTCGTAGCGTAAACTAAGCCACTTTTTGTTATACTCTTCCTACTTTTTTTTTTTTTCTTATCCTCTTTTTACTTGCATATCTGTAGTTTGCATGGTATGACAGTGTTTGAGTTAAAACTGTGTTTGCATGGTTTGTAAGCGTTCTTATTTTACCTCTTTTCATCTTTCACCCCTTTCCTATTCTCTTCGACTATTTTTCCGACTTCTCGGCAGTGGTCGGCGGATGATAATGGTGAGTCTTTCTTTCTCTTTTTCTGAATGAATGTTATCCCACGAATGATAGGTTTTGCTACTTACTTAACCCCTTATTCTCTTCTTTTAACCCCCTACTCTCTCCTTTCTTTCGGGCTAACCTTAGAGTGGCTCTTAGGGTCTTTGTTAGCCTTAGCTTCTGTAGATCTGTAGATGGTGTATCTCTCTCTTCTCCTTTCCAGTGAATATAGGTCTAGTTCGCGTAGCCTTTCTCAGTAATTTAGTTCTTTGCACCCCTTGATCTTGGCTGTGAAGCTTCTCTGAATCCCTTCCAGCTGTCTAATGTCTTCTTTTTTATATGGGGATGTTAGGAGTTAGGACCGAGCAGTATTCCAATTTGGGTATGATCAGGGTTTTCAGTAGAGGATTCATTACATTCCTATCCCTTCGTTTAAAGGTTCTTAATATCTGCCCCGTTATTCTCTTTGCTCTGTTTACTGCTATCTTATTTTGTGTTTCAAATTTCGCATCATCATTCATTACAACCCCTAAGTCTTTGGCACTAGAATTTCTCTGAACTTCCTGTCCATTTGGGGTATAATATTCCATGGATTTTAGGTCTTTTCTTTTTCCGTACCGTAACAGCTGAAATTTCTCAGTGTTAAACTTCATATTGTTGTCTTCCATCCACTTGTAGATTCTGTTCATGTCGGTTTGTAGAGATCCTATATCTTCTGGGTTTCTTATTTTTCTACTTGATCTTTGTGTCATCCGCAAGGATGTTACTGTGCTGTCTCTGGTAACGTCTTCATCTATGTCAGTTAGCATGATTATGAAGAGTAGTGGAGCTAATACTGTTCCTTGTGGTACTGAGCTGAGGACCTCTGATTCTGATGAAGATACTCCTTGTACTGTAACGACTTGCCGCAGCTCACAAAGGAAATTATATATCCATTTCCCTACTTTTCCTGATATTCCCATATATTTCAGTTTATGTATTATGATTCCATGGTCACACTTGTCGAACGCTTTAGCAAAGTCTGTGTATAGTACATCTAGTTTTCATTACTTTCAAGTGCGTCAATAATGTTGTTGTAGTGTTCCATTTTGTGATATATATATATATATATATATATATATATATATATATATATATATATATATTATATGTGGCCAGAAAATTCGGTCTCAGAAAATTCGTCTCAGAAAATTCGGTCTTGGTTTAAAACCAGCCACCAACCAACCACCGCCCAACGATTGAAAATAAAAAGAAAAGTTTACTCGTTATGTTCAATATACATTAGTGAGTGCCTAATACGTGACAATGAGTGCCTAATACGAAAAGATCAGAAGATATTTAGGTGAAATAACCAATATTAACCTGCTAGGTTAATTGAATGCCCGGTTAGGTCAACTGAATGCCCGGTTAGGTCAACTGAATGCCCGGTTAGGTCAACTGAATGCCCGGTTAGGTCAACTGTACGCCCTTGATGATTGGTTAGGTTAAGTTGTGATATTTTCATTAGTTTCTGTGTTTAAGACCAAATTTTTAATTCGTCCTAATACTTAATAAACCTGATAAATTTTTAGTAGATATTTTGAGTTAATTTCGTTACTAAATAAATCTTAGAAATTTGTAGTACATATTTATAGTTCATTAATAAACTATACCAATTTTTAGTACATATTTTTTAGTTATTTTATAAGAACGAATTCTCATAGCACCATATACAGGGCGTCCCAAAAAAATGTATACACACTTTAACAGCTGATAGCTCAATTGATGTTTCTTTCTTTCCAAGTTAAACCCATTAGAATTAATAATGGCAGTCAGACTAAGCTTTGAACCAAGGAAATTCATTCTAAAATGCTACTGGAAGTGTGAAAACGCAGTTGAAGTGCAAAGACAGTTTAGGAGGGAGTTTCAAACAGATCCACCAACGCGACTTACCATCACTCGAATTAGAGATAAGTTTGAAGCCGATGGAACTGTTCAGAATGTCCACAGAAGCGTTCCGGAGACCACGGACATCGACAAGCCCCACAAAGCAAGAAAGAGTACTGGAAACGTATCACCAAAGTCCAAGAAAATCTGTGCGGCAAGGGAGTCGTGAGGTAGGAATTCAGAATCGTCTGTCCAACGCATTTTGAAGCGCTGTCAATGGAAAAGTTACATTCCAAGATTAGTCCATGCTATTAATGAAGATGATGATCCGGACCGAAGAGTGGAGTATTGCGAGTGGTACTTGGCACGATGTGGATGTGGATTGGACGAAGGGGTTTCGTAGAATACCCTCTGCGTTCACCAGACCTCACACCACTAGACTTTTTTTATGGGGATACTTAAAAGACAAAGTTTACGCTATAAAACCTGCAACAGTCGCTGAATTGAGAGCAGCCATTGAACGAGAATGCACACAAATACCAAACGAAATCTTTCGTGATGTTTGCGATTCCATTGCTTCGCGTTATCAGCAGTGCCTGGACCAGAACGGACGTCAGTTTGAAAACAGGCGTTGACAAAACAATTAAATAATGTCTAGATTCTATTACATTTTGAAAATGAAATGTATTTTAATAAACACTGCCTTTATAATTATTTAAAGTGTGTATACATTTTTTTGGGACGCCCTGTATATATCAGTGGCGTGCGGTGATTTTTCGTCAAGGGGAAGCAATTCAAGCAAAAACAACAAAGATTATATAAAATAAAAATAAAACTTTAAAATACTCGTATATAATAAAAACAAAACACACATAATCATCTACTTACTTTACTTATAGGTTAATTCTATTCTTCTTTCTTTTTTATTAAATATATCTATTATTTCTTCGTAAAAGGCATCGGTTTTCATATCCTTAAGAAGCTTTTTCTCAATTGAGATTAAAGCTAAACTTGCAAGCCTTTCTTCCCTTGCGCATTTCTAGCATAGTTATGTATTCGCTTTAAATGAGAGAATGACAGCAGACAGCACATATAAGTTGCCAGATATTTCAAGAAAATTAACTATAAGATCTGGACAGCGAAATCTAAATTGCTTCCTTTTTGACATAGGGAAGGATAAAATAACGATAATATATATTCTTTTTCGCTTAACATGGCCATGGAATTTTTTAGTAGAAAAACTATATATGAAACTTGTTGTATTCAATAAATACTACATTATTAAACATTAAATGAGTTTTTAGAATGGAAAGAAACAATTTGTAACAGTAAAAAAAAGCGAAAGTCACTGGGAAAAAGGATGCATTTCGTCAATTGTTGTCCAACTCGAGATTTTTTGCGTCGGCTTTCTTAAAGGTTCTTGCACGAACGGCAACCAATGTATATACTATGTATCCACCTGATACCAATCAAATGCTATAAATAGTATAATAAAATGATTTTGTACAAATTATTAACACATATTGAACTGTTTAAACTTTAAAGTATAATACAGCATTTTCTTCTTTCTTTGAATAGGGAAGCATTGCTTCCCTTGCTTCCATGGACAGCACGCCACTGATATAATATATATATATATATATGTGTGTGTGTGTGTGTGTGCGTGTATATAAATGTTCAAATGAAACAAATCAAACAAAGTCTATAAGAATTTTATTCATACAAATATTTTGTTAAATTGTAATTTAATCTTCAAAGCGTTCTCCATCTGCAATGATACAATTGTGGATTCTCTCTATGAAACTCTTCATTGTTCTTTCGAACATATCGAGTGGGACCCTTTTCAGTTGTTCATCTTTTCTGTGGCCAAGGGCATTCGCATTTCGATAGATGAAACCGGGAGTGTAGAGTTGTCACGCAAGTAAGCTCAAAGCCAGAAATCACATGGGGTTAAATCAGATGATCTGGCTGGCCACTCGATGAAACCTCGCCACCCAAGCCATCTTCCTTCAAGGTTCGTATCCAGAATCTCACGGGCAGCTGCAGAATAATGTAGCGCCACTCCATCATGTTGATAAAGCCAATTCCTGCCAACGCCATTGGTAAACTGTGGCAAAACTTTGTGTCTCAATACCTGGCAATAGCGTTTTCCATCCATCGTATATCAAATGAAACGAGTCCTGAATAATCATTGCACGTCCAAACTGTTAGTGTAGCCGTTTTAGCAGGTTTACCCAATCGTATTTTGGGATTTTTTTTTCGCCCAGAAGTGAACGTTGTGTTTGTTTCCTTTATTCGTTAAACCGAAGACACATTTATCTGAAAATTTTATCTTTCGAAAGAAATCTGGATCACTGTTGAACTTTTTTCTCATTGTTTCAGCAAACTGCAGCCGTCTAACAGAATCATCGTCGTCACATCGGAGGTGAGAGTAAATGGGTTTGTAATCGTGGTACCCTTGTGATTTCAATATTTTTGCTACTGAAAATTTGGAAATACCCAATTCCTGTGTGACTTTTCCCGTTGAAGTTGTTGGATCGACTTGAAAACTGGCGAAGACATTTTCTTTGTTGTTGTCTCCTGTCGCCGTTACTGGCCTTCCGCTTCTTGGACAAGCTTTTACCAGGCTCCCTGTTTCCAAAAGTTTGAGCTTCCAGTATGGAAGAGTGGTTGCATTTGGTGGTGGTTTATTATATTTCATAAACGCAAGCTTTCTTCACAATTATTATAAGAAATAACCCACGACACAAGATACACTTTTACTTCATTGCTGTATTCCATCCTTACTGACATGGCGTTGACTGGAGCTAGGGCCTAAGCCCTAAGGCCTTCCTGTTCTAGCCTAGGGTCTTTCCTGGCCTTGTGCAATTGCTTTGAAATGTATCGCATACACTGCAGTGATATCATTGGAGTTTAGTTATTATTAATAAGTTATTTGCATGTATAAAGCTTAAAGACTTTTCTACCACCCTGTAGAAATATTTTTAGAAATATTCAATATATATATATATATATATATATAAGAGAGAGAGAGAGAAGCCACCCCCCTACACCCCCATATATATATATACACACACCACTCTTAGACCCAATGTTGTGAATATTTACTTGACTCACGCTGAAATAACATGAAAAAGTTTAAAAGAAAAGCTTTTTCACCTACCTTAAAAGAAAATATGCTCTCGAAACCTGTTACCTGAAAGCAATATGACTAGTGATGTGAGTCGTTTTTTATTGTGTCGTTTTTTTTGTTTTTTTTGTCGTTTTTTTTGTTTAAAACGAAGGTAGTCTGTTTTTTTTGTTTTTTTGTTTTTTTATTGTTTTAAACTTATTCCATATTTTTTTTCCTTTAATCTAATAAGTATATTAGTATTACCTATAATTTACTATACTACCATGCTTATACGGTTATACCTAGTATATATACTATATAGTCATCTTTTAGAAAAATTGAATCACGCAAAAAGTATATAATAGAAAGGAAAAACAAACCCTCATTTTTTATATGTATATATATTTTTTAACTAGAACATAAAACATTCTTCTGGCAAGAGTACCAGTATATATATTCCAGATAGAAAAGGAAAATATTCACCTTTTTTTAACCTTTTTGTTAACCTACATTTCCATGGAAGAATCATCACTAGATTGGGTAGAGCATATATGCTAGTTTCAATATCACAGGTACTGGTATAATATCCATAATACTGGTATAAAACAATAGATATAATTGTGATTGGCAAGAATACCAGTGTGTATATATATATATATTTTTTTTTTTTTTTTTTTTTTTTTTTTTTAGGAAGAACCGATTCGCCTCTATTTAAAGGGCATATCTCAGCGGAAAAACAAAGAAAAAGTGAGAGGAAAGACAGAGGAAAAAGAAAGGGTGGAGGGGACAGTCGAAGTGGAAAAAGACCAAGGATGACAAGGACTGCAGGGTCGAGCCCCATCATCCTTGGGTGCTAGGGCCGGGAGGGCGCACGTGAAACCTCCAGGAACAAGCACGTACAAACGAGCACAAAGAGCACTCAAGAGCACGAGCTTAGAACCCCCTTGCGGGGATATATATATATATATATTCCAAATAGCCCCGCAAGGGGGTTCTAAGCTCGTGCTCTTGAGTGCTCGTTTGTACGTGCTTGTTCCTGGAGGTTTCACGTGGCCCTCCCGGCCCTAGCACCCAAGGATGATGGGGCTCGACCCTGCAGTCCTTGTCATCCTTGGTCTTTTTCCACTTCGACTGTCCCCTCCACCCTTTCTTTTTCCTCTATCTTTCCTCTCACTTTTTCTTTGTTTTTCCACCGAGTATGCCCTTTTAAATAGAGGCGAATCGGTTCTTCCCGAACTTAAAAAAAAAAAAAAAAAAATATTCCAAATAGAAAAATAAAAAATATATAAATATTCATCTCTTTCTTTAACCTTTGTGTTAACCTAATGCTGTTTAACTTTCATTCTGATTCTATTTCCATTGAAGAATCATTATCACTAGATTGATTAAAGCAAATAGTTTCAATATCACAGGTACTGGTATTTATTGCAGATTTGGATGTTGACGAAGCCAATGTAGCACCATGTTTTACTTCACTTTCTTGGAATTTTGCATTTTGGGATATAAATACTAGCTTTGCTGCTCTGTCTGTGCTTAATTGGTTTCTTTTGGCTGTATGGATATTACTGTATGTGCTAAATGATCTCGAGGTAATGAAAGGGCGAAATAGAGGTGTATGAGTTTGTGTAGGTATATATGTGAGTATGCATGCCGTATGTATCTGGAATTCTGGATGTATGCATGTGTATGGGGTATACAATAGATATAAATGTGTATAAAGTATTTATGTATATATTGGTATATAATGTATATGGGTGTATGTGTATGTATATATATATATGGATGGTCTCGTGGGGGGGGGGAATATGTCATCGCGGGTCTAAGGAGAGTTAAGTGGGAGATTCAAAATCCGAGGCATGGATGGGAGAGTCCTGGGAAGGTTGGACAATGGGCAGTCAGCTCCAGCCAGTGTTCTCGCAAGTTTAATGGATCTCAAGATACAAGACTTTCAGTGCAAGAAAGAGGTCAGTTTTTTCTGTAAATAGGCTGAAAAGGACATTCTATACTGGTACCATTTGGCCTATTTTATTATTTATTTATATTTTTATAATATATATCATTGCAAAAGTATACCTTATAATTAAATTGGCAATATCTATATTAATTATTAAAAAAAAAAAAAAAAAAAAAAAAAACGACAACAAAAACAACAAAAACAACAAAAAACAAAAAAAACGGTTTTTTTACATCACTAAATATGACCTTGAGTAAACCCGATTTCCAGGTATATATTTGGAAAAGAAAGAAAAGAGCAGTTTTTTAGAAATATTAAAAACCAAAAAAGACCCTTATTTTCTTCTCTCCTCGAAACCTTTTAACAGCAAATATAGAATAAAAATAGAAGAGAAATTGAAACTAACGGAAATAAACAATTGTGAATAAAACATATATTGGAAAGGATTTAGAATTTGAACGTCTTCAGTGTATATATATACATATATATATATATATATACACATTCAACTGCAAAGAACACGCAGTATAAATAACGTAAAGAACGACGCTTGTATATGAGATATTCCGCGCAAGACGAGAGAGAGAAAACGGAACAAATGAAAAAATGAGGTACCACCTGGGAATCGAACCCGGGATCTTCCGATTGCCGGTCAGACGCGATACCATACACCATGGACCTCACTCTTCCAAATGCCGTAATTCTTCTACATACTCGCAGAAACCAATGCCCCAAGGGGGCACCTCCCGCATGCCGTAACATTATATACATTCAACTGCAAAGAACACGCAGTATAAATAACGTAAAGAACGACGCTTGTATAGGAGATATTCCGCGCAAGACGAGAGAGAGAAAACGGAACAAATGAAAAAATGAGGTAACCACCTGGGAATCGAACCCGGGATCTTCCGATTGCCGGTCAGACGCGATACCATTACACCATGGACCTCACTCTTCCAATGCCGTAATTCTTCTACATACTCGCAGAAACCAATGCCCCAAGGGGGCACCTCCCGCATGCCGTAACATTATATACATTCAACTGCAAAGAACACGCAGTATAAATAGCGTAAAGAACGACGCTTGTATATGAGATATTCCGCGCAAGACGAGAGAGAGAAAACGGAACAAATGAAAAAAATGAGGTAACCACCTGGGAATCGAACCCGGGATCTTCCGATTGCCGGTCAGACGCGATACCATTACACCATGGACCTCACTCTTCCAAATGCCGTAATTCTTCTACATACTCGCAGAAACCAATGCCCCAAGGGGGCACCTCCCGCATGCCGTAACATTATATACATTCAACTGCAAAGAACACGCAGTATAAATAACGTAAAGAACGACGCTTGTATAGGAGATATTCCGCGCAAGACGAGAGAGAAAACGGAACAAATGAAAAAATGAGGTAACCACCTGGGAATCGAACCCGGGATCTTCCGATTGCCGGTCAGACGCGATACCATTACACCATGGACCTCACTCTTCCAAATGCCGTAATTCTTCTACATACTCGCAGAAACCAATGCCCCAAGGGGGCACCTCCCGCATGCCGTAACATTATATACATCGGAAGATCCCGGGTTCGATTCCCAGGTGGTTACCTCATTTTTCATTTGTTCCGTTTTCTCTCTCTCGTCTTGCGCGGAATATCTCCTATACAAGCGTCGTTCTTTACGTTATTTATACTGCGTGTTCTTTGCAGTTGAATGTATATAATGTTACGGCATGCGGGAGGTGCCCCCTTGGGGCATTGGTTTCTGCGAGTATGTAGAAGAATTACGGCATTTGGAAGAGTGAGGTCCATGGTGTAATGGTATCGCGTCTGACCGGCAATCGGAAGATCCCGGGTTCGATTCCCAGGTGGTTACCTCATTTTTTCATTTGTTCCGTTTTCTCTCTCTCGTCTTGCGCGGAATATCTCCTATACAAGCGTCGTTCTTTACGTTATTTATACTGCGTGTTCTTTGCAGTTGAATGTATATAATGTTACGGCATGCGGGAGGTGCCCTCTTGGGGCATTGGTTTCTGCGAGTATGTAGAAGAATTACGGCATTTGGAAGAGTGAGGTCCATGGTGTAATGGTATCGCGTCTGACCGGCAATCGGAAGATCCCGGGTTCGATTCCCAGGTGGTTACCTCATTTTTCATTTGTTCCGTTTTCCTCTCTCTCGTCTTGCGCGGAATATCTCCTATTCAAGCGTCGTTCTTTACGTTATATATATATTATATATATATATGCAAAGAAATCACAAAGCAACACGTGATCTTTTTAATAAGCAAAGAACTACAGGGAAAAGGAAACACGAAGTCCGAGCGCTTTCGTGATATATTCACATCTTCAGGGACAAGAGAGAAATAGGATATTTCTCCTTTGTTCCTGAAGATGTGAATATATCACGAAAGCGCTCAGACTTCGTGTTTCCTTATCCTTTTCCCTGTGGTTCCTTGCATATATATATATATATATATATATATGAATAAAACCACGAAGGAAAGGAAACACAGAATGGTGCTCAAGCGCTTTCGTCTAATGACATCCTCAGGAACATTGAAGTACATAAAGAGTTACAGCCATATATAGGTTACAGAAAAAAAAAAAAAATATAATATATATATTATACAATAAACGGAAAAATAAAAATAAAATTAAAAAAAATGGGGCCTTCTTGTTTAAGGTTCGATGTATTAAAAATAAATTGAAAAATAAAAGTTATTAGAGTAGCATACAAGTTTACCAAAGATTTAGCGTTCTACCCTTCTTATCTAAATCTGTTCTGAAGGAATTCAAAACAACAGGATCGAGTTGAAAAAGACCTCTGCTTATGTTGAAGTTATTTGCAAGTTGGATAATGGCAGACCCAAGAATATTTCTATTAACAATGTTGCTAGAGTGAAATAAAACTGAAGCATTATTCCAGTCAATACAGTGGGATAACTCTGACAAGTGGACAAAAAGGGCACTGGACGACTCCTGTTCTAACGGAAATGATGCTGTTTATACGGTGTGCAAATCCTTTCCCGTTCTGACCTATGTAAAAGGAATCACATTGTTTACAACCAGTTTTATAGATAATGTCTGAATTATTGGTAGGGCTATTTTTTACTATGATATTTTTCACAATATTGTTATAATATCTGTGTTTCCTTTCCTTCGTGGTTTTATTCATCATAAATATTTTTCATATGTTACTTTCGTGAAATAATTTTCATATATATATATATATATTATATATACAGGGCTATTCAAAATGATTCACCTGATTTCAAATGAGAATATTTTTTAATGTTACAAATACAGAGTGATTTGTGATACATCAACCAAAAGAAAAACTGTCCAAATTTTGTCTCTCACCTCATAAATGCTCTATGTGACTTCCCCTAGTTACACGAGCAACGTCGACACGATAGTCGAATTCCTCCCATACTCGCTCCAGCATGTCCGTTGTCACTGACTCTACGGCAGTAACAATGCGAGTTCGGAGCTCATCCAAAGATGTGGGCAACGGTGGCACGTACACAGTATCCTTAACGTACCCCCAAAGGAAGAAGTCGCACGGTGTAAGATCCGGCGACCTAGGGGGCCAGCTGTGGAGCACCAAGTCATGGGGCCCACTGCGACCAATCCAACGGCGAGTGAGCACTTCGTTGAGAAAACGGCGAAATCCAAATGCCAATGAGGCGGCGCCCCATCTTGCTGGAAAATGTAGTCGCCGGAATCTTCGTTCAATTGGGGAAATAACCAGTTCTGCAGCATATCCAGATAGGAGTGACCACTCAGCGTAGGGTGGATCGATTTTACATTTTTTTCGATTTCCATATTCTAATAGAGACAAACACTTGCGCATGCATGAGAAAATAGCCTCTGCAAAATCTTAGCTTAATAGGTAATCATCTTCTGCCCCCGGCAGAGCGATGAAAATCATATTTTAGTAGTCAAAAACGTATTTTTCTTATAATTTTTAAAATATTTCAATATGCATCAAAATTATTCCTAATAACTATAAAGTCGATGAAAAAGACCTCATATGATCGTTTTTCCAAGCGCGTTGTCCTACGTTAATATCTTTTGCCCCGGCAACAACGTCAAATGTTGAAAAAATAGGTAATTTATAATATTTTCAGATCGGCTCTTTGTCTTAAATAATGCATTTATATATTTCCCATAGCATTTATATCGTTGCTTAGGCATGAAATAACACACGCAAAATTTTATGACTAGAGTAATATCTTCTGTCCCCGGAAAAGTCTAAATGTTGATTATATTACGTTAATGCGATGTTATAGTACGATAAGTACTAAGTACAGCTCCTCGCTTGCTAATTTTATAAAATTAGCAACCCAGAACTCACCACGAGGAGGTGGCTGTACGTCGAGTTCCACCCTATCCAGCCCCAACCACCCTTCATTTGGCTGCATGTCGATTTACATACGGTAATCTTTCTTAGAATCAAATCGTGGAATTTTTGTTCGGGAGTGAAGACGGGAGCGGATGAATCCGTCCCTCTCTTCTGTTCCACTTACACTGGCAGAGGCTTCGGTTACTAATTTGATGAGTCTCTCGACCGCTTGAGTATGACAAGGGATAGAGGGATCAGTCCATCAGGCTGGTCTCCGTCTCAACAAAACTCTTTTATTCGGGTATCAGATATTGTTTTTGTAACGGGGGGTTCGGTCACCTCAGCCGTTTGCCAGTTGATCATTTCGAAATAGTTTTGACTATCGTAGAGCAGCTCAGGCATGGCGAAGGCTCGAATTTCCCCGCTGGTGATTGTTTTGATCGTGCTTTTAATATTCTTCTCCATCCCAATTCTCTTATGTGTTGCTCATCGGCATGTAGCAGCTACATGCCGATGAGCAACACATAAGAGAATTGGGATGGAGAAGAATATTAAAAGCACGATCAAAACAATCACCAGCGGGGGAAATTCGAGCCTTCGCCATGCCTGAGCTGCTCTACGATAGCACTAGGCACAAATTTCAACTTTTTTTTTGTTACAGACACGTGAACTACTGATTCCTACTAAAGCGCTGATGCTGATTTCAGATCTGATATCAAAATTTCTCTATCACGTCCAGATTTTGTGTAACCGAAAACCCTATTTTTCATTTTTTTTCTCACCCGCTTCTATTACGAAAGCCGTCTAAGCTACTTTTCCGTACCACGTTTATGTTAAGCATACTTAAATAATTAGTGAACAGGGATGTCTTTCCCCTTTATTCTGGCTTAAGACAGACAGCGGAATTCCGCTGGCGGAGTTACCACCCCTGCGCCCAACCATCCACCCAAAGCGCGTTAGTATTTTGTTGTTACTACTGAAAGGCAAATTCCTGTTCTTAAGTGAAACTTTGGTGTGTCCTCTTCCTTTGTCGCTTGTAGGATGACGAGCTCTCCTTCTGCAGGAACCAACAATAATCTCCCATCATATTTGGGTTGAAATTACCTTGGTATCTGTTTTCCATAACTGAGATCTGTTGGTGGAAGCGCTCACCATGCTCGTCACTTACAGCCCCAAGGTTGGCCGGGAAGAAGTCAAGATGAGAATGTAAAAATGAATTTTCAAAGACATTCTGCATCCCATTATTTCATAAGATTTAAGCATGTTTTCTACGAGTTTACGGTGGTTTTCAGCTTTGTGGTTTCCAGAAAATTTTGACAACTTCAACGAAAGATGTCCATGCTCCTAGTTCATTTCTCATTTAGGTTAGATGGAAACGATGAGTCGTGGATGACACTGCGGATCTGTGGTCCAGTGAAAACTCCAGCTTCTAGCTTAGCATCTGTCAATATTCCTTTGAATTTATCCTTTAAATATTGGAAACCACTACCTTGATGATCCATACCCTTCACGAAATTTTTCATAAGGCCAAGTTTAATGTGAAGGGTGGAAGATGTACTTTCTGAGGGTCAATAAGTGCTGGGTGTTTCACATTGTATTTACCAACAACATGTCAGTTCTAGATGGCCAATCATGTTTTTTGTAGTGGTTCTTGTCATCTCTGCTGTTCCAGAGACAAAAAGCACATATGCTTTGTGTAGCCCAACTGTAACCAAGAAGTAATGATACAACTTTAAGGTCGCCACAAATATTCCATGTGTGGTCCTTATATTGATGAGTCTTAGCAGCAGTTTCATCGATTCATAAGTCTCATTAAGGCCAGTGGCATGTGCTACAGGTATTGAAGGTTTTTCATTGCCGTTGTGCAGTAATACAGCTTTAAGGCTAGCTTTACTAGAGTCAATGAACAGCTCCATTCTTTTGGATCATAGCGACAGCCAATCCCTTGCATCAGACCACTGATATCGTGGCAGAAACAAACGTTTTCTCCTGTAAGTAAAATGATGAAAACTGCAAATGGCGATGGCGGAAATGGAAACTTTGGTGTTTGGTTGGAGAGATTAAATTCTTGAAGTCTTGAACCAAGCAACTCTGCCTTTTCTTTTGGTAATTCCAAATCGCGCACTAAGTCATTTAACTCCGCTTGACTTAACAAATGTGGGGAAATATTTGCATCTGGAACATATATGCCATCTTTCCCTGTTTCTATATCACTAGCAGAATCTTCAGATGAACTGCTGTCTGTTATCGTTGCTGGTGGAATGGTGGTGGATTTGTTTCATCATGTGGTACTGGTTTCATTGCTGATTCGCAGTTTGGGTACGTGATCTTTGATTTGTTTTTCTTTGTGAAACCAGCAATCTTTGTCAAACAAAAATAACAATCATTGAAGTGATTTTTCGGCTCACGCCAAACCATGGGTACTGAGAACGGCATAGCTTTTCTTTTACCATTCATCCAAGCTATTAACATTGCATTGCACTGTGCACAGCAAATATGTGGTGCCCAGTCCCTCTGTTGGTCTCCTAACTTACAGTCAAATAACACTTGTAGCAAGTTTAATCTTTGTTGTTATGTTTCTACGTTGTGGCTTAGGTGTATATTGTCCACAGACAAAGCAGAAGTTGTCTGGGTGATTTACACAAGCACGTCTATTTGATGCCATTTTGAATTACCATACAATATCTGAAAAACGTAGAAAGTAATTATTACGATGTGCAAAATAAAAAGAAATACACACCGTAGTACAAAACAAATGCTATAAAAACACACAAGTCACCACAACCTGTCACTTGCTCATCAGCAGAGAGCTTCAACAACCGTTCTGCTTGACTGTCACGTAGCGATGACCGTTGGGCCGTTGCCCGTTACTATGCTCTTGACTCAGTGTTGCCAACTCGGGATAAATTTTATTTATCAAAATTGTTCGAATTTGTATATAGTTGGCAAAAAAAATTGCTTTAACCTTGAAAAGCAAGTTTCATATTACTGGCATTAAGCCGATTAAAACCAAAATCTGGACGTGGTAGAAAATTTTACTAAACGTTATTTGCATTTACACAAAATCTAGACGTGATAGAAAAAATCTAATTATAGATTTGAAATCAGCATACCAAAATTAGCTAGGAGCACCTATTTGGTCTTCTGTAACAAAATCTTTGTTGCCTAGTGTAGTCAAAACTATTACGAAATGATCAACTGGCAAACGGCTGAGGTGACCGAACCCCCCGTTACAAAAACAATACCTGATACCCGAATAAAGGAGTTTGTTGAGACGGGAGACCAGCCTGATGGACTGATCCCACTATTCCCTTGTCATACTCAAGCGGTCGAGAGACTCATCAAATTAGTAACCGAAGCCTCTGCCAGTGTAAGTGGAATAGAAGAGAGGGACGGATTCATCCGCTCCCCTCTTCACTCCCGAACAAAAATTCCACGATTTGATTCTAAGAAAGATTACCGTATGTAAATCGACATGCAGCCAAATGAAGGGTGGTTGGGGCTGGATAGGGTGGAACTCGACGTACAGCCACCTCCTCGTGGTGAGTTCTGGGTTGCTAATTTTATAAAATTAGCAAGCGAGGAGCTGTACTTAGTACTTATCGTACTTATACATCGCATTAACGTAATTATAATCAACATTTAGACTTTTCTCGGGGACAGAAGATATTACTCTAGAGTCATAAAATTTTGCGTATGTGTTATTTCATGCCTAAGCAACGATATAAATGCTATGGGAAATATATAAATGCATTATTTAAGACAAAGAGCCGATCTGAAAATATGTATATAAATTACCTATTTTTTCAACATTTGACGTTGTTGCCGGGGGCAAAAGATATTAACGTAGGACAACGCGCTTGGAAAAACGATCATATGAGGTCTTTTTCATCGACTTTATAGTTATTAGGAATAATTTTGATGCATATTGAAATATTTTAAAAATTATAAGAAAAATACGTTTTTGACTACTAAAATATGATTTTCATCGCTCTGCCGGGGGCAGAAGATGATTACCTATTAAGCTAAGATTTTGCAGAGGCTATTTTCTCATGCATGCGCAAGTGTTTGTCTCTATTAGAATATGGAAATCGAAAAAAATGTAAAATCGATCCACCCTAGGCCGCCCTGACCAGTCACTGTGTTTTCCATGAAAAAGAAGGGGCCGTAAACCTTTGCCCGGGAAATGGCACAGAAGGTGTTAACTTTAGGTGAGTCGCGCTCGTGCTCGATTGTTGCATGTGGTTGTTGCGTGCCCCATATGCGAAGGTTGTGACGGTTCACCTTGCCACTTAAATGAAAAGTTGCTTCGTCACTGAACACCAGGCGGGGAGCAAATTCGTCATCCTCCATAGCCTCCTGCATAAGATCGCAAAAGTTCTGTCGTTTTAACTTGTCCCCCGGCCGTAGAGCCTGCAACAGTTGCAACCTGTATGGCATATGCAAGCGCTGTCTCAAAACACGCCAAACAGTCGTCTGAGGAAGTCCCAATTCTCGACTGGCGCGGTTTGTTGATTTCCTCGGGCTACGTTGGAAACTCTCTCTGATTCTTTGCACATTATCCTCAGACACGCGCGGTCGTCCTGTGGACTTGCCTTTACACAAACATCCTGTTTCTTCGAACTGCCGATACCACCGACGGATGCTCTGAGCACCCGGTGGATCTGTTCTGTAACGTCGACGAAACTCACGCTGCACTGTGACTACCGATTTACAGCTCGAAAACTGCAACACACAAAACGCCTTCTGCTGTGCGGACCCATTTTCACACTGACTGTTTGTTGCTAGGCTAGGCCACGGCGTGACTTTGGAGCCCTCTCGCGATGATCTTGTAAAACTCGAGATTTCCTCTTTCATGTGGTGTATGTCCAGTTGATGCACGGTTGATAGGTACGGAAGTATTCTCAGTTGAAATCGGATGAATCATTTTGAATAGCCCTGTACACTATATATAAAATCATTATCGGAGACAGGGTGTCAACCTAGTGCCACAGAGGCACTGTGAACTTTCATTAAAACAGTGATGGAAGAATACCTCCATCGATAACACCATACTGATAAGACCATGCGATGTTTGTATTCCTCATCTTTGGCGAACATTGCCTATTTCTTAGTTTCGTCCAGTTCCTTTTAGGTTTATTCACGCAGCCATTATTTCATATTTCCATCTTTTATGAAGGTTTGCCTCCATACCTTACTGGGAATTTGGTCCTTTACACGCGTTACTTTTGTCTAATTGTACTCTTGGTACCTAAAATACAGCTATTACATTTTCAGTATTTTATGCACAGTATGTCGTAGAAACGTAAAATTTTTCTAAAAACAAAACAAAAACAAAAAATTAATTTGTATTATTCCGTTTTCTTTGGCTGTTTAAAATTCTTTTCGGTGACGGGAATAGTTTTTCAGGAACAAGATCCACTCATTTACTGATTAGTAATTTTTTAGGGATTTTAGAAATTTTGTTTCTAGGGAACTTTTTTTTCTGGAACTCTATGTACACATATCGATCGATATACATAAAATAATGGAAATGCAGTAGATATACTTTACGTGCCAAAAGTAGTCAAACAAAAATAATACGGGTATTGCTTACGGGAGGCCTAAAAGACCAAATTCAGAGCATTGTCATGCCTAGTTATTCATTTCTTTCAATAAATTTGCCCGGTTCTACCATTATTCAATAAAATCAAGTAAACAGTAGAACACGAACACCCCCATATTTGCCTCTATCCTTCCACTAGATTTATCACACTTGCGCTTTCCTCGAAGGCTTTTGAAATTACTTACCTCGCTTGATGTTGTTTTAAAAAGGAGCGATCAAGCAAAAGTAATGGTTCATATCTAAAAACCAATATTGAACATCTGAAGTGTCTTCGTGGCCCGATCTTTCTTCGCATCTGCTTGCGCGTGTTTACCCAGATTCCTTATTGTGCCCAACAGAACGTTTACCTCGCTTAATTCTAGTTCTGTTATCATCCAGGGTGTTTTTTTTAACTCCTTCCACAACCTCTAAGAAAACATTTCTCCACTGATTCCACCATCGCACTATCTCATCTCTCAATCACGTAAACCTTTCTCTTACGTGTACGACTATTTGACCCTTTTAACCAGAGTTACCAATTTAGCGATTTTGTCGCTGAATTTAACGACTTTTGATGAGTTTTGGCTACATTTTTTAGCGTTTAACGACTTAGCGTAATTTTAGCTACTTTTTGTCGAGCTGCCAGTCTTGTCCATTCCTTTGGGTTATATGGCCTTTTATACTTATTTGTGCGACTATCAGTATAGCATTTTTTTATATAAAAGGACTAAATGAGCAAGAAATATAGTCAACGTTTTCGAATGGAATGGCTCCACATCTACACATCTGGCGGCCTTTTGGCTTCTTTTTGAAGTGATTTGGCTACTTCATTTTGGCTACTATACTCAAAATTTTAGCGCTATTTTGGCTACTCCACATCTGGCGACTTTTTGGCGACTTTTTGAAGTGAATTTAGCGACATTTTGTGAGTCTGGGTTGCCAATCCTGTAATTATAACCGCCATACGAGACAGTGACCAATAGGAGGGGCGAGAGGAGGGGCGACAAGTTTGACCTTCGTGAAATGAGGAATCGTCGCACGAAACATTTGAAAGGTTGAAAGGTGAAGCTATCATCATCATTATAAGAATATTACAGTATATTACACTTCTCCTCAGATGTTTTTCATATTATAATGTAAGATAAAATCTTATGCATTTTGCACAAATTACTCAAACGATACTTTTTGTATCTTCTTTATTGGTAGCGCCCCTGTTCAGTGAGTAACACCGTTTCCCTATAAGCGAAGCGAAGACACTGAGGTCGAGGGTTCGACTCCCGATAGTACTGGTTCATAATAATCCAGGAGTTAGTACAATAGGCCGCATTAGTCTGGCATGAGCGATGTACCAGTTTATGGCCCTCCTGACTTTTTTTATGTGGAAAGGAGAGGCCAAGGGCGAACGCCCGCAAAAGTGCCTCTACCCCCCCCCCCCCCCCCCCCCCCCCCCCGCTATATAAGAAAAAGAGAACCAAAAGCAAGGTTCCGAGGCTCACGAACCAAATTTTTTTTATATATAAATTTTGAAAAGATTGTGTAGTGTGTAAAATCTATGTGTATGTGTAGTGAAGAATAGAGGGAGAAGTGTGTTTGAGAGCATGCTGGCCTGCTCACAGGGTAGACGAGACATGGAAAAAGATTAGCTAAAGAGGACAGTGACGGGAGAAGCTGGAGTTCCAGCACTCCTTGTCTCCTGCCTAACGTTCCCCTAGAGTACTTTCCTGGTCGATTGGTGTCTACAACCTCCTCCTATATAATTATCTTTGTAGGAGTTGATAGAAAATTCATTTTTCACTATGAATAACTTATTAGATTGTAAATTGGTGGTGTTAACTGCGTCATTTACCCCACTACTAACAGTCAAGGTCATATGGCCACAAGTCACTACATCTGAACGCGGAAATTGGTCACCCATCCAAACCCATTGCCTCCGTAACAGCTGGGCTCATATGACGCAGGGGACATACACCTACCACCCAGACCCAACGTCGCTTCGGCTGACCACACGGAAAGAGGTCGGTGTCGCGACGTGGCCGTGACGTAATAAAAGTACTTAACTTCAACTTTAGGAATTAGTTTAGAAATATTCATTACAGCTGCCCCTTTTTCTTAAAGATAAAATTGGTTCAAGAAGTCGTGTCGTGATACGCCACGTTTTTTATCGATACTTATTAAAAAAAAACCATGGAGTTTACGACAGGACTTTACGAATCGACTGTACATACATTCTCCCCTAATTATCATTTAAATTACCCCTAATACTGTACGGAATTAAACATATGTAAAAAGTAATGTCATAAAGTTATTAATTTTTAAAGCTTCGTAAATTAGGAAAGTCAGGTAGCAGTCAGGAACCTTATTTCACCACGATGTTGCAGTGAGTGTTCCCCAAGAGTCTCCTTTAGCTCGAGCATCAACGGACCAACTCAACTCACCAGAAAGGGATGAACCTGAGCCGCACTGCTCAGAGTCCACCACTGAGCTACCGGGTACCCCATAACGCATAAACTTGCATGAAAAAATCTCGTAATTAAATGATTATGTTACTTGCGTACATTAAAAAAATCCGCTTTAATGATACGAATAGGGTCTTAATGAAACTGAATGTGAATCTAGCTGGGGGAATTATTCCAGGGGCCATCAGAATAATGTACAGACTCCCACGCAGCGTTTATTTAAGTGTTTATAATAGTCTATAAACGTTCTGAAAAGATTGATATACAACCGTTGTTAACAGGGCAATTTTATTTTCGGAAAAAAGTTGGTCAAGACATATAGAATTCCAATAAAAAAAATTATTAACTGGTAATATTCTGGTTTTCCATCGATATTTTCTTTTGGTGATAGTAATAAAATTTCTATCAACCCAATCATTACTACTAATTAGTAATTTTTCATAGGTTTTAGAAGTTTTATGTTTCTAGGCATACATTTTTCTGAAAATGTACATTTTATATAAGTCCCCAATCCAGAAATTTAAGAAGGGGGGCGGGGTTCAGATGCCACTATCATGATTGCGTATTAAAAATCACAAGTATTTTTCCATCATTTCTACTATAATTGGAATCGAAACGTGATCGTGAGGTAGGAAAAATTGTCCATTGTTTGTTCTGCAGAACAAAAAACAGGTACAACAAAGGTAATACTTTTATTCAACAAAAATTTGCAAATTTGTACATATGTGTAGAATGCACAAACAATATGTATAATCCTGCGGCACATAACCATTTTCATGCATCTTCTCAAGCAGTGTTTTTCACTAAGTTTTTTAAGGGAGCCACTTCTTCAGAACGTACACACTGAAAGAACCGCACATATATATACACAATGTTAAATAAATTAAATAGCATATGTATGTATATATATATATATATATATATATATATATATCGTGACACGACAATTGAGCGCAGGACAAATGAGCGCCGACAATTGAGCGCCAAGACAATTAAGCGCAAGACAAAAGAGCGCAAGACAATAAAGCGCCAAGACAATTGAGCGCAAAAACAAAAGAGCGCAAAACAATTGAGCGAGAGCAAGCAAATAAAAACTGGATAAAAGAAACAAAATAAGCTTGAACAAATATTTATTAAGGATGTTAAAAATAATGTAGTTAGGTTAGGTTAGGTTATTGTTTTGCGCAAAACCAAAAGAGCGCAAGCAAATAAAAACTGGATAAAAGAAACAAAATAAGCTTGAACAAATATTTATTAAGGATGTTAAAAAAAAAATATTTATTAAGGATGTTAAAAATAATGTAGTTAGGTTAGGTTAGGTTATTGTTTTGCGCAAAAACAAAAGAGCGCAAAACAATTGAGCGAGAGCAAGCAAATAAAAACTGGATAAAAGGTTAGGTTAGATTAGGTTAGGTTATTGTTTTCCGCAAAAACAAAAGAGCACAAAACAATTGAGCGAGAGCAAGCAAATAAAAACTGGATAAAAGAAACAAAATAAGCTTGAACAAATATTTATTAAGGATGTTAAAAATAGTGTAGTTAGGTTAGGTTAGGTTAGGTTATTGTTTTGCGCTCTATTGTCTTGCGCTCAATTGTCTTGGCACTCAATTGTCGGCGCTCATTTGTCGGTGCTCATTTGTCCTGCGCTCATAAGTCGGGGTAGCATATATATACCCGCCTCCCTGATGAGGCTTCCGTTTTCACGGCGGAGCTCTATGCCATTCTGAGCGCTCTGGAGGTGGTGCGGGAGCTTCCGGATGGGTCGTTTGTTCTCTATTCGGATTCCCGCAGTGCCCTGGATGGCTTGGAGTGTTTCGACCCCGTCCACCCACTGGTCCGACGTATCCAGTTAGTGTGTCATATCCTTGTCACTTCTGGTGGCAAGGAGGTGGTATTTTGCTGGGTCCCTGCACATGTTAACGTGGCTGGAAATGAGGCTGCCGATCAAGTTGCCCGTTCCGCGTGCCGACTAAAGGTTTCACCCGTGTCCCTCCCCTTTTCCGATTATATCCCTGGTTTTCGTAGGTTTTTGCGCTCCCGGTCGGTGGCAGAGTCGCTGGGATGGCGCTACAACTAACAAACTGCAAGATTAAACCCAAATTGGGATGTTGGGCCTCTTCCTTCCATCGGTCGCGCCATAAGGAGGTGGCTCTGGCCCGCCTCCGTATTGGCCACACCCACCTGACCCATGGCTATTTGGTGCCCCGATGTCCCAATTGTAACGTCCCACTTACAGTTGCCCACCTCCTGGTGGAGTGTCCGCTTTACTCTGCGCGCAGCGCAGAGTATTTTCCCTTTTTGATGAGCGTCGGGCCTTGTGATAGGCTCGGCGCTATTCTCTCTGAAGGTCCCTACTTTTCGGTAAACGGGTTGTTCTCCTTCCTCTTTCGTTCCCGACTTCTTTACCGGCTGTGACGACTCCGCTATGATTTTTCTGTATCTTCTATTTTTTTTTTTTTCCCGTCTATTGTTCATTTCCGCTAGCTGTTTCATAGTTTTCGTCCTGTGTTCGCTCTGCTATCCACCTTTCTTTTGGTGGCCATGAGCGGTCATACTTTGAAAAAAAAAATAAAAAAATTTATATATATATATCTCATCAGCTGTTCTTTTGTGATGACGATCCTATATAAATTGAATATATCCAAATTTCTCTCTCTCTCATTACATGGCTGATGGCCTCACTATTTGCACGTTCTAGATACAAAATCAATGAAGATATCTTTGATTTCTGTTTTTGTTTGGTCCACAAACCTTAAACAGATCGCCAGAACTTCTTGATTGGCAAATTTATCTGTAACTTCATCTGCGATGATAGAAAACACTGCACTGTAGGTTTTACTCAAATAGCTCCTTTTTCTGGGACGATCTTATATATGGTACTGTTTTTGTTGGGTCTTGATGAACCTGACATAGTGTTGCTCCAAGTTCAACATCTTTATGATATTGCCCACCTGGCATAGCATCACTGTATACAAGCCACTTGTATTTATCAAGCCAAGATGAATGAAATGTCAATGTCTTCACTGATGCATTCTTTCCTTTTATTACAGTTTCACTCGAGTACTTATTTGGCTTGAAATGCAACTCCAGGTACTTAACTTTGCCATTATTAGACAGAGAGTTAAGCGTGACTTTACCGCTAACAATATTTCCAACATTATAATCTTTGCACGAGTTCTGCAAAGTGCTCTGTGGATCACTCTCAGGATTTTGATAGGTTTGCTTGCTCCTTTCAGGGGTAGGACACGACGATGTAGTAGGTTTACTTGACGTTTACCTTCTGCGCTTCATTGTGTTGCCTCAGATCTGTTCAAAGAATAAAAAAACATTAATTGGGTTTCCACCATTTCAAAAAATTAATACATCTCTAGAATATATGTATATGGATGTATATGCCAAGCTGGCCCGGGTTCAATTCCTGGCCTGCCAGTTAATCTTGATCAAGCCTTTGATCCCCATTCCCAGACAGAAAGGGGGGGTCCGGACCGCCACCTGGATCCGGCCCTGCAATGGCAGACGTAGAATGTGCTTTAGAAGGGCGTTTCCTTCTTCCGATGTATTTCTTGAATTGCAGTTTCATTAAAATTGCCGTATACTGTATGTAGACCTGAACGCACGTATGTACTGTACCCTTACTTACGTAAACACACACACACACACACACTACGAAGGCAGTAAAGAGCTTCAAACATTCTAAAAATAACACATTTGGTCTGTAATTTATGACAACAAGTAATAAAAAGAGAATACATAATCCTCTAGCCACTTATAACCCTTAATGAAGCTCGTCGAAAACATTGTCTAAACAATTCTTAATTGCCAATCCACTCCTGTCACTTATCTTTCATTGACAGAACACAGAGAAAACCTCAAGACAAAAGATTGGTCGAAGCCTATTATTCACTCGTATTTCTTAATTATGAACTCTTAATATGCCATTAATTAACGGCTCCTTGCCAGTAATTCATCTTCTTCCTTTCCCGTCTTTTCTGAGCGATAAGCAGGAATGGAAATTATCGCACACTTCAACGATGATTTAAAACGTTTTCCACATCAATCAAAAGCTTTAATACACTTATCGTACTTGAGTTTTAATGAGGCCTTTCCAGAACTGATGATGGATTGGGAAGCTACGATTTCATATATATATATATAAAATGCAAATCCACAAGGAAAAAGAAAAATGATTCCAAGGCATTTCGTACATTCAGAAGTACACCTCGTCAGGGACACCTCGTCATTCCCTGACGAGGTGTACTTCTGAATACACGAAAGGACTTGAAATCATTTTTCTTTTTCCTTGTGGATTTGCATCATTCATTCATTTCACGTTTAATTGTGAAATTCATCGCGTATCTATATATAAATCTATATATAAATCCACTATAGTCCGAATAAGTAATGGTAAATGACAAATACTATAGTTTTTTTCTTTTTCATGATGCTAGCCCGACGTGGGCAACGGGTCACTCGCAAAGAGAAGAGTTCCTTGTTCCATGCACGGTCTGTGTGTATCATAAAAAACCTCAGGGAACCATTCTGAGTTCATTCCCATCATGAAACGGACATGTTATGTGCCTTGAAAAGTAGACGCTCAATTTTGCCAGTTGAGGTTTAAGTTTTGGTTTTTGGCTAAAAATATAATAGTTACCCCTTTTTCTTTGATGTATTCAATCTGACGTGAAGGCAGCGAGTCTTTTGCTTATATTGAGGTTCTAAATGTAGCTGGGCTAGGTTGCTTTAAACCCTAGATCCTGTCCCAAAGCTGGATCCTATCTGCTTTGCAGATAGCTGGTAAGGGAAGCTATATATTTGGGACCTCTTTGCGAGTGACCCGTTGCCCACGTCGGGCTAACATCATGAAAAAGAAAAAACTATAGTATTTGTCATTTACCATTACTTATTCGGACTATAGTGGATTTAATTTTCCTAGAAGAGTTCCTTGTTCCATGCACGGTCTGTGTGTATCATAAAAAACATCAGGGAACCATTCTGAGTTCATTTCTCTCTCTCTCTCTCTCTCTCTCTCTCTCTCTCTCTCTCTCTCTCTCTATATATATATATATATTATATATATATATATATATTATACACAAAATTTGTTTTAATAAAATTAAAGACCTGTAATAAATTAATTACTGAATAAACAATTTTCAGTTTGTTATGATCCGTTGTTTCAAAATTGAAGTTTCACAGGCTGAATTTTCCAACCCAGGCGCATTGACCAGGGTTTCTAACTGGATATGAACGCTTACTCTGAAACCAGGCAAAGGGGTTCAAGTCCCACTTGCCCCTTGTTTTCCATTTTATTGCCTTTTCCCTTTGTATTTTCCAGTTCGTTTTGTTTGAAATTGAATTGAATTCATCAAGTTTGTTTTCGTTATTTCCCAAATCTTGAGTTTCTTTTTATTTAATTTCATTTCCTTTTGCTAAAAGATAAATGAGATATTTTTTTTCTGGCAGATATCTAAAGGGTGTATATATGTTTTTTATTCCTTGTCTGTTAGTCTGTTCGTTCGCCCATTCGTCCCTCTGTCCGTCTGCCTGTTCGTTCATTCGTTCGTCCGTTCGACCACCCGTTAAACCGTCCATTTGGTCGCTCGTCGTTCGTCTGTTCGCTCGTTCATCCGTTCATCGTCCGTCTGTTCGTTCGTTCGTTCGTCCGTCCGTCCGTAAGTGCGTTTGTTCGTTCATCCGTTCGTCTTCCCCAAGATTCCATAAATCGTGCAATCAATTCGTTCGTCACCTTTCAGTGAATTATTACTTTCAAACTTTGCACACCTCTTCCAAACATAATGGAGATATGTATGATAGATGATATATTGATATATGTATATGTATGATATATTGCGGTGGTGGTGCCATACCAAAGCTAACTAGAATTTTGGAGAGGTCACGAGGAGTGTATATACGTGTTCCCGTTTCGAGACACATTTTTAGTCCTATTTTAGAATACTAACGTTTCGGCAGAAATACTGCTGTCATTATCAATCAAAAACATTTTAAAAACTTTTACTCCTTTAAACTGAAAGTGAAGTGTGTGTGTGTGTGTTCGCGCGCGCGGGCGTAGGCTACTGCGTATAAGTGAGGTCGAGCATGTGATAATTCACAGATGTAGTGGGTAATTTTTTGTGAGGTAACACTTTTGGTACCTTTGAACATTAAAATATTTATATAAAAATCCTAGCAACATTTTTACTGGCGGGGAAAAAAGATATATTGGTCCTGATTAGATTAGGTTATGCAAAGTTAGGTTAGTTAAGGTTTGGTTAGGTTAGGTTAGTATAGGGTAGATTACCGAGTACCTCACTACCTAATGATTTAACAGAGAACAATCTTCCAGCCCTCAATTGCGTCCGAAACATCACGCGCTTCTCGGTTCGATGATACTAATGTTAGGTTAGGTTAAATTGGGTTATGTTAATTAGTAATTACCTAATTTTTTTAGATATAAAGATTTAAACAGGCCGGTACCTCGCTTATACGGAGATGCGCACGCACGCACGTGTGGGTGGGTGGGAGTGCATGTGCGTGCGTTTTAAACATTTAATAAAGAGTGTACCACCTCTAGTACTACTCGCAAATTTGCCCCGATATTTGGAGTAGCTACGAAAAAAAAATCTGGTACCCCAAAATCACATTCATTTATAATAACAAACGATTCGTTCTAGGGTCTGAAAAGAAATCTATGATGATTAATGAAAGGAAAGCGTCTAAAATCAATTCGATGACCATAAAATATTTCAGAATATAAAGGGTGATCCAGAGAAATGGGACCCAAAAGAAACCCCTGTAACTCTTAAAGTATAAGTCCTTTTATAAAATCATACGCATCATTCGAAAGAGGATAGTTACAAGTTTGTACAGGATTGTATAGGTTTTGACAATACAAGACAAGATAAGATACAAAACAAAATAAAAGTGTTAGTTAAAACTAACCCTTCAAGATGACTGCATGGACTGTGGAACAGCTGCGTTTCATAACTGAGCAATATTATGAGCATGGAAGAAGTGTAGTTTCAGCTCAAAGATCTTTCAAGACAAATTTTCAGATGTCAAAATCACCTTCTAAGAAAGTAATCCGTCGGTGTGTCAGAAATTTTTCCCTAACTGGCAGCATTGGAAAAAGAAAACCAACTGGAAGAGTGCGCACGGCAAGGATAGACGAGATCATTAACAGAACTCATGAAATTGTACAGGATAATCTAACATAAGCATCAGACGTGCTTCTCAGCTGTTAGGAGTTGGATATGGAACAACAACACACCGTATATTCAAACAAAATTTAATGCTCTTTCCATATAAAATTCAAACAGTGCAACAACTAAACGATGGAGATTTCGCACGAAGACGACAATTCTGTCAATAGATCCAACAGAAGGTAAATGACACCACCAATTTTCTAGCAACTTTGATTATGTCAGACGAAGCCCATTTTCACTTGAATGGAACTGTAAACAAACAAAATTGTCGTTTCTGGGCAACAGAAAATCCATTGAATATTACCGAAGTCCCGTTGCATAGTCAGCGTGTAACTGTTTGGTGTGGTCTTACTGCATCTCAGATCATAGGGCCGTACTTTTTCGAGGATTCCACCGGAAACACGGTCACTGTAAATGGTGATCGCTACGAAAAAATGTTGACCGATTTCCTTATTCCTAAATTAAGAGATCTTTGTCTAGAAAACCACTGGTTCCAACAAGATGGAGCTACCTGCCATACCACGAGGAACTGCATGGCAGTTTTGCGTCAAACGTTTCCAGGCGAGTTAATCTCAAGATTTGGAGACGTTGAATGGCCCGCAAGGTCTCCGGATTTTTCTCCCTTAGATTATTATCTCTGGGGATATTTAAAGAGTAGGGTCTACAGAAATAACCCAACGACCTTGCAAGAATTGAAGGCCGCCATCACAAATGAGATACAGGCCATACCACCGCACACTCTTGCAAAAGTGATGCAGAACTTACAAGCGAGAACACTGGAATGCTTGGCAACTAATGGAGCACATTTGAAAGGAGTCATTTTTTAAAAATAAATATTTCGTAATAAACTTGTAACTCTATTCTTTCGAATGATATATAGTTTATATGAAAGGAATTAAATATTAAGAATATTTGGCTTTTTTTTATGGGTCCCATTTATCTGGATCACCCAGTGAATAAAAAAAACACCCTCGAAGACATGAAATTTTTACGAGAAGAGAGATAAATAACTTACAGATTTTCTTATACGTTGTAAATTCTCATCCGACTTTCGTAAACAAAGTATATACTAATTTTAGTCTCTCTCTCTCTCTCTCTCTCTCTCTCTCTCTCTCACCAGTTTGGATATAATCACTCATTTCTTCATGTTTTCAGTTCACGGATTGGTTGCAAGCAGATTATTTTTAGATTTCCAAAAAGACGCACGAAATTGCTCGGGAAATTTGTTTGCATGAGGTAATAAATAAAATAAAATTAATTCTTATTTTATTTTATTTGCAAAAACTAAACATTTTTTGAACTTGCGACTCTGAATGGGTTAAAATTTTATAAATATGATTAAAGATAAATAAAACGCTTCGTATTGCGGAAAAGAGAAAAATATAGAAGGCATTTTAGCAGTTTGAGGCTAGAAATGATTTCAAATAGCAGAATTCTTTAGCGCTTTATGCGAATTATATATCGCAGTTAATACATGTTACAGTAAGATGATGAAACTGGTGACTTCATGAAATCCCTGAAATTTTCAGTAATTACTGTCCCACTCAGGGACTTCAGGAAGTTACTGAAATACTTAGAAATTTCACGAAATTTTTTAACCTAACCTAACCCAACCTGAACTAATTAATTTCATGACATCCCTGGTAGCTTATTTCAGGGATTTCATGAAATCAATGGTTTCACAATCTTACTGTGACATACAGGTCCGTAGTTGCGTGTGTGTGTGTGTGTGTGTGTGTGTAGACATCTGAGCATAAGTGAAGTCGAATGTGTAATAAATCACAGATGTAATGTTTTTGTGATATAACACTTTTGGTACGTGGGAACATTAAAAAAAAAAAAATTTTAATCTAGAAACATTTTTAATGTCGGGAAAAAATATACCTTCGTCCCGATGAATTTAGATTACGCTTGGTTCAGTCATGTTGAGTTAAGATACGGTAGGTTAAGTTAAATTAAATGAATTGGTACTTCACTTTTATTCATACATTTAAAAAAATAAAGGTACTTTGAGCCCCCAGTTACCTCCGGGTCACTTATTGAATTGAATTGAATAACCTTAATAATAATAATAAAATAAATAAATTTTTCAATTCACAATGACATATATAATTGTAAAGCTGGACTATTTATTTAATTTAATTTGGCCCTTAAGCTTTAGGCTTTACTGGGCTCTTATTAAAAATAAAGCATAGTTATTTTTGGTAATACATAAATCATAAATAAGTATTATTACTTGACATGCTCTTCTCGGTTTGATAACACTAAAACTAGTTAGGTTAGTTTTTAACATATGAATTAAAAGAGACGGTACCTCGATTATGCGAAAATATTATATATATATACAGGGTGGGTAAAAAAAAAGTGACTCCTTAGAGGTAAACTGTTATATTAAAAAAAGTAAGGGGACTAGAGTTCCCAAACTTCATAGATGCTTACCTTAGCATGTAGTTCGTCTTAATTGAGAAGTTGCTCGATGTGTCCCCCTTCCTGCTCAACGCAGGCCTCCAAACGTGGACGCCAATGATCAATACATCTGTTTACATAGCGTTGAGACACCTTCTCCCAGCCGAGCAGAATTCTTTCGTGTAGTTCATCTATATCTCTTATATTGGTACCAAGGATGTAAACTTTAGACTTCAGGGCTTTCCAAACACCATAATCTAGTGGTGAAAGATTGGGGCTACTAGCCGGCCACATATTGGGTTCGATAAAATTCGGTGTTTCGTTCTCAAGGAATGTGACAGTTTGGCGTGCTCTGTGAGCAGGGGATCCATCTTGTTGGAAAGTAAATCTTTCACCACTAATTCGTCGAATATCAGTTAGATAGAGTGAAAGATATACTTTCGAACAAGATGGAGGCCCTGCTCACAGAGCACGCCAAACTGTCACATTCCTTGAGAACGAAACACCAGATTTTATCGAACCCAATATGTGGCCGGCTAGTAGCCCCAATCTTTCACCACCAGATTATGGTGTTTGGAAAGCCCTGAAGTCTAAAGTTTACATCCTTGGTACCAATATAAGAGACATAGATGAACTACACGAAAGAATTCTGCTCGGCTGGGAGAAGGTGTCTCAACGCTATGTAAACAGATGTATTGATCATTGGCGTCCACGTTTGGAGGCCTGCGTTAAGCAGGAAGGGGGACACATCGAGCAACTTCTCAATTAAGATGAACAACATGCTAAGGTAAGCATCTATGAAGTTTGAGAGCTCTAATCCCCTTAGTTTTATTAATATGACAGTTTACCTCTAAGGTGTCACTTTTTTTTACCCACCCTGTATACATATATATATATATATATATATAATACAACCACACAAGGAAAAAGAAAAATTATTCCAAGGCTCTTCGTGTATTCAGAAGTACACCTCGTCAGTGAATGACGATCTTACCCTGCCGAGGTGTACTTCTGAATACACGAAAGGCCTTGGAATCATTTTTCTTTTTCCTTGTGGGTTTGCATCATTCATTCATTTCACGTTTTTAATTGTGAAATTCAGCCCATATATATATATATATATATATATATATATATATATATATATATATATTGCTTTTACTGGAAAAAAAGATTACAAATAAATTTCCAACAACCTCAGCCTTTGCCGTTTATTACCTCATCTCACCCAGTGACCATCCCAATGCCTCAAAAAGCATCCTTTCTATTCCTAAAATTTTGTCATGTAACCACTCTTTCACCCCCCCCCCAAAAGATAAATAAATCGGAATGAAAATAAAAGCATGAAATTTTCTACATATTGAAAATAAAAGGTACCAGAACGCGCCATTACGGAACTTTCCGCCAGAAAAAAAAAGCCATATACACGAGTGTGTATATATATATTGTATATGTATATATACTGTAGTAATGCTCCTCGGTGGTGTAGTGGTTAACGTCGCTGACTACAAATCTATCGGCCCCGGGATCGAGACCCGGTGACGGCAGGCGGCGGGCAGCAAACCCAGCTGTTTACCCATCCGCACAATAAAAATTGGTTGGTAGATAAATGGGTACCCTGGGTAGCCTAGTGGTTAAGACGCTGTGCAACTCGTAGGGCGTGGTTCGGATTCCACGTTAAACTGTAGGTCTAAGGTGGAGTGACAAGCTTGACCTTCGTCAGAATGAACAATTCGGGGAAAGTTAAACCAGGGTAACCAAACCAAGGTTAACCAAGTATATTACAATGTAATGGCTATAAAATCAAACTTATAACATACTTGTGTAGTTGGTACGTGTAATACCCATCTGACAGAATTCTCTCTGACCAATCGAATCTCCCGTCAGCATAACCCTGACCTTTCTTCATCTAATATAACTCAACCTAACCCAATTTAGCATAACCAGCTTATCCTAACCTAGTTATCTAAC
The DNA here is from genome assembly GCA_023014485.1 of Bathynomus jamesi. Taxonomy (NCBI): domain Eukaryota; kingdom Metazoa; phylum Arthropoda; class Malacostraca; order Isopoda; family Cirolanidae; genus Bathynomus; species Bathynomus jamesi. The sequence goes on along the minus strand of JAJOZX010003593.1, from coordinate 187,238 downwards.
ATACCCAACTTAACCTAACATTTCCTAACATAATCCAACCCATCCTAATGTAATATAAATAATTCAGCCGAAGATAATACAGTATAACATAACCTAACTTAACTTCACCTAATATAGCATAATCTAACCCAATTTCCTGTAACCTAACCTAATTTAACTTGACATAATCCAACCTAACCTAAATCTAGCCTTAACATAACTTTAGCATAACCCAACATAATCCAACCCAACCTAATCCAACTTAGCCTGACCACCACAACATATGGTATTACGTAGCCCAACATACTATAACTTAGCATAACCCAACATAACACAACATAGCCCAACATAACTAACATATCATAACCCAATATAACAGAACATAGCCCAACATAACTAACATAACTCACAATATCATAACATAGCCAACATAACTAACATAACTCACAATATCATAACATAGCCCAACATAATCAACATAACATAACCCAATATAACCTGTATCTAACTTAGCTAACCTTAATTAACGTAACCTAACTGTTGCCGTGCCAAGGGGGCCAAGTACCTCGGTGATTGTAGTGGTTAATTTGCCTGCTATTTTTAATCAACGCGTCTCTTCCCCATGGTGGAAATGTGTACCACACTCAATTTTTATCTTTCATTAATGCCCCTTTCAGTCTGTCTCACTGAATCAGTATAATTTCTCAGTTTACACTCGCTTGATTAATGTACATTTAAGGTATTACTTACCCTTCTTCATTTTGAGTGCAATTTTGATCAGAGTATGAATCAAAGTATGAATTCTTGCAGAGCTTCACTCAGAACATCGGTGACTTTTATACTCCGCATTCAGCTTTCGCGTTTAAAAACGAAGTACATTCAAATAACTGAAGGAAGGTAATTTAGACGATTTTGGTTCCACGCTAAGGTATACTGTTTATTTACTACAAGAAAAATGTCTTTCAGTTTCAGATTTAATTCATACATATACCAAGAAAATACGACGGTAGAAGTTTTAAAACAAGACAAAGCAATATTTCGAAAGTTTTCAAGAAAATTAATTATTAAAATGTCACAAAATTCTTTGCATAAATTCAAAGCAAAAAAACAATTGGCGTTCAAACAAGTTTAGTCAAACTTCGAAGTTATACAACAAAACACAACTTATTTAAACGAGTATAGCAAAATTGCACACGGCAAATTGAGAACTATGTACGGTTAAAAGGAACGTGTCAACCAAAGGAATTTTTACAAGATTCCTCCACCCAATAAAACTGTGCTTGAGCTTATATACCCAAAAATCTTGGGTGCAGTCAACCAAATCTGACTGCCTTAAAGGTGGGGTTTCCCCTCCTATTAACCACTTACTGTCCGAACAGAGCTATATTTAAAATGATTGGTTTTTCCCTCGAAGAGGGTTGTTTTTTTGAAGTAGCAAAGGCTCCGACAGAAGGTATACTGTAGTGGTACAAAAAATCTTAAATCAGATAAGGAATTCTATGGCTTGACAGAACATTTTTAAACAAAGTAGTGAAGGGTTACAGACTGAATTGGAAAAAAAAAAATGAATAAATCAGCGACAGCGCGATAGAATTTTGATGGTAAGTAGGTTACCACTTAGGTGTCGTGTGGTGGCCGCATGAAAGAGGAAACCTAAAAGCATTCAGAAGTTGACGTCATTTTGATTAGAGTTTTATATTTTTAATATTCTTATCCATTAATTTAAAAGGATTTTCGTACGTTCGACCTATTGGGCAGACAACTAATGGAAGCATTTTATTCTGAGCGACATTCAATGTCTGAGAATTCGATGAGAGGCAAATAACCGTCCGTAATTTGGATCATCTTTCGAGATTTCAAGTGCTGAAGTCGAGGAGAAAAAAAATTTATATTTTTGGAAAGTTGAAAAGTGACTCGAGTGTTAAAAAATAAATTCTGCTTTAAATTTCCTGAAATGAAAGGATGAACTGAAAGAAAAACTAATTTAAATTCATGAACTTATTATATATATATATATATATATATATATATATATATATATATATTATATATATATATATAATATATATATACACACACACACACACACACACACACACACACCAAGGTTATATATATGAATAGAGAGAGAGAGAGAGAGAGGTAAACAAAATTGTCATTAATTTCTAGAACTGATAAAATTACTAAGTATTGTGATCTAATTTCAAGACATTATCGATACCTTTCCTGTGGGCGAGTTAAAGTGATGTTCAGTTAGTTACAGGGCCGGATTATCACACGTGCAAACTGTGCACTGTGCACAGGGTCCGTAAATTTTTAGGGGCCCGTAATAAAATAAAAAATAAAGGAAAACTAAACAAATTTAAAAGAAACAGTGAAATTATTTCTTTCCTAGGGTTGCCAGACGTCCCATATTTTACGGGACAGTCCCGCATTTGATCCAAAAATCCCGCGTTCAAAATGTCCCGCAAAAAATATTTTTTAAGCAATTTTTTTAGGGATGAATTGATTTAGAATTTCAATATTATATATAATAATTTCAATTTATTCACGATGTTTAATTGTTAAATATTATTGTAATAAAATTTTTCTAATTTTGTTTGTTGTAACCGTTGAAGAAATCGTTTCAATTTGAAAAATTTGGTCTTAAAAAAAAACCTCAGAAATTTTTTTTGTCCCGCATGGGCATTTGAAAAATCTGGCAACCCTATTCTTTCCTATGTTTCAGAGCCTTGTGCATTGATCATTATATAATGTACGAGGGTGGGCTGAAAAGTAATGCCTCGACTCAAATAAATTTAAAACGGGTTGAAGGATTTTATCGAAAGAAAAGTAGATATGTACTTTAGAGTTTATTCTTCAAAACGATACATTTACTTTTCTATAAAATCACCCTCTCCTCGATAAATTTACACCAACGATAAATGAATTTTTGAAATCCATCCCGGTAAAACTCGGAGCTTTGACTACAAAAACAAAATTTCACAGCGGCCTTACTGCTTCGTCAGACTCGTAGCGATTTACACGGAGATGTTCTTTAAGTTTAGGAAAGAGGTGAAAATCGCATGGTGCTAAATCGGAGCTATTTGCTGGCTGCGGCAAGACGGTGAATTGCGGATCCTCAATTGCTTCTCGCGTTTGAACGCTGGTGTGAGGCCGTGCGTTGTTATGGTCAACAATGACTGCGTTTTTGTGAGTGCGAACCCTCCTGATCCGTTTTTTCAACTTCTTCAGAGTTTCAATATAACGTGCGGAGTTGATTGCTGTCCCTCTTTCCATAAAGTCTTCGAGAACACCACCATTGATATCCCCAAAAAAGTCATCATCACTTTTCCAGCCGATTTTTGAACTTTTAATTTTTTTGGTTGCGGTGAATTTTTGTGCCGATATTCTATGGATTGCCGTTTATTTTCAGGGGCATAATGGTGGACCTACGTCTCGTCTCCTGTCACAATGCTGTGCAGCAATTCATCTTCATTTTCGAAGCGCTGCAGATTTTCTTGGCAAATGCGTAGTCTCTCAATTTTCATCTCGGCAGTGAGCGTGCGAGGCACCTGTAGTGAATACTCTTATTTTAGTTTCAAGTTAAATGTTAATTTTACCGTCTTGAATTTCGGAATAGATATAAATTCATTTTAAATTAGTTACCCATCATAATTCAATTGTGAACCACATTAATACTAATTTTATGTATACTATATTATTTTATTGTATGTAAACATAATTAATTATATATCACAATTGTCAGTTAATTATTTATATTCAAATATTTATTTTAATCTAATACCATGTCCATTTTACAAATAAATAATAGAAAACCAAAGGTTATATTTTCCACCTTTGGTACTGTCGCAGTTTCGCCTAACGGACTCAATACGGCTAGTGAGATAATCACTGGTTGGCACTTAACTAGCGGCAGTGCTTATGGCTACATCATCCAGGTTAACCTATACCGGATAGATGCGCTACGGTCCCAAGCCGTAGCTTGCCTAGGCCAACGACGACGACGTAAACCAACAATTGGTGACTCCGGAGTTGGATTCCCCCCTTTTACCCGAACGACTAGGATTAGACTGTAATGTCGTTCGTGCCCATCACCCCCTTCACCCGAGCGACTAGGACCAGACTGTAACGTCGTTCGTGCCCATCACCCCCTTCACCCGAGCGACTAGGACCAGACTGTAATGTCGCTCGTGCCCTCTGCCCCTCACCCCTGCCCGTGCGCTCTGTGCCTGCGCTCGTCTCAACCTCCACTCCTTCGTTGGGAACTTGTCGTCTTGCTTGTACGTTAGCAAGCATAGGAGAAGATGCCTGACGACGCTGGTGCCATCTCCCACTTGAGCGTAAAGCTCCCCGTCTTCTGGCCGGGTGATCCATTTATTTGGTTCCACCAAGTGGAATCACAATTCAACTTGGGAAGGATCACCGCTAGCAGGACGAAATACGATCATGTTTTGTCCTCTCTACCAGCGAGCATCATCTCTGAAGTCCGTGACGTCATCGTGTCTACTTCCACGAGTGAGGACCCATACAACGACCTGAAGTCTGCCATCCTGTGCCGCACCACTGTCTCCGAGCGTGAGAAACTACATCAGTTAATCTCAAAAGAAGAACTTGGAGACCGTAAGCCCACTCAAATGCTGAGGGCTATGCAGTGCGCTCTAGGCGAACGCGCACAAACCTTCGATAAGGACATCTTTAGACAGTTGTTCTTGCAGAAACTTCCTCCATCAGCTCAGCGTGTCTTGGCCACTATGGATCCTGCTACTCCAGTTGATAAACTAGCAGAAACTGCCGACAAAGTAGTGGAGATTGACACAGCTCCGGTCAACAACGTGAACACACAATCGGAACTGGAGTTGAAAGTGGAAGAGTTAAGTCAACAACTCAACCACGTTTGTTCTCTGCTACAAAATCAACGGCAAAGAAGCCATTCTCGGTCAAGATTTACGAAGAGGCATCGTTCGAGTTCCGGGAAGATCTGCTTCTACCACTCGAAATTTGGAAAGAAGGCTAGGAAGTGCATCTCCCCTTGCAAATTTTCGTCGGAAAACCCCAGCAGCGAGTCCTAATGGCGTCTAGTACTCGCACTGCCAACCTGTTATTCATAAAGGACAGGAACTCTGGTGTCAATTTCTTGGTCGATACCGGAGCGTCAGTCAGTGTATTCCCTCAAAAATCTGGTCATACGCACTCGGAATCTCCGCCTCTATACGCTGCTAACGGTTCACGCATACCCACGTACGGTACTCAGTCGCGTGAACTAAACTTGGGCCTTCACCGATCCTTCAAGTGGATTTTCATCTGTGCTCAAGTGCGGCATCCCATAATCGGCGCTGACTTCCTCCAGCATTTCAAACTCCTGGTGGATCTTGACAGGCGACGCTTATGCGACCAGGCCACACTGCTTTCTGTTCTTGCCAAACAGGTTGCCCTTCCGGACGCCTCGAACTCTGCACTTTCCCTCGTTCCCCCTAATTCCATGTACCAGTGCCTTTTCCAGCGATATCCAGGAATTCTTCAACCGATGCAGATGGGTGATACCATTAAGCACACCATTACCCATCACATTACAACAAAAGGTCCCCCTGTGTTTGCAAAACCCAGACGTCTTGCCCCGGACAAACTGAAAGCTGCCAAATCGGAATTCCAGCTTATGCTGGATCTTGGGATAATAAGACCTTCCAAAAGCAGTTGGTCCTCTCCCCTACACCTGGTCCAGAAGAAGTCAGGAGACTGGAGACCATGTGGGGATTACCGGTTTTTAAATTCGACAACCATCCCGGACCGATATCCGGTACCAAATGTCCAAGACTTTACTTCTCTTCTCCACGGCAAATCAATCTTCAGTAAAATAGATCTCGTTAAGGCTTTCCACCACATTCCCGTAGAGCCTTCGGATATTCCCAAGACTGCAGTTTGTACACCATTTGGGTTATTCGAATTTGTGAAGATGCCGTTCGGGCTACGGAATGCTGCGCAAACCTTTCAGAGGTTTATAGATGAGGTCACCAGAGGCTTAGACTTTGTTTATGCCTACATCGATGATTTGCTTGTGGCCAGCTCAACGGAAGAGGAACATAAGGAACATCTTTCACTCCTCTTTCAACGTTTAGAACAATACGGTGTTACTATTAATGCATCTAAGTGTGTGTTTGCACAGCCAACCTTGGAATTTCTTGGTCACACGATTTCGCAGCACGGAATTACCCCCCTTCAGGACAAGTGTGAAGTGATAAACAATTACCCTATGCCAAATAATCAGCGTGAGTTACGTCGGTTTCTAGGTTTGGTAAATTATTACCACAAGTTCATTAAAAACTGTGCCAGTGTTCTTGCTCCTCTACACGCTATGATCACACACAAACGCAAGGTAACGAAATTGGTATGGTGTAGCGATAGTTTACAGGCGTTCGACAATGCCAAAAATGCTATCAATAGTGCATTGTCTTTGTCATTTCCTATCAGTGATGCCCCCCTAACTCTGACGGTCGATGCATCAGATGTTGCGATCGGTGGAGTGTTGGAACAAACCATTAACGGTCAACAAGCACCCATCGCGTTTTACTCGAAAAAGCTGCAGCCAGCCCAAACGCGTTATAGTGCTTTCGGACGTGAACTTCTTGCTATTTACTTAAACGTGAAGCATTTTCAACATTTCCTTGAAGGCCGAGAGTTTTGTGTTTTTACCGACCACAAACCTTTGGTCACTGTCTTCAATAAAAACAGCTGTAACCACTCTCCCAGAGTCATCAGGCAACTCGATTATATCTCGCAATTTACCACTGATATCCGCCACATCAAAGGTGTCTTGAACACTCCAGCGGATGCACTTTCAAGAATAGAGATTACTTCTGTTACCCTCAGCTCTACACTGTGGAATGCTATTGCACAGGATCAAGATAAGGATACGGAACTACAAGACCTGCTCAGAGAAGACTCCACTCACTCACTTTCCCTCAAGAAAATGAGTATGCCAGGATTGTCTGTGCCCCTCTATTGCGACGTATCACCAGCTGCTATTCGCCCTTATGTCCCTCCATGTCACAGAAAAGCAGTCTTCACGGATCTTCATAAGCCCTCCCATCCTGGTATCCGTGCTTCGCAACACCTGGTTACCTCTCGCTTTGTTTGGCCCTCGATGCGGAAGGATGTCAAACATTGGACCAAAACGTGCCTTGCCTGCCAGCGTGCCAAAGTCCAAAGGCACACCAGGTCCCCCTTTGACGCATTTCCGCCCCCATCCCAGCGATTTGAGGTAATTCATGTTGACATTGTTGGCCCTCTTCCAGTGATTCAAGGCCAACGTTATCTGCTCACCTGTCTCGACCGCTTTTCCAGATGGCCTGAAGCCATCCCACTTCCTGATATCCAAGCGGACACTGTTGCAAGAGCCTTTCTTCATGGATGGGTATCAAGATTTGGATTGCCGACAAAAGTCATCACTGACCAAGGTCGCCAATTTGAGTCTTCGCTTTGGAAGAAGTTTACCAGCTTGTTGGGTACAGTACATGCGCATACCTGTGCGTATCATCCGCAAGCTAACGGCCTCGTCGAACGCTTCCATCGCCAGCTGAAGTCATCCCTTATGTGTCACGAAGACTCCCATTGGATGGATAAGCTTCCACTCGTGTTGCTTGGTATTCGCTCTGCATTTAAGAGCGATCTGAAGACTACAGCGGCTGAACTAGTCTATGGAACAACACTGCGGCTACCAGGTGGCTACTTCACTGCAGGGGATAAGTCATGTGATCCTACGGAATTCGCTCAAACACTTTCCTCTCACATGCAGTCCCTTCAGCCTGTTCCCCTCGATTGACTAGCCAACAGAACATCTTTGTTTCCCCAGCCCTCCAGTCTTGCACCCACGTTTTCGTTCGTGTACCTGTCCCAAAACGGCCTCTCCAATGTCCATATGACGGACCCTATGAAGTTCTCCGACGTACGCGCAAATCATTTCTCATCCAGCGCGGTTCCAAGGTCGACAAGGTTTCTATCGATCGTCTTAAGCCTGCGTTTTTGGAATCAACCTTAAGCGAGGTACATGTAGCTACCAAAAAGGTCCAGCGGAAATCTGTGTCGTTCGGAACTCTTTGAACTTCCTCTCTGGTGGGGGAGTGTGTAGTGAATACTCTTATTTTAGTTTCAAGTTAAATGTTAATTTTACCGTCTTGAATTTCGGAATAGATATAAATTCATTTTAAATTAGTTACCCATCATAATTCAATTGTGAACCACATTAATACTAATTTTATGTATACTATATTATTTTATTGTATGTAAACATAATTAATTATATATCACAATTGTCAGTTAATTATTTATATTCAAATATTTATTTTAATCTAATACCATGTCCATTTTACAAATAAATAATAGAAAACCAAAGGTTATATTTTCCACCTTTGATACTGTCGCAGTTTCGCCTAACGGACTCAATACGGCTAGTGAGATAATCACTGGTTGGCACTTAACTAGCGGCAGTGCTTATGGCTACATCATCCAGGTTAACCTATACCGGATAGATGCGCTACGGTCCCAAGCCGTAGCTTGCCTAGGCCAACGACGACGACGTAAACCAACACACCCATCTGGCGCAGACCTTTTGGTAACCGAGAATACTGATACTCTATCCCACTCGTTCTTTGGAGATATCGAGCATCGCAGCAATTTCATTTTGTTTAATGCGACGATTTGCACGAATCAGTTCGTCAACGTAGTTCCGATGAGACTCGTCGGTTGCCGTTACATGCCTTCCACTTCGCGGTTTGTCTCGCAAATCTTCTTGCCCTGCTTCTCCTTTACACTGCCTCGCTCAACGTAGAGCGGTACTCTCATCAATACACTGTTTGTCGTACACAACTTGCATTCGCCGATGAATGTCTATGGGAGCAACACTTTCCGCAGTCAAAAATTCAATTACGGCACGTTGCTTAAAGCAAACGTCTTTACCCCTTTCCATTATAATCGATACTGAACCAACTTGTGGAATGAGTGTAGGCTATATTAGGCTATAACACAAAACCGGTTTTATCTGGTTATCTCTACACAATCTGGAATGGGGTGGGGATATCAAGTTACAACACAAAATCGGTTTTATCTGGCTACCTCTACACAATCCAGAATTATTCAAGTGGAGGCATTACTTTTCAGCCCACCCTCGTATAAACACCAAAGCGGATATGCAAAAAGAGAAAGAAAAGGGAAGAAGAAAAAGAGCTCCGGGAAAGGGAATTAAAGCGAATGAAGCCGCTTTCATCATTCTTTGGTGTTCAAGCAGAAACAGGAGCACAGGGTGAAGCTGGTGCGGGTGTGTGCCCTTCAGATGGCGCGGGCCTCGGAGACCGTGCACCAGGTCCTGGTGAATCTGAGACTCATCATGATGGTGGTCAATCTTCTGATACAGGCAGTGGCGAATTATCACTGAGGCTAGTGAGGCTGAAGCTTCAGGCTCCCATGCTTGAGGGTCCCCCCAATCAACTGAGTTTCGATGATATAATTCGAGATTTCGCAAACTTCTTTGATTAAATATGACAGAGTACACAAACTGACAAATTCGTGTAAATGTACTATGTACTGTATATGTACATGTATTGTTAATAAAAAGCTATAGAAAAGGGCCCCCCCCTATTCTTCATTGCCCCGGGGCCCCGAGGTGTCTTAATCCGCCTCTGGATACAGGCGATGAACCATCGCTTGAAGACAAGGAACGCAGTGGCCGCCCTTCCACTTCTCGTACGGATGAAAATGTCCAACAGATTCAATTTCTGGTACGAGCAAATATTTCTCCATTTTTAAACTTTTTGTGCCATTTGTAAACGTTAGCTACACTGAGCGCAATCATTTCGTTCGTCTCCGAACGCGCGTTGTTCCATTTCAGAGATTTATACGTACTGCAAAAACACACCCTCCTTTTAAGCTTTCTAACCAACTACTGACTCATGGTAACAAATTTTGCTTCAGACTGCAGACGCCAGAGGTCAGGAAGATTCACATATGTAAACGGTTATTTTTTAGATGCAACATTCAACAGGTACATTGACAAAGTAACCTCATCATGCAAACAACTAATAGGATATATACTGAGGACATTCAGAACTAGGGACAGTATGACCATGCTTACCCTGTGGAAATCACTTGTCCTTCCACGCATTGACTACTGCTCTCAATTATGGTTTCCCCACAAACAAAATGAATTGCAAAAAATTGAGGGCCAACAAAGAACCTTTACCTCGTATATTAAACAACCTGATGGGCAACAGTTGAGTAAAAACAAATTAAACTACTGGGATAGGCTCAGAGGCCTCAACCTTTATTCCATAGAGAGAAGGTTTGAGAGATACATCCTAATCTACACCTGGAAAATTCTAGAAGGGCTTTTAGTTGCCCCCAATACTGAACCAATTGTGCCCACCTTAACAAGAACTGGAAGAATGTGTAAAAAATATCACCTCCCACCAAACAGTCTGAGAAGGATTCAAACCCTTCAGTATAATAGTATCTCTAGGCAGGGTTCTCGCCTGTTTAACTCCTTGCCTCAGTACCTTAGAGATATAAGTGCAGTCCCAGTAGATACTTTTAAAAAACACTTGGACATGTTTTTAGCCAACATACCCGACCAACCCACAGTGTCAGGGTATTCCTCTGCCAGACCAGCCCCCACAAATTCAATAGGGGACCAAATCGTATGGCAGGAGCGAGAGAAAAGAGGGGTGGTGACCCCGTCGTGGCCCCGCCTCAGGAGGCGCTGAGCGGACTTCGAGGGAGCAGCGCACCCTTGAGGCAGAAGCGCTTTAAGGTAAATTTAAGGTAAATAGCAATAAAATTATCGATACTTTTTGATCACTCCTCGTGTGTATATATATATACTAGGAGCACCACCCTTTTTTCTTAGCTAAATAATAGGCCATGGGGTTGAAATGTCTTTTGGGCCATAAGTTTGGACTTTCTGCGCTTCACATAACCGGATTTTTCCGGTTTGAACCTCCCCTCCTTGTATAAAACCGCTTTTAAAAGCCCTTGTATAAAACCGATTTTGCTTCAGACTGCAGACGCCAGAGGGCAGGAAGATTCACATATGTAAACGGTTATTTCTTATTTGCATTTATTTGTCCGTAGCAATAAAATTATCGATACTTTTTGATCACTCCTCGTATATATATATATATATATATATATACTAGGAACACCACCCTTTTTTCTTAGCTAAATAATAGGCCATGGGGCTGAAATGTCTTTTGGTTCATAAATTTGGACTTTCTGCGCTTCACATAACCGGATTTTTCCAGTTTGAACCTCCCCTCCTTGTATAAAACCGCTTTTAAAAGCCCTTGTATAAAACCGATGGTTTACGCAGTTTCGAAAATAGCGGCTGACAGTGATGTGCGTCGTAAACAGAGAGCTGTTATCGAGTTCTTAACCGCAGAGAAGGAAACAGCTGGAAATATTCACAAACGCCGACGAAACGTTTACGGAGATGCTGTTGTTGATCGAAGTACAGTTGGACGCTGGTCTAAACGTGTGAGATCATCGGAGAGAGGGAGAGCCAGCCTCGATGATGAGCCACGCAGGTGCTGGTTAAGTATTCGGTCTACCTACGATTGGTTAGGTTTAATCATGATATTTTCGTTAAAACTAACGAAAATATCATGACTAAACCTAACCAATCGTCAAGGGCGATTGACAATGGGATGTAAACAAACAATTAGTAAACAAGATAAGAAGCTATAATTAAAAGGTAGACCGCCGAATCGTAGGTAGACCGCATACTTAACCAGCACCGCCACGCAGAGGTCGCCCGGCATCGGCTGTGACAGCTCACACTGTGCAACGTGCTAACAGCATCATTCGATCAAATCGGCGCGTTACATACAAGGAGCCATCACTGGAGCTAGGAATTAGGGAAGGAAGTGTGAATACGATAATTCAGCAACTGGGATATTCAAAAGTGTGTTCACGGTTTGTTCCTCGCGAACTGACTGAAGATCACAAAGCCCAAAGAAAAGAAATTGCTTCTGAGTCGTTGGTTCGATACGAGACAGAAGGGGATGACTTCCTTTCACGAATTTTGACTGGGGATGAGTCTTGGGTACACCACTTTGAACCTGAAACAAAACGCCAATTCATGGAGCAGCATCACGCAGACTCCCCACGCAAGAAAAAGTTGAAAATGGCTCCCTCTACAGGAAAGGTTATTGCCACCATCTTCTGGGACATGAAAGGGGTGAGTCTGGTGGACATTATGAAGAAAGGACAAACAATCAACTCTGAGGCATATATTGCTACCCTACAGAGACTCCAGAGACATATAAAGCGAGTTCGACCGGAGAGAAAACTGGAAGACGTCCTTCTTTTGCACGATAACGCAAGACCACACAACAGTTTGCAAACAAGAGAGGCCATCACAAAAATGCGCTTGACTGTGTTACCCCACCCTCCATACAACCCGGATCTGGCATCTTCAGACTTCCATTTGTTTGGGCCAATGAAGGATGCTATTCGTGGAAGAGTTTCAGAGTGGAGCAAAATATATTGAGTGGCCCTCGTGTGTGTGTGTGTGTGTGTGTGTAGTCTATATATTATAATATATATATATATATATATATATACCACGTGACCACAAAAATTGTCCCTGTTTTTAATCGCTTATTACTCAGTCATTATTGCAGCTTCACAAATGAAATAAAAAGCATTCGAAAGAGAACATTTCAAAGTTTTAATTTATTCTACATGTGTTCAAAGTGACGTCCCTGGACATTCTTACATTTCACACAACGGGAAAGGAAGTTATTTATTACATTTTCCAAAACGCTGCATTCAATGGACTGTACACTCTCTACCACCGCTTGCTTTAATTCTTCGATAGAGGATGGCTCTTGCCTGAATATTTTGTCCTTGACAAATCCCTAGAGAAAAAAGTCCAAAGGTGATAGATCGGGAGATCTTGCGGGTCAGGGAAACTGCGAGCGATGAGAAATGAATCTTTGTTCAAAAAATCTTGTTAAACATTCCAGTGATTGCCTAGTTGTGTGGGCTGTTGCTCCGTCTTTTTTTACCACAAAAATTGTCCCTGTTTTTAATCGCTTATTACTCAGTCATTATTGCAGCTTCACAAATGAAATAAAAAGCTTTCGAAAAAGAATATTTAAAAGTTTTATTTAATTTTTTCGATATCCTGGATACGAAATCAGTACTTATAAAAAAAATGACAGTTTTATCCACCACAATCATGGGTTATTTGTCGGACATGCAACGTGTTTTCGCAGAAGAGATGATCAAACATGGCTCGGTAGTTGCCACCCAACGGTCTTTCAGACGACAATACGGTCAGCAAAGGACCATAGATCCTAAAACGATTCGCAGGATTTTCGCAAAATGGAAACATCACGGCTCAATCAAGAACATGCATAAAGGCAACTCTGGGCGCAGCAAAGGTGTGCGAACCGCTAAAAACATTGATTCAGTCGCAAATCAGCTTGAAACGGACAACAAGAAATCTGTGAGACGACTATCAGCTGTGACAGGAATCAAACGGGAGAGCATTCGGAAAATAATCACGTTGGATTTGAGAATGAAGTCATTCAAAATTATGTGTTTGCAACAGCTTAGCGAACAAGACTACCAGCGTCGTTTGATGTTTTGTGAATGCATTGAAACAATAATTGAACAAAACCAGATAAGATTAAGTGACATAATATTCAGTGATGAATGCCACATCTATCTCAATGGGCTCATCAACAGACAGAATTACCGGTGTTGGTCACAAAACAAGCCAAATATACACTTGGAGAAACCTCTGCATTCACCAAAAGTTACTGTCTGGTGTGGTTTGAGTAGCAGCAAGGTTTATGGTCCTTACTTTTTTGAGGACCCAGAGACAAGGAGACCGCTTTCAGTAACTTCAGAAAGATATGTAGAAATGCTGAACACTGTTTTGAACAAGAAAACTGCAGTAACAAGTGGTTTCAGCAAGACGGAGCAACAGCCCACACAACTAGGCAATCACTGGAATGTTTAACAAGATTTTTTGAACAAAGATTCATTTCTCATCGCTCGCAGTTTCCCTGGCCCGCAAGATCTACCGATCTATCACCTATGGACTTTTTTCTCTGGGGATTTGTCAAGGACAAAGTATTCAGGCAAGAGCCATCCTCTATCGAAGAATTAAAGCAAGCGGTGGTAGAGAGTGTACAGTCCATTGAATGCAGCGTTTTGGAAAATGTAATAAATAACTTCCTTTCCCGTTGTGTGAAATGTAAGAATGTCCAGGGACGTCACTTTGAACACATGTAGAATAAATTAAAACTTTGAAATGTTCTCTTTCGAATGCTTTTTATTTCATTTGTGAAGCTGCAATAATGACTGAGTAATAAGCGATTAAAAACAGGGACAATTTTTGTGGTCACGTGGTATATATATATATATATATATATATATATATATATATAGTCTCTCTCTCTCTCTCTCTATATATATAGTATATATATATATATATATATATATCTCTCTCTCTCTCTCTCTCGCTCTCTCTCTCTCTCTTTATATATATATATATATATATATATATATATAATATAGTCTCTCTCTCTCTCTCTCTCTATATATATATATATATATATATATATATATATATATATATATAAATTTCGCAAACTCCAGAAAATTCCAGAAGACTCGAATCTTTATAAACACAAATTCGCTGTACCTTTATTTCGGAAAATTCTAGAAGATTCGAATCTTTAAAGTTCATGAAACAAATTCAATCCTACTTTTAATTTGATTATTTTTAATTTGTTTTATTTTAATTTGTATTTTAATTTACATAAGGTTAAGAAGGGGTGGGGGGTGACATCAGACGATCACCTGGTTTTGAAGGGGGGGTTTAAGTCATTGGCCACAAATGACCGCAAGGGAGGACGGGTTTGAAAACCACCCAAAAAAGTACCACGTGGTTTTTGAATGACCCCTAAATGACCTGTTTAACAAGTTGGACATTGATATCCGAAAAGGGCGGATATCAAAGTTACGATAATGTACTCAATATGTCGGGTTGTTATAACGGAATGCAAGCCAAAATTTTGGAACAAAGCCGAACTGCGTCATTCGTCCTTTGTACTAGTCACTCACTCAGTTTAGTAGGTAAAGAAGCTGCGTCGTGATGCCGAGAGGCTGTGCTCTATTTTGATTTGTCACAAGGCGTCTACGTGTTTTTCACCGATTCTCCGGGCCGGTATAAACAGCTGAAAGACAGGCCTGAAACGTTGGGCATTCCAATGCCCAAAATGTTGTCGGCTACGCGACGGTCTTGCCGAACGGACTCCAGACATGTCATGCGAGCAGGCTATGCCGAAACTCGCGAAGTCCTGAGTGAAATTGCAGAGAATCCCAAAGAAAAAAAAACCTGACACGCGCTGCACAGCGCAGCGGCAGGCTTTCGGGACAGAATGAATCGTCCAGAAACTAGTGTTTTTGCTGTGTTCTGGGATGGCGTTCTGCAACGCTTCGACCAGACGAGCAAATCACTGCAAGCTGTGCAATTGGATCTGAACACAGCATTTGCACTCATGGAGTCGCTGAAGACGTTCATCGAAAGCCTTGCCCATCCATTTGATGATTATGAGAAAACAGGAATGGCGTTGTCGGACGACCGCGGCAGAGCAACGTGCACCAGCAGCCAGTCGGCGCTGTTTCTGCGTCGCAGGCCGTTGAGCAGGCACACGACACCGACGCCAGCTGAGGCCACTGCTGCCGCTCGAGAGGATTTCAAGAAAAACTTGTTCCTATCAACAACTCGCACGCTCTTTAACTGCCTTGACAAACAACTCAAAGCCTACCATGAGATATGCGACCGATTTGGCTTCATGGCGCAGTTCCTTTCTTTATCTGCAGATGATCTTCGTGAAGCTTGTCAGAATCCGCGTGCGTTCTACAGCGATGACTTGGACGACGACATGTTCCTCACCTTACAAGTTTAAAATGCTTACCTTTGTGAAAGGTGACTTATTAGGGTTCTTTTAATAGTGGGAATGGAAAGGAAAAGATCGCTTTGCTCAAGATCTTATTAAACAGGAGAAATGTTCTCACACTGTGAATGATTTTTTGACAGAAATTTTTGGCACTGAACGTTCCATGTACCCGCTATCTCCACTATACTGCAAATTCGAACCAGGGAAGTACCCAACGCTTTTTGAAAAACAGCATGCTTTTTATGGATGAAAAAAAAATACTATGATAAATGTAAATAGGAAGTGCAAGTTTAAACAATATTTACAGTATTCCAACTCATTTTGGCCCAGTTTAGAGTTATTTCCTCGTCGCAAAAAAAATACCATCCATTTTTGACAGTGTGAAACCGTGGAATGAATTAAATAATGATCTCAAGACCATTAATGCATGTAAAACTGTAATTAGATTTAAACGTGTACTACTGCCATAATACGAGATATAACAAGAATAGTTATCTGTATGTGACGTTCTTAATATTTTCACTTCAATAATATCACGTACTATATTTGATAACCAACTTATATACGTTTGGTTAGCTTCCGCCCAAATTGTTCATTCTGACGAAGGTCAAGCTTTTCACTCCACCTTAGACCTACAGTTTAAAGTGGAATCCGAACCACGCCCCACCAGCAGCCAAGCGTCTTAACTACTAGGTCACCCAGGGTACCCATTTATCTACCAACCACTTTCTTTGTGTGGAAGGATGAACAGCTGGGTTTTGCTGCGCGCCGGCTGCGGTCACCGGGTTTTGAACCCGGGGCCGATGGATTCGTAATCAGCGACGCTAACCACTACACCACTGTAGTAAGTAACTTAATTTTCAGGTGAATTCCTTTATTGTAAGCAATTAATAATAATTACTAATATTGTGAAACGAAGGTACACAATTTAACAAGATCTGTGGCACCTTTTTAAATTTAGGAGCCCGGTAAAGCCAAAAATATAACTTTTTATTTGTACTTCTACTCAAGCGAGAATGAATGTCGTAGTGGATTACGAAGGATTTTTTAAAGCAAGGTAAATTAGCGAGCCACCTCCCTGCCTCAGTAGGTATCACTTTATCTATAAGCTGAGTTGAAGACACTGAGGTCGGGGTTCGAATCCCGATGATGCTCGTAATAACAATACAGGAATTAGAGCAACGGGTAGCTTTAATTGACCTGACCTATACTGTATTCAGTTATGCACATCATATATAAAGAAACAACTACATAAATTTCCTTTACACTTACCGGGTTTGAATCGCTCTGCATGAGATCTTTCACGCAATGTAGTCTTCTCGGTACAGCGTCCGTAGTTCAGTGGGGAACACCGTTTCCCTGTGAGCGAAGTGAAGACATTGAGGTTGAGTGTTCGAATGCCGATGATGTTGGTAAAAATTAATATATGAGTTACAGCAATAGGTCACATCAGTTGGCCTGAGCACTTTACTAGTTTTTGATCCCCTTGCTTAATTATTATTAACAAAATGGGTATTTATAGTTTTGTTCTACGTTACAGTTTCATTAAAATTTCTTTTGGAGAAAAATTTTATACTCGTATATGTTTTTTAAATTGTATATTTAGAAGAAAAAACTGCACACTTTTGGAACTAAAACAACTAATATTAATTTCCTATGGACAAATCTTTTTGTAGGGTCATGCTATAAATGTGTCTGTATAAAACCTAAACATTTCCTAGCAGTCGGCCATAGAAAGTGAAATCTGAATCTGTAAATGATTAATAAAAAACACAATTATTTGCATTTAATTTCCTTTATGCAGCTAATGCATGCACGATAAAATAGATCACCAAAGGGTGGTTTGTGTTATTTATACGCATGCATTCATTACGCATGTACAATTTTTTTCGCGCATGTGCTAAACCAGGGAAAATTGACAAACATTTCGACAGTTTGTTGGAAAACATCCATAATAACAAAAATAAATAAAATGTCAGACGTAAAAATGTGTCAACGTAAAATTGATGGGACGAAATGTTGTCACGTTCATTCGGTTTTACATAGTTAGCGACAGAACGAGGCAACCCCTTTCGTGGCTAGCGGTTATCTTTTAGTCTTCAGTTTTCAGTCTTCACCGCACTTCAGCCATTTCTTCATTTTCAGGAATAGTTTTTTGACAAACTTCAATAATTGCCATGTGTTCGCTAAGCATTTAGGCTGTAATCATACTTTCGCACAGATGACGATCTGCTTGGAGTTATCTATACCTCTGAACCAAATTAAATGGAATATAATCATATTTTTTATTTATAATTTTCATATCTCTTCCCTGTATATGTCTAGCTTTTTTGAGTTACAAATCTGGTCAACCTAGCTGAGAGCTATGTATAGGGATCTGAGTTAAGCTGCAGAAATGGAAACAAGTCAGAGGTGCCAACCTGGGGTTTCTGGACGATCACAAACGAAAACGGATGGATCTGTCTCCGGAGTTCTTTTGGTCTCCGGATTTCACCCACTGAGTTTTTCAATTTTGTGATCTGTGTTTGCAATTCTTTTGCAACTTTATTAATCATTTAGACCTTCGAGGGCTTGGGCTTTGCTGGATGCCCCCAGTGGAGTCCAACCCGGATGACGAGTACAGCACTAACTCAAAGGGTACATACAAAATTTTCGGCCTATTCTGAAACCCTAATAATTACTGATCAATGCTTATTCTTAAGTATAGTTTTCATGTAAGAGGATTTTGAGATCATAAAAATAGAAATGGTCCGAGAAACTTCTTTAGATATCAAAGGAGTCCTCAGCCTGAGAAAGTTTGGGAACGACAGGTCTAAGGTATTACCTAACTGCATATTTCCCCAGACCGGAGGATAGTACATTACTCAAGGAAGGACTAGAGTTTTATATAAATTTATTTAGATATGTTTGGGAACTATGTAATTGAGCTTAAAAACTCCTAGGAATATTTTAAGACATAAAGTATGCAATCCCTCCTTAATCCTTTCGGTGTTTTGCACGTACTTGTACGCGGCAGCTACGGTTAGGTTACGTTACGTTAGGTGTAAAATGAACACTGAAGGGGTTAACAAATCTTTGCCAAATATTACACCAAGGAATTGGGTTACTTTGTACTCGTTCATTAACACGGAACCAGTACAATCAAAGGACATTATAATGTGTATGGAAACAGGTACCGAATGGGAAAACCCAAACCTGTCATTAGTTGTGTCTAAAACCGAAGTAGCAAGGTAGAGTTTATTAGGAAGAGTGCCATGGTCTACTTTGTGGCATCAAAGGCTTTATACTCAATAGCTTGGTAGATAGTGCAGCTGACATTATAAAAAAAATTAGTTAAACAAACAGACGAGGAGTTAACCAGTGACCAGGACAACCATCAGTGGCTACAGAACGAAGCTATGGAGCTCTTACTACTTGCCAAATGAGGACAAATCCACGAATAGACAGAAAATAATTTTATAACGAAGAGTTCAACGTTAATTGTACAAACTACGCTAAAGTGGACGTATAGTTTAACCATAACTTCTGCTTACAGCCGCCAGTATAAAGCGAAGATTAACAAAGGCCAAGATAATAAACGGATCTGTGGTATTTTGGAGTTCTGTCTTACTCTCAAATAAATCTGAGTAGAACAGGTCTCCGTGCTCATAGTCAATCACTTGAGAGATCTTCTATGCAATCCCGCAGTTCACTTCGGTTGTTTCTGAGTACTGATTTGGGATGCTGGAAAGATTAACCTGAGAATCTTTTCCAGAATGGTATTTTACAGTTGAATACACGTATAAAGCTGTAAG